>PVHT021183711.1:1795962-1921591 GCA_004024745.2 Catagonus wagneri
AAAAAAAAAAAAAAAAAAAAAAAAAAAAAAAAAAAAAAAAAAAAAAAAAAAAAAAAAAAAAAAAAAAAAAAAAAAAAAAAAAAAAAAAAAAAAAAAAAAAAAAAAAAAAAAAAAAAAAAAAAAAAAAAAAAAAAAAAAAAAAAAAAAAAAAAAAAAAAAAAAAAAAAAAAGAAAAGAAAAAAAAAGAAAGAAAGAAAGAAAAAGGAAGAAGAAGAGGAAAAAGCAATAGCAGAGGGTTATCTGGTTAAAATTTCTCAGTATTTAAACTTAATACACCCTTTCAGCCATCTACTATAAAGGAGAAATAACATATAAAGGAAAAATGCAAGGAAAGTTTTTAAAAATATTTTAAAAGAAAATGAAATGAAAAACACACCAGTTTGCAAAATGCAGCTAAGTGCTTAGAGGAAAATGTGTAACTTTAAATTCAAATATTAAAAAAGATGAAAGTTATAAAATCCATTTTATTTCCACATGAAGAAGCTAAAAAGGAACAAATTAATCCAATGTAAGCAGAAGATGAGAAAAATACTGAAATCAAGATTGAAAAACAATTAAAAAGGCACTTAAATAGAAAAAAAAGTTAAAAATCCTTATTTTAAATAATTAAAAAAATTGAAAAATTCCTAGCAACATTGCTCAAGAAGGAAAAAAGGACAGAAAGTGGAACTTAGCAACATGAAGAATAAAAAAGGGACTATTACAGATCCTACAGATATTTGAAAAGATGATAAAGGAATACTGTGCACAGATTTTGCCAGTAAGTTTGAAAACTTAGTTAAAACTGACTTATTTCTTTAAAAATACAACTCACCAAAACTGACACAAGAAGAAATAGGACATCTCCATAAATGAAGTGAATTTTTAATTTAAGAAAAATTCTGGAAATTCCCATTGTGGCTCAGCAGGTTACAAACCCGAACCCTACTAGCATCCATGAGAATGTGGGTTTGAACCCTGGTTTCACTCAGTGGGTTAAGGATCTGGCACTGCCATGAACTGTGGTGGCAGACATGGATCAGATCCCACGTGGCTGTGGCTGTGGTGTAGGCTGGCAGCTGCAGCTCTGATTTGACACCTAGCCTGGGAACTTTCATACATTGCAGGTGCAGCCCTAAAGAGGAAAAAAAAAAAGGAAAGAAATAAAAAGAAAGGGAAAAAATCCAGCAGAAAAATCCCTAAGACTAGATGACTTCAGGGGTAAATTGGAACAAATATTTACAGAAAAAACAATACCAGTACCCTCTATATTCTTCAGTAAGCAAAGAAGGAGGCACTTTCAAATTCATTTTATGAGACCAGCATAACCTGAGTACCAGAACTCTAAAAAGATATTATAAGAAAAAAAATTACTGATAAATATCCACATGAACATAGATGGCAAAATACTTAACTCAGTGTTCGAAAATGGAGTCTAGCAGAAAGGGTAATACATCATGACTACGTATGGTTTTTCTAAGAATGCAAGGTTGGTTTAACACTCAAATACGAATCAACACAATTCATCGTTTTAACAGGCTAAAGCAGGAAAAATATATGGTCACCTCAAAAGATACAGAAAAAACTGTCCAAATTCAATATCCAGTCATGATATCAGCAAACTAGGAACGTAAGGAACCATCTTCAGTCTGAGAGAATACATCCACGGAAAACCTACAGCTAACATCATTCTTAAGGGCGCAAGACTGAATGCTTTTCCTCTAATAGCAGGAACAAGCTACCACTACTATTACTACAATAACATTAAAAACATACAGATTGGAAAAGAAGCAATGAATTGTCCTTAGTCACAGACAATATGATTATGCATGTAAAAAGCATATAGAAATTATCAAAAGAAACACTAGAAAAAAATAAATTTGTTTAGCAAGCTTGCGAGATACAAGGGCACTATTCAAGTCGGTTGTATTCCAAACACCAGCAATGAGCAATTAAAAACGAAATAAAAGGTGATATACCATTTCATGGGCTGGAAGGCTTGATATTGACAAACTGTACTTTCCTCCCAGAATGATGCATAGAATCCTATGCAAACCCTATCAAAATTCCAACAAGATTTTATTTTATTTTATTTTTTGCTTTTTAGGGCCGCACCCGTGGCATACAGAGGTTCCCAGGCTAGGGGTCTAATCAGAGCTGTAGCCGCCGGCCTAGGCCACAGCCACAGCAACATGGGATCCAAGCTGCATCTGCAACCTACACCACAGCTCATGGCAACGCCAGATCCCTGACCCACTGAGTGAGGCCAGGGATGGAACCCGAATCCTCATGGGTACTAGTCAGATTCGTTTCCGCTGCACCACAAGGGGAACTCCCCCAACAAACTTTTTAAAATAAATTTATACACCGATTCTGATATTAATATAGAAATGTTAAATACCTACAATAATCAAAATACATTTGAAAAAGAAAGTTGTCTATTTGTGGTCTATGGGTCTGTTTTTGAACAGGAAGAAATAAAGAACTAACAAGAAATAAAAGGCCTCCAAACAAAAAGGAAAAGAAATAGTATTGTCTTCATTTGCAGATTACACGATCCTATATGCAGAAAATCCTAAAGACTCCCCCAAACGAGGACGGCATGGAATGCGGAACGGTGATATAAAGACAAATATTGCAGAATCTTATTTACATGTGGAATTTACAAAGTTAAACTCATAAAAGTGGACAGTTGAAAGGTAGTTCCTGGGCGCTGGGGGTCGGGAAGGGCCCATGGGGAGATGTTGGTCTAAGAATACAGGCTTTCAGTTACGCAGGATGAGTAAGTTCTGGTGACCCAAGGTACCACATGTTAACTAGTTAAATTCTCTTGGTGGCAGCTGTGCCTGTAGCATATGGAAGTTCCCAGGTCAGGGATCAAACCTGTGCCACAGCAGAGAATCAAGCCACTGCTGAGACAACACAGGATCCTTAACCTGCTGTGCCACAAGGGAAATCCTAATTAAGCCCTTTTGTATTCTTGAGTTTTGCTATGTAAGTAGATCCTGAGGGTTCCCACTGCACATACAAAGAAGGATAACTATGTGAGGTGATGGCTGTGTTAATCAGCTTGATTGCAGCAATCATTTCACAATGCATATGTACATCGAAACATCGCACTGTACACTTTCAATATATATACAATTTTTATTTGTCAATTATGCTTCATTAAGGCAGGAAAGAAAATAAACAAGCAAGCCAAAGACTGGGGGAAAAGTATTTGTAATACATATCTGAAAAAGACTCACATCCAGAACACATAAGGATGCCTACGAATCGACAAGAACTAAAAGACAACTTCACAAGTAATGACAGAATGCTGTTTAAAACAACAGCAACATTTCACGTTATCGGATTGTAAAAATCAAAATCTGACAATACAGGAGTTCCTGTCATGGCTCAGCGGAAACGAATCTGACTAGGAACCATGAGGTTGAGGGTTCGATCCCCAGCTTTGCTCAGTGGGTTAAGGATCCGGCGTTGCCGTGAGCTGTGGTGTAGGTTGCAGACACAGCTCGGATCCCATGTTGCTGTGGCTGTGGTGCAGAATGGCAGCTGCAGCTCTAACGCAACCCCTAGCCTGGGAACTTTCATATGCCGTGGGTGCAGCCCTAAAAATAAAACAAAAATAAAATAAAATAAAACCATGCAAACAATACCACATGCTGTTCTACATACATCCGTATGCAGGAAAGTATATAAACTTTACATTGAGCAGTGTTTGTGGTCATGTTTCCCAAGATTTGTATCCTCAGTGGTTTTTTCAGGAAGGTGATGGGTACACTGGCCTATTTATTCTGTAAATCTGAAATGGAAAGCAGGATACATTTCTTGCCGTGTTTGTATTTAAGTCTAAGTGAGAGAGTACCTGAAAAAGCATATGGCACATATAGGTAGCCAATAAATATTTGTTGATTTAGTCATCGAGCTCTCAGAAATAACTAAACCTTCAGACTTTCAGCTTAAAAATGCCTGCAATTAATCTTTTAAAAGGCTAATATGTTAAAATCTCTGATAGGTATTAAAAAGATGGACTGCTCACTTACTAGACATAAAAGCACAAGATAGGAATTAATATGATTACTGGAGCCAAGAGATGTTTAATATCTAAGCAAATTTCTTCCACTTCATTTTTCTGTTTCTTGATGGATATAGTTACAAATTAACTTTTCTTGATCTCCTTATTTGTAAACCTCAATCAAGTCTCATTCCCACAAATTATAACCCAATTTCAAAGTTGACTCATTCTGCAAATAAACAGCCTAAAAGAAGTTACAGTTAAAATGGAAGCAGGCAGTTTTGCTAACCAGCCTCCCACTCAAGGCAGAAATTCACTGCTGAAGGGTCACTCAACCCCCAGTTACATCCTCCAGATACGAAGACCCCACTCCCACCCCAAGCAGCCTATTCCTTTCCTGAGCGGAGTTTCGTTTGCTCCTTCTTTCCTTCCTCCCTCCCTCCCTTCTTTCCTTGTTGTTGCTTTTTAGGGCTGCACCTGCCGCATATGGAAGTTCCCAGGCGAGGGGTCAAATTGAAGCTGCAGCTGCCGGTCTACACCACAGCCACAACAACTCACTGAGCAGGGCCAAGAACCGAATCCCCATCCTCATGGATACCAGTCAGGTTGCTTACCACTGAGCCACAACGGGAACTCGGTTCTTTCTTAATCTGAGACCAAAGATGCCTCCTTATAGCAGAATGCCATCACTGCTTTTAGTTTTACTTACTCATTTATATCCTTTCTTGCTCACGTCCTCATTCACCCACATACTCAAAAACAGCTACTGAAAGCCTAGATTTGAATCACTGCTCCCCTTACAATGGTCTAAGGGGCTGCCTTGGACCAGACGTTCTGATCACCTCCATCCCATTATGGCACTATCCCGATTCACCGCGGTCTTCTCTTATTAAAGAAAGGACCACATTTCTTCGATATAATTGTATCCCTTATCACCCTTTATTCTCCTCTCAGTGCAATGTGCTGACATAAGACTCCCTGGACTTGACCCCATTACCACCACGACGGTCTCTACAGAGCAGCAGCCTATGGGACCGTCACTGACCTTGATCTGTCTGCCCCTCTCCCACCTCTTCCCCATGAGGACTGATGCCTGCCTACTCTGTGCATAGACAGGAACCCTCCCAAAGTCTCCTGCAAACGTGAACTGCAAATGCATGCTGACGTGTCTGTATCACTGCAAGATTAGGCTCTTCTTAATTAAAATATAGTTGATGTACAGTGTTGTGTCGATTTCTGCTGTACAGCAAAGTGACGCAGTCTCAATCTTTTTCTCATATTATCTTCCATCATGTTCTATCCCAAGAGACTGGATATAGATCCCTGTGCTGTACAGCAGGACCTCACTGCTTATCCATTCTAAGTGGAATAGTTTGCATCTACTAAACCCAAACTCCCCGTCCATCCCTCTCCTCTCCCCTCCCCCTGACAACCACAGGTCTGTTCTCCACGTCTGTGAGTCTGCTTCTGTTCTGTACACAGGTTCATTTGCGCCATTTTTTAAATTCCACATATAAGTGATATCATACGGTATTTGTCTTTCTCTTTCTGACTCACTTCACCGAGTACGAGAATTTCTAGTTGCATCCACGTTGTTTAAATGACATTGCTGTGTTCTTTTTATGGCTGAACAGTATTCCATTGTGTATATGTACCACACCTTAATCCATTCATCTGTCAACGGACATTTAGGTTGTTCCTATGTCTTGGCTCTTGTGAATAGTGCTGCAGTGGACATACAGGTGTATGTATCTTTTTGAACTGCAGTTTTTAGACTAGGTTCCTTAGTTCAATATTCAATCAATGAACCTTGTCGAATGCTTCCCCCCAATCTTGGCAGGCGAGAACCACGTGTAATTCCCTCTTCTTTCTCTGTGAGCTTGTCCAGTGCCTGACACAAACAGATATCAGAACATATTTACTCAGCGAATGAGCAGATAAGGGGGACTACCCACAATGATGGTGTGAGCCATTTTTTGGGTCAAATTAAATGTTTTATGAACTATTGCCTAGTCAGATCTTCCCAGTATTTTCTGAGTAATTGTTTGATTCTAAATGCTGACCTTTACCTGAATTAAATTTCACATTGCCAGGTTTGGCCCCCAGGGATGGAGCCAAAACAGACACAGGTGTGTCTAGGTTTTTGCCATCCACGATTTGAACAATCCCTTTAAAAAGGATGTCAGTTAAAATTTTTGTTAGGGATGAAATTATGGCTCCCCCGAAGACCTGTCCATCTGAAATCTGTGAGCACGAACATATAAGGAAAGAAGAGTCTCTGCAGATGTAATTAAATTAAAGATCTCAAAGTGAGATCATCCAAAATTAGGGTGGGCTCCAAATCCAGCAAAGCAGCTTCATAAGAGACAGAAAAAGGAGAGAAGAGACAGAGAGGGGGCCACATGAAGAAAGAGGCAGAGGCTGAATGGATTGGCCATGAGCCCAGGGACACGTGAAGCCACCAGACGATGGAAGACACCAGGGAGGGTTCTCCTTCTAGAGACTTCCAAGGGAGCATGGCCTGGGGGACATCACAGTTTGTGACTTCTAGTGTCCAGAACTGCAAGAGAACAAATTTCTGTTGTTTTACGACTTCCAGTAATTTGTTACGGCAGCCACCAGAAACAAACCCAGCCTTTGCTGCCTCCCTCTCTATTTTCATCAAAGAATCCCACAGCCATAGACTGTGAGCTTAACATGACCTTGCATATTTTTAAGCTCTCTTCGAATAAGAAAATGAAGACCCAGAAAAAGGAATTGGTGAGGAGGAAAGGCTTCTGCCTCTGATCTGGACACAGATATTCTGATTCTCTTTCCATCTTATCATCCAAGTACATGCTGAGAAATATTAGTGAGCAAGGACAAAGGAAAGAGTCCAGTGGTGCCTTACCAGAAAACTCACTTTGAGTCTCCAACACCACCCAACACACCGCCCGGCAGTGGAGACACCAATGCCTACCTCACACCTTGACATTTTCCTCTTTGGGGGACTCAGAGTCACTCAAAGGGTGACTCTGGCACGACAGATCTTTGCGGATACAGGTGATGCTTCTCTCGTTGGCCACACACACCCCTGCCAGGGATCCACACGCAGTACGGCTCACGTTCGTATCCAGCTCGCAGTCCCCTTTTCTTTTTCATAAGTCCTCTCCCTCCTCCTAAATGTCTTGTCGTGATCTTTCTGGTAAGGCCCGGAGAAAGCATCTCACATCTTCATTTCCCAACAGTGAAATCCAGCTGGGCCCACAGACCTCGTTTAAGATACTGGGTTCTTTTGCATTAATCTCTCCAGTTGGAAAACTCCTCAAAGTAATGGATGAAATGCAAGCAGGACATCAAGAACTAACATCTGCAGGTGTTCACGTGGCATTTTCACCTCTGACTCTTCGTGAGACGTTCTCAAGGGTTCTTGCAGGCAACGGGAAGCAGGTGGAGCAGGCAGGCGCACCCTGGCTCTCCCATGCCACTGTGGCTGCGGCAGTAATGATCTGCCGGCCAGGCAGTCGCCCACTCCCCCTTGGCCAGTGGCTTAGGCAGAGGAGCTGTCAATCACCTATCTCAGCTCTGGAAGAACAGTAGGGAGCCTGAGTGACAGCCGGGCTGGCCAATCAGATGGCCCCATTGCCTTGGTCGCAGGGTGTGGCTTAGGTACGTGACCAAACCTGACCAGAACACCCTTTGAAGGTTGCAGAATTTCGTTTTAATGCAGGCTGTACCTCCCTGACTCCTGTGAGTTCTGGACAATCCTTTTTTTTCCTATTTGGTTATATCTTCCATTTCTCCTACAAAATGACTTCGTCAGAGAGCTTCCTATGCAGCAGGAATCAGTAACAAATGGTACAAAGAAGAGATGGTAGGACCTCATTGCTTATCCATTCTAAATGTAACAGTTTGCATCTGCCAACCCCAAATTCCCAGTCCATCCCACTCCTTCCTCCCTTGGCAACCACAGTTCTGTTCTCTATGCCTATTTGTTTTGTAGATAGGTTCATTAGATATTTTAGATTCCACATGTAAGTGATAACATATGGTATTAGTTTTTCTCTTTCTGATTTACTCCACTTAGTATGAGAATATCCAGTTAATCCACGTTGCTGTGACTGGCATTGTTTCGTTCTTTTAAATGGCTGAGTAGTATTCCACTGTGCATATGTACCACGTCTTCTTAATTCCATTCTTATGTCGATGGGCATTTAGGTTGTTTCCAAGTCTTGGCTGTTGTGAACAGTGCTGCAGTGAACGTAGGGGTGTATGTATCCCTTGGAATCATTGTCTTGTCCTGGTATATGCCCAGGAGTGGGGCTGTCCAGCTAACTTTTCTAATAGTAAATTAGTGTGTCACACCAACTATCTCAAAAACTTAAAACTGAAGAGTATCGTGGTGTTGTTAATGAACATTTATTGAAAATCTTCCTTCTCTCAGATAACCTCTTAGGTGCTGGAGATACAAACTTAAAGCATATTCTCCGTCTCTGAAAAGTGCAGTGACCTGACTGGCCGTGTGATTATGTGGGAAATGCCTCACACCCTCCGATACCCAAGAAGAAGTAGCCAGGATTAAGCATTTTCTGCCTTCATCACAAGAAGTGCTCTGCGCTCAGCTACAGAAAAATAAAGTTTTATTTCTGAAGAGGAGGAAGAACGTCCCCAACACAACATGAGCCGAGAGGTCAACACACCACACGCCACACCTGATCGCCAGCAAGATTTCAGACGCTCCCACAAATGGTTCCCACAGTCACCCCACCCTGTCTCTGTTTCCCTGGAGTCTAATTCTGCTCCTGTCCCCTCCTCCAGGTCTCCTCCTGCTGTCGGGTGCTCAGTTCCCCGTGTTCTTTGAAGAGCTGGTAAGTGACAAGGACAGGACTCCAGCCCACGTCTGCCTGCTGATCGCCCATCTTCCCTCTTGTGCATCTGGTACTTCTGTCCTCACTTCTGCAGACTCACTCTTAGGAGCAGGGAGTTATACCCAGGACCTGATGTTATTAGCCTTGTTATGAATCTGAAGTACCGTTGGGTTCAGAGGTTCAAATGGAAGGTTCTATTTTTAGCCAAATGAGACTAGAGCAGACTGTTCTCAACACACTCTCTTCCTCAATGACAGATACGTTATCCAGTAAAAATAACAAGTGGTGTTATCACTTGGATTTAGTAATTTATGATGCCAGCTTTTCAAGTGTAGGCAAATTTCTGACATATCTTGCTAAGATTTCACTTTCTATTTATCTTAAATTCTCTTCATATGGACAGGCTCTTGGATAAAGTCACCGGGTTGAGTTTGACAGGCAATCTAGGATGAATACTCTGAAGTAGGAAGTCAACGTTCTTTCTGCAGAGAAAGATTCAAAATTCTTACTACCCTCTGAATGGCCCCCCAAACCACAACATTTACAGGGTTGCAGTAAAACATTTCCAAGGAAAGGGGAAGGCGTGAGAAGAAGAGCAGCAGCAGCAGCTTACATTGTACCAGCCACATGCCTAGTACGGTTCTAAGCACCTGCCACATCCCACCCCGTTCCACCTCCCCCATAATGTTAAGAGGGACACACACTGTCATTCCCTTTCCAAGGAGAGGAAACTGAGGCACAGGGAGACCAAGTCACGTACCCGAGGGTACACATCCAGGGAATGGTGGAGCTGGGACTCAAAATGTTTTCTCAGGTCAGTCTCCCAAAGCAACGGAAATAAAAGCAAAGATAAACCAATGGGACCTAATCAAGCTGAGAAGCTTTTGCACAGCAAAGGAAAACAAAAAGAAAACAAAAAGACAACTTACAGAATGGGAGAAAATAAGTGTCAAATGATGCAACTGACAAGGGCTTAATCTCAAAAATATATAAACAATTTATGCAGCTCAACAGCAAAAAAAACAACAACAACCCCATTGAAAAACGGGCAAAGGACCTAAATAGACAGTTCTCCAAAGAAGAGATGCCAATGGCCAACAAGCACATGAAAAAATGTTCAACATGACTGATGATTAGAGAAATGAAAATCAAAACTACTACGAGATACCACCTCACACCAGTCAGAATGGCCATCATTAACAAATGCACAAACAACAGTTGCTGGAGGGGTTGTGGAGAAAAGGGAACTCTCCTGCACTGTTGGTGGGAACGTAAGCTGGTACAACCACTATGGAAGACAGTATGGAGGTACCTTAGAAAACTATCCATAGAACTACCATATGACCCAGCAATCCCACTCTTGGGCATATATCCAGACAAAACTTTCCTTGAAAAAGACACATGCACATGCATGTTCATTGCAGCACTATTCACAATAGCCAAGATATGGAAACAACCCAAATGTCCATCGACAGATGATTGACAGATGATTGGATTAGGAAGATGTGGTGTATATACACAATGAAATACTACTCAGCCATAAAAAAGAATAAAATAATGTCATTTGCAGCAACATGGATGGAATTAGAGACCTTCATACTGAGTGAAGTAAGTCAGAAGGAGAAAGACAGATACCATATGATATCACTAATAACTGGAATCTAATATACTGCACAAATGAACCTTTATGCATAAAAGAAAATCAAGGACTTGGAGAACAGACTTGCGGTTGCCCAAAGGGTGGGGGAGGGAGTGGGATGGTAGGGGGGTCTGGGGTTAATAGCTGTAGATAGTTGCCTCTGGGCTGGAAAAGCAAGAAGATCCTACTGTATAGCACTGGGAACTATGTCTAACCACTTGTGATGTGTAACCCTGTCACCACGCCGTACAGCTGGGTATAATGTCAAAAAAAAAATCAAATATGCAGGTGGCAGCACACGCTCTTGTCCACCAGGCACGCTGGGCACCGTACACAGCGCCCTGCACAACAGCCTCTCGCTGCAGCCGCCAGGATCTCATCGGGTAGATGAGAAATCTGGAATCTAGCGGAGGAAGGAGCGGGTCTCCCTCACTTCCAAGTCCATGCCTGCCAGGGAGCGTCTCCATCCCTCTCCACCCCGTCTCAAGCAACCAGCACAAGACCTAGTGCATAACAGGCATTTGGTTACTACTGAATGAATGAATGAATGAATTCTTGCCAGCCTTATGATGGGGCTCCTTCTCCTTGTATTTCATTCTCTCTCTCCTTCTCTGTTTCTCTCTCGTGCTCTCCCTCCTCCCACTTTCGTCTCAATACACCATTCTCCTCATCCTTTCCCTTGAAAACTACATTAGCCATCTTTGCATATATCTGCTGGATATTTGTAACCCCATTATTATAAAATTCATTGTTCATTTGAAACTCTGAATTTCCCCTTATACTACCTCAGAAACATGAAAACTATCCTACGTTGTCCTATTTGTTATAATACTGATGAAGTAATTTCAAAAAATTTTCTGGAAAATAAAATATTAAAAACTTATTTTATTTTTATTCTTTGCTTTTTAGGGCTGTACCCACAGCATATGGAAGTTCCCAGGCTAAGGGTTGAATCAGAGCTAGAGCTGCCGGCCTACACCACAGCCAGAGCAACATGGGATCTGAGCCGCATCTGTGACCTACAACACAGTTCACGGCAATGGCAGATCCTTAACCCACTGAGGGAGGCCAGGGATTGAACCCACAACCTCATGGATACTAGTCAGGTTCGTAAGCTGCTGAGCCACAACGGGAACTCAAAAATATAAAACTTTAAATCTTACCTAAACACTTTGTTATTTTATAACTTTGTGACATTTTACACTAAAGTAAATGAACATTAATAATATATTTTTCTTCTATTTAAGGATAGGTCATTAGCTTAAAAATTTTTAACTGTTCATCTCTTTAACTCACAGTTGAACCATCTATGACTAAAATTGCTGAGAAAGAAGAACCTGACATATCAGACAGTTCTGATTCATGGAAGAGAGGAAGGCACTCCAGAGAAATATAGTAGCAATATAAACCAAACTACAATGAAAAGCAAACAGAACTTCCTTCTTTCTTTCCACTTTACAGGCGTTAACCATTTATCTTACCCTTTTATGGAACAGAGCATTTTAGGATACCACTGTGGTGACAGTTACCTTACATGTCGTTTTGAGGCTGATCATTCAGAGTTTAAAGAAAAAAAGGAACTAAATTTTTTAAACATAGGAAAAACAACTTCCTCAACAGCCCCAAAATTTATTTATCCCAGTTTTTCCACGGTGTAAATGAAAAAGCCATTCACGCACGGGTCAAATTATCATATTTCATTGACGGAAGCACAAATACAGCTTGGAGGCTTCTGAGGCCTTACTGAATGCCTGCTGGAGGACAGGTCAGCAGGAGAAAGCACAGCACTGCCCGTTTCCAACAATACGGTAATTGTTTGAGTTAAAAGGCTGAGCTGCAAACATGAAGACTGAGTCAACCAGGCAACTGTCGAACTGTATTTTTGTCTTACAAAGCGACAGGCATGACAGGACGTGCAGGTTTGCTTGTTCTTCTGGCATCAGCACCAATGGATGAATCATCAGCGATCTTGCAGGAGGAGTGCTGAAGTATTCAAAGCGCTGGCTAGCTTCTGAATCTTGGAATGTGTCCTCACTGACAGTGCAAATGCAATGATGGGCAACACAGATGGTGTTTTAGCACAATTAAAGAAATGGCCCCAAATGGTACCTGTAGTCATTGTGTGTCTCATAGCCACACATTCATAAATAAAAGCCAACTCACTTGGAAATGGCATGGATGAGACAGGAAAAAACTTTATTAAACTTATGTCCTCTCTTTTCCGTATTCTGTGTGACAAAATGGGTAATTTGTATCAAGAACACCTCTCTCCAGAAAACAGACAGCCCCTTTTGTGTAAAGCCATAAACTGAACCAGACATTTTTTTCAGGGGACGCTATTTTTACTGCAGAGATTAACTACCCAGAAACCTGAAGATGAAATTAGCCTGTCATTTCAAGAGAAAGATCTGTGTCTGTTGCTGATAATAAGATTTGAGTTTTCAAGTGCAAAGTAGACTTTTAGGAAACGTGTGTCTGTCACACGAGCTTGACAGCTTTCCAACACTTTAAGTAAGATGTTTCTGATGAGTTTGGTAGTGATATTAATAAGCACGATTTTAAAATATTGAGATTATTATAGTAAGTGAAGTAAGTCAGAGAAAGACAAATATCATATGATATCCCTTCTATCTGGAATCTAATAAAATGGTACAAATGAACTTATTTATAAAGCAGAAACAGACTCACAGATCTCAAAATCAAATTTATGGTTACCAAAGGGGAAACATGGGGTGGGGGGGAGATAAATTAGGAGTTTGGGATCAATATCTACACACTACTATATATAAAACAGGTAACTAACAAGGACCTACTGTAAAGCACAGGGAACTCTACTCGATATTCTGTAACAATCTATATGGGAAAAGAATCTGAGAAAGAATGAATGTGTGCATATGCATAACTGATTCACTTTGCTGTACACCTGAAACTAAAACAACATTGTAAATCAACTATACCCTGGTGAAATTAAAAATAATAAATAAAAATATTGTACAACAGAGTGTGCCAACACTGAGAAAGTCTGCATAAATCAGTGACTAGTTTCCAAATTACCGTGGCATTATGTTACAAAATAATGAATGGGTAAAAGAGCCACTTAAATTTCAAGATAGACTAAAGGATTTTAAGGTAACAGAATATAAAAAGTTTATTGACCTGATTTCAAACATCATATGACAACTGATCTTCAAGGAAAGGCCACTCATTGGGTTTTGGAATAGCATAAAAGAAAAATATCTGAAATTATCTGAAAAAAAAGGCTATCAAAATACTCCTCCCTCCACCAACAACACGTGTATAAGGCTGGATTTTCTTCCTATGCTCCAGTAAAAGCATCACATTGCAACAGACTGAATATGGAAGAAGATAGAAGAATACAGCTTTCAATAAAACCGTATGTTAAAGAGATTTGCAGAAATATAAAGCAATGGCATTTTCTCACAATATTTTTGTTTTGGAAAAAAATAGGAATTCGAATAGAAATATTATTTATGTTAACATGTAGGGGACTGTTGTCATTTAAAAATACCTTTATAAATAAACCTCTTTTAATTTTTTGGATTTCCTTCTTAAAGTTATAAATATAAATAGATATAACCCACATAAATAAAATCTCTTTGAGGTCCTCAATAACTTTCAAAAGTGTCCAAAGGGACCTGAGACAAAACATTTTGAAAACCACTGATCAAAATTGTCTACCAGATATCCGCTTGAATGACCATGGGCACCTCAAATAAGTATCTCTAACATCTCAGTTTAAAAAAAAAAATAGCTAACAGTGCTTGCCTGTTGACTACATGCCAATCACGGTAATAAAGTCCTTCACAAGCATTACTGTATTTCATTCTCACAACTCTATGATATTGCTGTTAGGTAATGTTCCCTGTATTAGTTTTGGTTCTCCAGAAACAGACCTGATACAAGGATTTGTCTGAAAGTAGTTGACCACTAAGAGTTTGCATATTTTTGTTGCTGAGTCATAGGAGTTGTTTGTACAATTTGGAGATAAGGCCCTTGTTGGCCGCATGGTCTGCAAAGATTCTCTCCCATTCTGTGGGTTGTGTTTTTTTTTTGGTAGGGCTGCACCAGTGGCATATGAAGGTTCCCAGTCTAGGGGCCGAATCGGAGCTGCAGCTGCTGGCCTACACCATAGCCACAGCAATGCCAGATCTGAGCTGCATCTGTGACCCATGCCACAGCTCATGGCAAAGCCAGATCCTTGACCCACTGAATGGGGCAAGGGATCAAACCCGCATCCTCATGGATGCTCGTTGTGTTCATTACCACTGAGCCACAGTGGGAACTCCTGTCTTTAAAAAAAAAAATGGTTTCCTTTGCTGTGCAAAAGCTTTTGAGTTTAACTGGGTCACAGAATGGATAAGCTGCGAGGTACTACTGCATAGCACAGGGAACTATATCCAGTCTCTTGGGCTACACCGTCATGGAAGATAATATCAGAGAAAGACTTGCATGTATACATATGACTGGGTCACTGTGCAGTACAGCAGAAACTGACTCAACACTGTCAATCAACTATACCCTGATAAAAAAATAAATAAAAAAAAAAGAGTTTGTAGGAAAACCAGTCAGAGAGTAGAGAAGTAGGAACCAGAGTAAGAAGAGACCAAGGAAAAATATGACATCAAGCAAACACCCAGTGGAGTTCCAAGGGGGAGCTCCGGAGACACTGAGAGCCACTCCTCAGAGGTCACCATCTGAGGTACAGGGAGCTGGAGGTTATATATCTGCACCCCGGTACCTTCAGGAGGATATAAATTCCTCGGCAATTCCAGCAATATGTACATCAGGCAAAGAAGGCTCCAGAAGGCTGAACGCAGCCCAACAAAAAAGACCTGTGGGTGCTGGCAAGCTGGAGGGAAGCACACTGGGGTCCAGCAGGTGGTACAGGGGTCCCAGCAGGCACAGGCGTGGGCAGAGCGCCAACAGCGTCTGCTACCTGCCCGTTTTCCCTTCCACCTACAAAAGCCTTCCTTCTTCTCTATTACCCACCTCAGTAAACACAGCAACGCCAAGCCTGAGTCACAGGTGTCATTAAGGTTCCTTCTCTCCCCTTGTCTCCCATCTGCTGCAGGGACTGGGTCACCGAGCCTGGCTAACGTTACTTCCTTAACATCTCAGGAATGCACGTCCATAAAAACACTGGATGCGGAGCTCCCGCTGTGGCGCAGCAGAAACAAATCTGACTAGTATCCATGAGGATGCCGGTTTGATCCCTGGCCTTGCTCAGTGGGTAGGGGATCCGGTGTTGCCATGAGCTGTGCACACAGCTTGGATCCCCCACTGCCGTGGCTGTGGTGTAGGCTGGCAGCCGTAGCTCCGTTTCAACCCCTAGCCTGGGAACCTCTTTATGCCACAGGTGAAAAAAATACTGGATGCATTTTCTTGCTGTGAACGTGGGTGAAGAATAAGGGTTACTCTATTGGCAAAAGAATGACCTAAAAAAAAGCCAAACTACTGGATGCATTTTCTTGCTGTAAATTTGGGTGAGAGTACAGGTTATTCTACTGGCAAAAGTGGAGTATCATCAATTCCTTCCTTCCAACAGCAGATGCTAGAACTTCAACTGGAACAGCACAGAGTTGGAGCTACCGAACAGATTTCTGCTCACCATCCTGGTGGACCCAGGAAGTAACAACAAGAAGGAGGTGAACTGCCTCGAGAAAAGCCATCTCCAAGGAACCCAGAGGTCTTGGCGTCTCAGAGAACACACGCCTTCAATATGCCAATTAGTGTCAACAGAGGAAAGAGGTGTAAGTGATGTAATATATCTAATTACTCAGAAATCCAATAAAATTATGAGAAATGAGAGCATCTTTTTCTCCAGTAATTTTCTTAAAGGACGGATTGGATTTTTTAGTAGAAATTCTTATTTGGGGGTGTCACTTGGATAAAGAGAAGAGGGCAGAAATGACTCTCCACTGCACTATTTCAGTTGATAACTGCTGCGGGGACCTCACTCGCCTCCCACCTCTACTCTTCCTGCCTCCAGTCAGCGATACAGCCCAGGTATAACTCATGTCACGCCCCCACTCCCTACTTAAAACCCTCTGCGTCTCCTCATTGCCTCCAGATGAAGTCCAAGCTCCCGAGCTTACCATGCGAAGCAGATCATCTGCTCCCTGCCCTTTCAGCCTCAACTCCAGAGGCTTAACATTTTCATTTTATGTTTCTGTGCCTGTAATCTGTTTATGCATGAACCGCCTTCTCTCTGCCTCGCAGTGACCTGCCACCTGTCACTCACTGTTTAGTATTCAGCTCAGAGAGCCTCCTCACCAGAAAGCCTCATCTGACCTCGGCAGGCTGACTGCAGCACTCATCGCCCAGTCCCGGGATTTCCTGCATACTTGTTAATCATCAAAAGGATTGTATGCTCATTGAAAGCTGGAACCCTGCCCTGTTGAGCTTTATACTCTCGCGGTGTTGATCACGGTGCCTGGCACAAAGCCAGAGGCCACTGGCTAGACGAACAATTGAAGGAAGGCTTCGGGACCCTGGACAGTTCCCAGGGCGCGCCTTTGCTCTCGTAGTTTCTGAAAGCCTACTGACTGCGGGTGGTGGGGTTAATCCCATCTTCTCTTTGGGACTCTCAACATCCTGGAGACTGGCCTTTGTGGTTCTTATCCTGGAGACCCAACCCATTATCTGGCTCAACATTCGCAATGTATCTCAAATTCATCTACTTTACATTTACAAGCTTAATCCGAGACACTATTTTCTCTTTCCTGGGGCCACCACAAGAGGCTCCTAAATAAGCTGTTGGCTTTGGCACCCCGATCCCTCTTCCCCATAGAAGTCAGAGTAAGCTTTAAACGTACAAGTCAGTGTGGTGGATTAAAGATACCCACCAAACCCTTAAAAAGTGTAATCTATTTACACCCCCTTTGAATCTGGGCTGGCCCAACGGCTCGTGTTAACTAGCAGTGCAGCAGCAGTGTCTCCGTGTAACCCCAAGGGCCGGGCCTTGACTAACAGCAGCAAAGATTTAAGCTCTCTAGAGAGGCCTGAAAGGTGGATAGCCAGGTACTCAATCCACTGATATATCACATGGAAAACAATAACAATAGCAGCAATAACAATAACAGCAGCTTCCACTTAAGAAGAATTCTTAGCAAGCCTGAGATCTCCTTAGATATATAAACGTCGCTGTGTCTTAAGATCCCGTAAGGTTCGGCGGACTGTCCTTGTGTTTCAAATGAGAAGACTGTCACTCAGGGAACTAATCTGCTCACTAAACCAAGAGCCAGCATTCAAGTCTCGGCCTAACTGATGCTGACACTCTAGCTTCTTCCTGAAGGAGAAATCGTCACGTCATCCTCCCTCCCTATTTGGGGGCTATGACGAATGCCTTTCCCCCAATCCAGCTGCTAAGACCAAGGGACAGCGTCCAATTGGGAATGAGACCTTATTTTCTCCAAATTATTAAAACAATAAGTCAGATGGTTCTCAGATGCCACACCGTGTAACTGTGACATATCTGTCCTGTCCCAGAACACTCCCCATCAGTACAAGGGCCGAATCTTGTAATTGAAGCCATACATTAAGCACCGCCCTGAACTCATCTGCACACCCTCTTTCCAAGTTTCACTGCACTTCCAAACAGTCAGGAGGTAGAAAGGGGCCGGCACGCCCGCAAGGACAGCAGAAGCTGTGACCGGTGCCACTTCCCCATGAACTGCCTACCCCCACCGCCCCTTCTTCTTCACTGCTTCCACCCCCTCTTTCTCATAGAATGCAGAACGACCTTCTGCCAAGGAAGAGTCAAAAATATTTCAGTTCTGTAGGTCAGCAGTATTTTTATGAACCTTAAATTATACCAGTCAATCATAATCTTGCCTTGAAGTCAAAGAATGCAAAATTATGCCTCCTCCAAATCAATTTAATATATAATTCAAATTACTGACTGCATAAGGGGCCTGCGCCATGGTGTTATTCCCAGGCAGCGCAATCAGCCTCAAGGCAGCCGAGCACTGGCAGTTCTCCCAGCTACAAAACTGGGTTTGCTGTGCCTAAGCTATTTATTTACACACTGGCACGCACGCGCACACACAGACACACACACACACCCACACCGTCTGAGGGGAACTAATATTTCTAGCGCACTCACTGTGCACGAAGCAAAGAGCATCTAAGCTTCCCTATGCACACATGATGACAGGCACCAGAAAGAGAATCAAGTAAGACTTGACTTTATTTTTTTTTAATTTTTACTTTTATTTGTTTATTTATTTTACGCTTTTTTTTTAAGGCCACACCCGCAACACATGGACATTCCCAGGCTAGGGGTCGAATTGGAGCTGCAGCTGCTGGCCTACACCACAGCTCACAGCAACGCCGGATCCTGAACCCACTGAGCGAGCCCAAGGGTTCAACCCACCACCTCATGGATCCTAGTTGGGCTCGTTTGTTAACTGCTGAGCCATGAATGGAACTCCCAAGACTTGATTTTATAAATCAGTAAATCAGTATAAATTAACAAAACAAACATCACACCCATGTCACCTGTTTTAAAACACCATGAAGTGCCATGAGCTGTGGTGTGGGTCGCAGATGTGGCTGGATACTGTGTTGCTGTGGCTGTGGCGTAGGCCAGAGGCTACAGCTCCAATTGGACCCTTAGCCTGGGAACCTCTACATGCCACGGGTGCAGCCCTTAAAAAAAAAAAAGAAGACAAAAAAAAAAAAAAACCTGTAAAGTGTTAATAGTTCCATTTACCCTGGGATAAAAACTGAGCCTTTTAAGCTTGTTCAGAAGCACTTCCATCTCCTCCAGCCCCTCCTCCCTTTCTGCGCGTCCACCACACTGGCTGTGCCTATGTGTCTTGTATCCGTGTGCCATCCATCTCTGCCCAACCTGTGCTCGCTCACAGAACTTTTCTTTCTCATTTCTCCATCCTCCTTCTTCAGTCTGATAAACCCCAATCTGTATTTCAGTTCACGGTTCAAAAATCACTTCTGCACGGACACCTCTCTGGCTCGGACTCACGGACCAGATGAGATGAACGGACGCCTGTCTGGCTCGGACTCACTGACCAGATGAGATGAACGGACGCCTCTCTGGCTCGGACTCACTGACCAGATGAGATGAACGGACGCCTGTCTGGCTCGGACTCACTGACCAGATGAGATGCACGGACGCCTCTCTGGCTCGGACTCACTGACCAGATGAGATGAACGGACGCCTCTCTGGCTCGGACTCACCGACCAGATGAGGTCCCTACTGTATACTCTCAGAGTTTCTCAAGCTTTCCTTATCAGAACAAACACCTCCTCTTTTTTTATTTTTCAGGGCCACACTCATGGCATATCCCCAGGCTAGGGGTCGAATCGGAACTGCAGCACCAGCTTACACTGCAGCCACAGCAACACGGGATCTGAGCCGCATCTGTGACCTACACCACAGCTCACGGCAACGCCGGATCCTTAACCTGCTGAGCGATGCCAGGGATCATACCTGCTTCCTCATGAATACTAGTCGGGTTCGTTTCCACTGAGCCACAATGGGAACTCCACAAACACGTCACTTTGCTGTTTATATTTCCAGTAAGTTCCACCAGACCGTAAGTTTCACGAGGCTCAAGGCTGCACCTGTTCTGCTCTTTGCTGTATCCTTGGCAGGTAACAACATGCCTAACAGCTGCATGAGGGGACGCTCTTTATCTCTGGCAGAAGTTCTCAAAGTGTGGTCCCCAGAACAGCAGCGTGAGATTCCCCTGGAGACTTGTTAGGAATGCAGATTCTCTGGTCCCATCCCAGACTTACGGAATCAGAACCTCTAAGGTAGGGCCAGACTTCCCCAGGGGATTCTGATATGCACTCAAATTTGGGAACCACTGGCCTCTAACACCGAGGCGTTCACACCGTAATTGGCAAGACTTAACACTGCATGTACAACACTGCGCGTAAAACACTGCACATATAACACTGCGCGTACAGCACTGCGTGTACAAAACTGCACGTGCAACACTGCATAAAGGGTAAGACTAGAACTGACAGGTGGAGAGTCTTTGCAGGCTGATTTCGGGTAAGGGGCAGCATGGATTTTCTCCTGATCAGGAGAGTTCCATAACAGAACGCCCTTGAGAAAGTGAGCCGGGCACACCAGGCACCCAGCTGTGCAGGTACATTTTCTGGCTTAGAATTACCACTCAGTACATACTGATTCACGTGCTAGAGAAGAGATTCCTGAGTCAGGTAAGACTAGCTGTTAAGTTCCCATTCATCTCAAAGATTCTCAGTGATACCGCCATTGTGTCTACACTGAAGGTTGAAAGGCGGGTAATGAGGCTCAGAGCGGCTTAGGTAAAACAACATCTAATGTTGGATAAATACAACAAAACCCGAAAATAGTCCTCTACTCCACTCCAGGAGAAACTAAACAATAAGGATTTCATAAATGGCTCTAAATTAAAAAAAATAAATCTAAGTGGGAAGCTGTTTGGCAGAACAAAGACTCCAGGAGTCTTGAACAAGAGAAGCTGCCTCTACTGGACATCAAAAAGCACGTATTCTCCTGAGAGGTCCCTGCCTTTACACGCGGTCTCCTAATTGGATCTGACCGAAGAGACAATCATTTGGAGATGAAATGATGCCAGGAGTCCTGCAATCAAATTAGAGAAAGATGTCAAATCTCATTACAGTGCCTAAAATCTTGAAACACCTCCTGACCACAAGCGACGCATCAACTTCTTGAAAGCGCAGCCCAGACAGATTCCAGGTTGGCTCCCTTTAGACTTAGAACTTAGTTTACCCGCCCTGCTCTCCAGAATCCTTGACTCTGGAAGGGTAACGACCAACACTGCAGAGGGAAAAGGATCCCACATATTTTTGTGACACTGTTCCCAAAATAAAGAGTTCGATGCTGATCCCACATAACCAGTGCCTTGCTTCCATCTAAAAGACTTGAAAAAGGATGGTTAGACTTTTAATACATTCACATCCCAGATGTCTTTTGTGTCCGTTTGGACGGATGACCCAGAGCTTGCCATATATTGTCACAGCTCACCTGTCAACAAGAAAAGCACTACAGTGGTGAGCAGTTAAGCGTCACGATATCTCTTTTCATTTCTTCCAAAATGAAATGCCTCCTTATTCCTCTTAAAACTTTGACGCTTTGTTCATAGGCTTCTCATAATAAAAACATACATTTGCAGCATTTGCCAATATGCATCAAAAGGTAGGGGAAAAAAAGGAAAATTTCTTCCTTACAAGGAAAAAAATAAAAATTCAAATCTGTAAGGAAAACAGAGGTTAAGGAAAAATAAAAATTATGTTAAAGAATAAATGAAAACTCACATCTGTACATACAGTCTCTCCCGAATGTACAAAAATAGAAATAACTAAAAGACTCAAGAGGGAAGTCTCCCCCTACAAGGACATGGAGTTGGCAGCGTTGCTGCAGCATCAGGATGCAGGTTAAAGGATCTGGCCACTGCCACTGCTGCTGTGTAGGTCACAGCTTTAGGGGAACTCCTATGCTGTGGGGCAGCCAAAAGGGGGGGGGGGAGGCTGAAGGGAGGTGCAAAGAAACTGAGAGAGAGATAGTCTTTAACTGATGGGATTGTGAGAGATTTAACATTTCTTCTTAACATTCTCTTATCACTATCAGGTTATAACAATTCATAGAGTTTAATCGTTGTGCCAGGTTGGACAAACAGACTGCAGGAACAGAACAGAAACCCAGAAACAAACTCACAAGTATAAGAATGCAGGTCACTGGACAAAGGGGGGGACACTGTCTCCATGAGGGACTGTAAGAGATACTGAAATAGTGGGTTCTCTATAAGGAATGAAAAAATTGGACCTGAATATTACCATATGCAAAAATCAACACCTCAACACAGAAGCCTCTTGAAATTATTATCATATGGAAACTTCAAACTGTTCGAAGAAAATAGAGGGAAATTCCTTTATGCCCTGGAGAATGGGAAGGGTTTTTCAAAGGAGACACACGACACGCCGACTTTCAAAAGAAAAGACTGGTCATTTAATTTCAATAAAATTGACATCATTTTCTATCAAAAGTCACCATAACATGTGAATACGAGCTACACCTTGCAGGGAGATTTTCAATATATATAAATCCTCCCATAAATCAATAAGGAAAAAGACGATCTTGTTAAAAGTGAGCAAATGGCATGATTACACATGGGAGAATGACAGTCTAAATAAGGGACAGAGAAGACTTCCCCCAAGAGGTGACATTTATGCTCTTAATGAGGCAGACTCCTATAAAGGGGGAGAACGTTCAATTAGGGGCACTTCTGAAGCCCACTCGTCAAGCAGACCTAAACTCCGTCCTCAACAACCTCTTTATGGGTAATAAGCATGATATTTGCATCTCCATCGGCCTTACTGCTGGGTTCAACTGGTTCCAAGCCGGGGCTGGCAAAAGAGAGGGAATGGTATTACTTATTAGACTCAACTCCCAACAGAAAAGAACTTGAATTTCATTCTGGGTGGTTTTGAACATGTCTGACATTACCTAAGTTCTTTTTTGAAGTTCATCCTGGTCGTTCCATGGAGAATAGACCTCGGGGGCAGAGATGCAAGGCCAAAAGATCATTAGTCAACTTTCACCAAACTCAGGGCAGGCATGAGGGTGGCTTGGGGACAGGAGTGAAAGGATAATAAGCTGTCAGGGCCAACAGAATGCATGACTACACTGAATGGGGGAGGCGGGGGGGGGGGCGGCAGAAGGAACCAAGGATTAGCCCTGGAATTACATCAAAATGAAAAGAACAGGCGATATGAAGTGTCTTGAAGACAGAGATGCTGATTTACAACAGCTCCTCAAATATATAATATTTATTACATATCATTGTATATCATATATCATTGATCTATATAAAAAGGGCATTCACATATATGCATAGGTAGGGTTTTTTCTTTTTTCAGGGCTGCAGGTGCAGCATATGGAAGTTCCCAGGATAGGGGTCCAAGTGGAGCCACAGCTGCTGGCCTACACCACAGCCACAACGATGCGGGATCCGAGTCACATCTGCAACCTACACCACAGCTCACGGCAACGCCGGATCCTTAACCCACTGAGCGAGGCCAGGGATCAAACCTGCATCCTCATGGATACCAGTCGGGTTCGTTTCCGCTGAGCCACAAAGGGAAGTCCTATATGAATTTTGAATGACTAAATGTTGATCAGTTTTTATCTGATGTTTCCAGCAGGAGGATGGAGAGAATCGATTTTGCAGCGTCACAATAAGAAAATGCAAAGAAAGCAAACACTTGCTTTTCAGAGAAAAGTGACAACCTCATGCCTGCAGTAATTAATTTCTCTCTGCCTGGGTCACCAGGAACTGCTTTCCTCTCAGTTGCCAAGATCTCCTGTGGGTCTATTCATCACTCATGAACATTTTATCCTTACAGCCGGAAGCCCCAACCTACTGCAAATATGACATTTATGTCCAAACTGAATGTGCATAAAATGCCATCCTACCCGCAGCCCAGCACAGCAACTTCCAATTATATCATGTTTTAAGGGACGATGACAAATGCAGGAGAGATTGTCTAGTGGCCTTTGCTAAGATAACAAAATTGGAGGCTTCGGATTAAATCACAGAGTGTTGAGGGCGTTCTGACATCAGGGGCACCAGCTGACTTTGATTAAGTAACCACTGGGTGGCTTCTTCACAGGGACCGTGGAGGGCTGGGACTCACCCACATCTTTTGTGCCTTTCCTGGGCCACAGAGTCCCTGTAAAGCGGAAAATCATGAATGACGTTCTGAGAGCTCTTTATCGGACTGACAGCAAGGCCACAGGCTGTAGAGAAGGCGCAGTTGTTTGGAGAGGTGTCACATTTGAGCATTACATGGACGAAGAAACTTGACTGCCTGGGGCTGCACCCTGGTCTGCCCCTGGTAGCTGTGTACCCGTAGATAAGCTTCTCCGCATCTTGTGCTTCAGTTTCTCCATCTGTTAAATGTGTAATCCCATCTACTTCTCTACTAATTGTGAGGATTGAAAATGAGGGCCTGTATAATATACTGTCTTCTGGCTTTTTCCTCCCCGTGACCGTGCCCCATGGTCACAAGACTGCTGCCACTGCTCCACATAGTATATTTAAGGCAGGAAAGAAACAGAAGGGCCAGCAGCAGGGGGCTCTCCTCTGGTGACTGTCCCTTAGAGCAGGAACAAAAGCTTTCCTACAAGCCACCCAGGAGCTTCTGTATCATGGCCAAAGCATGGATGACACGGCCACCGCCGGCTTTGACCAAAGCTGGGAAACAGCATGTCGGAATTTCCATTCTCTGTGGTTGGAGACGGCTAAGAAGGGACGGAGAATGGTTTGTGCCCACCAACCGAAAGGGTTACCACCCATGGAGAATATGTACTCAATACACATTCATTGACTCAAGTTAAAAAAACGTCTTAGTTGGCTACAGCTGCTATAACAACCACAAACCAGAGGTCTTAAACAACAAAGTCTTACACCTCTCAGGTCTGGAGACAGGAAATCTAAGCTCAAGCTGCTAACAGATTCAGTGTCTGGGTTACAGACAGTCTTCCTGCTGTGTCCTCACGGGATGGCAGAGGCGAGGGAGCTCTCTGGGGTCGCTCAGAGAAAGCACTGCGTCTCATCGCATATCCCAGGGTCTGCCCTCATGACCTAATCACCTCCCAAAGACCCCTGCCTCCAAATACCATCCCCTCGGGGATGCCAGGCTTCAACACAGGAATTTGGGGGCAACCTAAACCTTCAGTCTACTGCGTGCCAGAATACTGCCTAGTGCACAATAAAGGTTCAACGAAGACCAGCGGCTAACAGTAACTTTAAATAGGATCGCCCGTATCATACATACTCCATTACTGTACGCGGCACACAGTAGGGGCCGAACGAACATTTCTTGCAAGGATGTCAAGTGCATTATCATCAGTGCCCTCTCATCCTCAGTTTCCTCATTGGTAAAAGGGGATAGTTATCTTAATTCCCAAGGTCGTCACGGAAATGAAATAATATGGCCGATACCAAGTAAAGGGTGGTACCTAAAATGAACTTGAAAAGCTCCATTTACTAAACTTAAAATCAAAGACCAAAACAAAAAGACAAACCACAAAAAAATGGAGAAGATATCTGCAAACCATGTGACCAGCAGTGGCTTAATTTCCAAAATATACAAACAGCTGGTACGACTCAACAACAAAAATAAAACAACCGAATCAAAAAATGGGCAGAAGACCTAAACAGACACTTCTCTAAAGAAGACGTAGAGATGGCCAACAGGCTCATGCAAAGATGCTCACTATCGTTAAGTACGAGAGGAGAAATGCAAACCAACACTACAATGACGTATCACCTTATACTTGGACCAAAATGGCCATCGTTAAAAAGCCTACAAATAAGAAATTCTGGAGAGGGTGTGGGGAAAAGGAAGCCCTCCTGCACTGTTAGTGGGAATGTAAACTGGTACAGCCACCACAGGAAACAGTGTGGAGGTTCCTTACAAAACTAAAGTGTGAGTTCCTGTAGTAGCTCGGTGGGTTAAGAGCCCAACCTAGTATCCGGGAGGATGCAGATTCAATCCCTAGCCTCATGTATTAGGTTAAGGACCCAGCATTGCTGCAAGCTGTGGCACAGGTCACAGATGTGGCTGGGGTCCGGTGCTGCTGTGGCACAGGTCACAGATGTGGCTGGGGTCCGGTGTTGCCGTGGCTATGGCGTAGGCCAGCAGATGAGGCTCCCTTTCAACCCCTAACCCAGGAACTTCTATATGCTGCAGGTGCAGCCTTCAAACAAATAAAAAAAAACTAAAATAGAGCTACTGCATGATCCAGCAATCCCACCCCTAGGCACACAGCCAGGGAAAATCATAACTCAAAAAGATACACGCGCCCCTATGTTCACAGCAACACTATTTACAATAGCCAAGACATGGAAACAACCTGTCCATCAACAGATGAATAGATACGACGTGGTGCATATATAACATGGAATATTACTCAGACGTAGAAAAGAGTGAAATAATGCCATTTGCAGCAACATGGATGGACCTAGAGATTACTGTACTAAGACAGACAAATACCATATGATATCACTTATATGTGGAATCTAAAACAATGATACAAATGAAGTTATTTACAAAACAGAAGCAGACTCACAGACACAGAAAACAAGTTACAGTTACCAAAGGGGAAACAGGGTGCTGGGGGGATGAATTAGGAGTTTGGGGTTAGCAGATGCAAACTCCTACGCAGAAAACAGGTAAAAAACAAGGCCCTACTGTATAGTACGGGGAACTATACTCAACATATTCAATTCATGGGAATACATTCAGTACTGAAAAGAATATGACAAAAGTACGTGCGCATACACACATCTAACTGAATCACCGTGCCGTCCACCAGACCCTAACACGACACTGTCCATCAACTATTCTTCAATAAAAAAATAAAATAATTTTTCAAAATCAGGGAGGTTTGCCACTCGCCTGTTTTGATTCACAGTTTAAGATGCAAGTTTCCTCGTCAAATGAACAGACTCGCGTTTGACACTGAAACACGATCGTTTCTGTTTGCTTCTCTCTGGGAGGCGATGAGGCCGGCCTCGTGGGGCCATCACAGGGAGCGAGGAAACGAACTCGAGGGCAGCCTGACCTGCAGGAGGGGCTCCGTGCAGCGCTCCCGCCCTGAACAGATAAGTGGCCCGGCCGGCGGGGGTCACAGCCGGCAGTCTCCCTCCTCTGCCTGAGTCCCGTAAGCCAGCGCACACACAGCCCCCAGCTCCTCCCTTGGTCCCTCCCAGGACCTTCTGCGGTTTGAACTCTGTCCCTGGGGGTGACGCAGACCTTCCTGTCATCCCAGTGCTGGTGTGGCGAATGCAGAGCCTGCGATGGCGGCTGACGCTAAGCCTGCTCCTCAGGTGGCGGCGCGCCATCCACAAAGCTGAGTTACAAGACTTTCCCACCAGCACTGGATCAGAAAGCCTTCTCTTCTGAATTTCCTTCGGCATAAGCAGGGGGGAGGTCTGAGCAGTGATGGGTATTGATGGAAAAGGGGTGTCAACGGGCAAATAAGTTAACTGGGTTAAAAATGAAAGTGGATTTCTCAGAGCCCTTGCACACCGCTCGGCACATGACTTCAGGATGGGGGATATAAGAGGAATTTCTAAAGCTTACTTAACGCGGGAAAGCTTTGGGTGGAAGACACTTTTGGGCACTGGTATATGTAACCGTGTTCCAAAGGAACAGATTTTAAGACTGTATTAAATGACCACTTTTCTGCTGTCAAAAAGCTGCTACTGGGGGGGCTGGGCACATGATGGTGAAATCTAAACCTGCCTCCGTGGAGTTTGTAATCTAACAAAAGAGGGGCCGACAAGTTCACAGGCACAGCCCTAAGGATGCAGAAGCACAGCGGTGAAGGTTTAGTTTGAGGCAGGGCAGGACAAGAAGCGTCTCATGAAAAATGGTAGGACTTGCAACTGCGATGAAAGACTAGCCAAGGTTTCAAGTGCAGGGATGAGAGGAGCAGAAAAGCTCAGCAGGGACAAGGTCAAGAAGGCTGGAGCGCACAGGCCCAGGTTGTCCTGCAGGTGCCGGAGGGGCCGAGTGGAAGGTGAGGTGTGTGATGGGTCAGGGCATCCGGGGGAAGGCTTGTTGAAGAGTGGGGGCAGGGGAGGGGGAGGAAAGGGAGGAGGAGGAGAAAGGAGGAAGAGGGGAGGAGGAAAAGAAAGAGGAAGAAGAGAGGAGGAAAGGAAGGAGGAGGAAGAGGAGGAGGAAGAGGAAGGGAGGGGAGGGCGAGAAGCTGCGGTTGGGCTGTTGTCCGTACAACCATAATGATAAAATACTTCTAGCACTATGTTTGAACTCCTGCTTTATTCTAGCTCCTATAAAGGGTGTTTGATGTTTCAGACCTTGTTCAGACCTCCTAAGAACCCTCTAAGGTGGGAAACCCAACCTCTGTGCCTTAGCAAGACAGTTAAGAGCACAGACTTTGGAAGCAGAAAGACCTGGGCTTAAAGCTGGTTCCACCACCTGCTGGCTGTGTGACATTAGACAAGTCACTTAACATCTCTGAACCTCGGCCTGTAATCTATCTCCCTGTATTGTTGGGAGCTGACAGGTAATACATGAAAAGTGCTTAGTAGCTAGCATTTAGAAAGTACTCGATAAATAGACACTGACTGGAGAGAGAGGGGTTCAGGGAGTATAAAGGGCTCACCTGAGACCACAGCGCTAATAAGTGATAAAGTGAGACTTTGATCTGCAGGCTACCAGACTCCAAAGTCAGTGATCTCCCCACAGTGACTGAACTGTGATGATGATAATAAAGAGCTGATTTTCACTGAGTGTGGGCTCACGGCCGTGAGCACTTTACAGGGATCAATACATCTAACCTCTGCAATGAGCCAGTGAAGTTGAGACAATTATTATGCCCATTTGGTAGATGGGGAAACTGAGGTCCAGGATAGTGAGATGATCTGAACAGCTCAGAGATGCTCACAGCCTAAAAAGAACCCAGGGGGTGCCCCAATATTAATCTTTACTGAGCTGCAGTGCAGAATCGGGTCCCTTTGGTCCATGCCCCATGCCTGGAGCTAGGCAAGGGGGGAGGTCCCAGCCCTCATGCCATTGGCTCTGATCAGCCCCCATTCCTTTCCTCAGATGCGCTCAGAGAAGCTGCATTTGCATACGTAGGCTGGAGAGTCAGTCTGCGACATTATGCCTTTGTCACAAGATGCTATTTTCAAGGGACTGGCTGCTAGATTACGTATGTGCTGAGCTGTGGGCGTGAGTTTGACATTTTAACGTTCCAATGGAAGTGCTTCCATCATGCATAATTTAAGTCTTCTAGGAATTGTGCTGTTACATCCAAACCAGCCTCTAAAAATTCACATATTTGACCGAAATTCCTTGTGTGGACAACACGAAACACACTGTCCTCAGGGAAGTAATGGCACAGATGAAACGGTCTGGGTTTTGGAAGCAGACACTTGATGGAGGGGACACTTCCTGATCCACTTCTTCTTAGCCTGGTGACGCTGGATGGGTCTTTAAGGTCCCCAAACTATTTCCTCTATGTAGAATGGGTACTGTAAACGCTTCCTAGGGGTTTTATGATAATTCAGTAAAGTACTGTAGAGGGGGGATCTAGCAGGTAAAGATGCACATGGAAGGTGTCCGATACAAACTATGGCTGTCAGGATCCTTATATCATCATTATCCAGTTTCTTTTAACAACTATTTACTGAGTAACACAGTGAACTATGAGTTAGGCATTTGGTCCCCTAAAAAGTCAAAGAGATAAGAGACAAAGGGAGGGAAAGGCTAGTCCCTGCCTCCTTGGAACACGGGAATGGGCGGGGAGAAAGCAATTTTATCAAATTATTCTCTTGCACAGTTATTCCCCTCACCGACTTCAGAATTTTGACTGTTGGTTACCTCAGTCAGGAAACTAGGGGAGTTCCCATTATGGCGCAGTGGGAACATAACTGACTAGTATTCATGAGGATGTGGGTTCGATGCCTGGCCTCACTCAGTGGGTCGGGGATCCGGCATTGCCATGAACTCTGGTGTAGGTCGCAGACATGGCGTTGCTGTGGCTGTGGTGTAGGCTGGCAACTGCAGATCTGATTTGACTCCAAGCCTAGGAACTTCCAAATACTGCAGGTGCAGCCCTAAAAAACAAACAAAAAAAGACAAAAAAAAAATGTAAACTAGGAAGTTCCCATTGTGACTCAGTGGTAATGAACCTGACTAGTATCCATGAGGATGTGGGTTGGATCCCCAGCCTCACTCACTGGGTTAAGGACCTGGCGTTGCCATGAACTGTAGTGTAGATTGCAGACACGGCTCGGATCCTGCATTGCCGTGGCTGTGTAATAGGCCGGCAGCTACAGATCCAATTTGACCCCTAACCTGGGAACTTCCATATGCCGCAAGTGAGGCCCTAAAAAGAAAAAAAAAAAGGTAAATGTAACTTCTTGATACTTAGCCTCCCAATTTCTCTCTCCCTCATCCATCCTACTGTCAGCGTCTCAGTCCGGACAAGAAACTTCTCTTCCCTGAACCTCTGTGTCTACAGAAGCCCTGGCAGGTGGAAGAGCACGCTGAACGAGGAGGGGCCATGAAGAGGCTGAGCCCCCAGCTGGGCAGGACCTTGAAAATCAAACAAAGACATCTGGGCTTTTTCCTGAAGGCAACGGGGTGTCATGACCAGATCTCAAAAGGGAGGAAGTAAGTTTCTGCAAATAGAGCTAAATGAAGATCGCTCGTGAGGCATTATGATCACCTAGCAGACCCTGGACAAAACAATCATATTTAGCAGATGGGGCTGATTTGGATGAATAAAGCCAAGACTGGGCTCTCTCATCGCTTCCCTGCCCACCACGGGGTGCTCTCTGAGTTCTTAAACGGATCTTCCCTCCTGTGCCACCTCGGACCTCACCCGTGGCTGGAAGTCAGTCACAGATAGGAATCCAAAGCCAGAGCTAGAGGAGGGAGCCTCAGAGACCTTGCAGCACCCTGGACAGAGCCCACACTTTGAAGCCAGAATTAAGCCTGCACGCCCAGCTGGCTGAGTGACTTTAATGAAGTCACTTAGTCTGGCTGGGACTATTTTCTCAGCTGTAAGTGGGTATATTTCTCATGACGGGTAAGAAGACGAAATGTCATAACAACGACAAAGTGCTGTGTGTACAGTAAGAAAATAAATCATAGATGAGACTTGGTTCTCCTCCAGAGCAGAGACTGTGGTTTGTTCTTATTTATCGCTACATCGCCTGTGTCTGTTTATCATTCATTCTACTCAGCAATATCTCCTTCTCCTTCTTTTCTAGGCACATAGAGAAATAAATTTCCTGCCCCCGCCCCTTAGGGTTGGACACAACCGTGTAACTAATTCTGAGCTGTGAGCAGAAATGGGTGTTTGTCACTGCGGGGTTGAACTCCCTTTCCCTCTGGGACTGACAAGGATGGTGCTGAAGATGTACCATCGGCATATAAGCCTCGATCCCTTTGATATACAGGGCCCACTGCCATGCCAGGCTGGATACACTGTAGCATGAACAAACAGACATGCTGTTTTAAGTCCTTGAGAACTGAGGGCTGTTTGTTACTGCAGCATAGCTTAGCCCATCCTGACCAATATGGCAGTGCCTGTAACAAAACAGCTACTTAGATAATGCTTTCTTTTTTTATAATGATTTTAATTTTTTCCATTATAGCTGATTTACAGTGTTCTGTATATAATGTTTCTTTTCAAATACATGTACATAAAAGGAGCTGGGGATTAAAAAGTGGAGGTGGGAGGGAGAAAAAAAGGAATGAAGTCAAGTATCCAGATGAGGAACAAAATATGACAAATGCCATAGAGCTCCCTTTTTGTCACATGGCTAGAAAAATAAAAGCCTATTTCCCCTCCGGGGTCTGCTCCCACTAGCCTGAGCTGGGATAAGTGGCAGGATTGGCCTGGAGGAAATCAAAAAAGTCTTCAGTTCTCCAGGAAGTTGGAAGAGATGGAGACAGAGGGCGGATGACAGGGGCCAGGATAGGTGCTGTGGGGTAACTATTTTAGACTCCACGGGAAATAAAATTATTCAACTCTGATAGCACCCATACATGATACATAAAGAAATGAGCATGGCTGGGCTCCAAGCAAACTTTATTTATAAAAATGGTAGGCACACCAGATTTGCTCCATGAGCCATAGTTTGCCAACCCCACCAAGACTGAAAACCACAAACATCTAAAGCAGTTTAGAATCAAATGGGTTAAACATGGGTTGTGTCTACTCTAGCATGTAGCCAGTCAGAGTGGAAAGGATGGTCTACAGGGAATTAAGGGAAAAAAAAGTAGAATTCACAGAAGCAGAAGAGAAGGGACAGAAGAAAGACAATGGAAACTAGCAGATGAAGGCACCAAGGTCCAACCCACAACCTCATCGTCTCCCCAACCCCTGGCTCAGGCTCTTCCTTGTATGTGTTTCTGTCTTTGTGGCTGCAGAACGGTTCTGGCGGAGGCTGTCTCGTTTCCGCAGGAACAGATCTGGCTTTATGGAGATGCTCCACAGATGGGCCTTCCACAGCCTCCTCCACAGCTGCTCCCACTCCGCTCTTGGGTGCATGACTCACCGTCAGTCATTTCAATTACCACGCCCTCCATCCTCCAGCCCCTCCATCTGCCAGGGCTCTCCCTCGCCAGGCCACCGGCCAGCGCCCCTGAGAGGAATCACTCTGTTCTTAGCTCAGGACCAGAGAAGTGTGGTGCTCTCCAACAACCACCATAAACGACTCACCACATTATTGTTGCCAAGAAGTATGGTGGCTCTGTGGAGGAGCGGCCAAGAGCAAGGGCTCCTGAAAATGAATGTTTAGGAGGCTATTCCTGCAAATCCACTTACCTGGAAGCCCTTCCAGCACTCGTGCTAGAACCATCCCTTGTTGAGGAAAAATTAGGCGTCAGAGGAAGTTCTGATAAATTATTTCAAGAGGAGAAAGCCAGAGCTTTTGTTGGAATATAAGATTTGTTGATCCGATTTTTTTTTCTGCTTGGCATGATGACATGGGAAGACATTTGACCAGAACCTATAAGTAGCCTCTATCCCTGTCCCAGAGAAGAAAACAGCAAAGGGACACTCTAGACAAATCAGTTGGTTTAAGACTATACAGCTTTTTGATCCAATCCCTGGCTGGGAAGTCTCGGACCCTGCCGGACTAGACTGGCTGGGGCCCCTGGTGCTAAGAATATTCCTTTTGACCTAACCAGAGATGACCCAGGTGGCCTGAATTAAAGCCAGCTGGAACTGCTCTTTCTATTCCTCTGCCCCGAGGTGCCACTCTAAATTTGTGTCCCAATATCTTCTGATGGAGAGAGGAGGATCAAACCCACAAACTTATGACTCCTAGTCTGATACATTTCCCTTGTGTCACGACAGGAACTCCGGGACCAAGGAATTTTAATGTCCAGTAGAAAGCAAGGCAATAAAAAAAAAAGGAGAGCAGAGAAATGCAGATCAAAATGAAATGAACAAACACACACTGAGGAACGAGCAGTCGTTCAACATGCGAAGTGCTCAGGCACTGTGTCCTTGAATAACATGCATTTAAAACCTAAGCACTAGACATTAGTCCCACTTTACAGATGATGAAACTGAGTCTCAATCTATTGTCCCAAGTCCTGCAGCCCGAGACTCAAACCCAGGCCCACTTCTCTGGGGTTCTCTCTTCTTAAAGCACCATTTAGCCTCTCTAAAGAAGCTTAGTTCCTTTCAATCACAGCGGAGAGGAGGATACAGTCAAACACATGCTTTTCATTATCAGACTGACGATACATTCCAGCTCGTGGGGGAAACAAAATTTTTTTCCCATGCATTGACTTTGAGAAAGACATCACCTAGATGGAATTTGGAAAGGTTTCACAGACGAGCACTGCGCAGGGTTTTGTGCTGCAAATAGGAGCTCATCAGGTGAACAGCGGCGGGAGAAAATTCCGGAAAATGGAACAGCACATGCAGAGAGCTGGACAAGCGTCTGAAACCACCTGGCGCTGGGGCTTGGCTCCAAAGAGTCCAGCACTGCGGGGCTCAGTATGAGGTTAACTGAGTTAATAACACCGTCAAGCCCGGTCAGGTTGGAAAGCCAAGGAGAAATGAGCAGAGAGTTTAATTTAAAGACATGAAATAAAAACCTTATCACAGTGGGTTCCGCAACTTGGGAACACAGAGCCGTTCAGAGAAGTGAAACGAAGCATTTCAGGAGCTGACTGATAATGTAAGCAAGATGAGAGGCACTGGGACCAAAGCACAGAGGCTACTCACAGGTTTTCAGATAGTCAAGAGTCCGCAGTCACGGTCACATAGCAACAAAGATATGCTAGTGACAAACACTTAATATATTCATTAAAATAGGTCCCCGCGGTACCACTCCTGCCTACACTTGATTAGACTTGCTACTTTCTGCAAAATGTTGATGTAGGTGGGCCAGCCTCGCCTGAGCCGCTTCTGCACAAATCGCTGCCATGCATCCTTAATTTAAATGACACTCACTGCAAGCCCGACAGCCACGGGCCTTGTGGCCGAGAACGACAGCCTGCCTACAGCACCCGTCTGAATTTTAACGTCTCGGAAAGGGTCTCTGTGAGGCCTGAGACCCCTCTGAGCTGTGACCGGCTCGCGGGTCATCAGAAAGCTCATTACTGCCGGTGCAGCCCTCCAGGGTGCGCACAAAATGGAACATGTCAGGATGGCTTAGACTCGCTTTCCCTCTGGTTGCACCTCACACCCAAGTGCGCGATTTGGAGCGAAAGACAGGAGGAGCCCCTCTGTATAGACGCTGCGCACGGCAGGGATTCTAAACCAGCCCCACACCAAGATCTAGCCGCCTTGTCTCCACCGCAGTGCCGGCTGAGGACGCCGTGTTTGGGGATGACCCGCCTTTGCCTAGTGGTCTCTCTGCCGGGTGCTTCCTTCTTCCTCTTTTCTGCTTCCTGAAACCCTGCCCCTTCCTCGGGACAGAGTGTGACAGTGGTACCTACGGATGTCAGGACGACACAGGGACCGCGTGGCTGGAGGCACTGCACTGCGGGAGTGGGGGTCCGTTTCCACCCCTCACCCGCTCCCCCATCAGACTGATGACTCTCCCAGAGCGTGAAGCACGAGGGCTTTCTTCCACTTGTCCTTCAGATCACAACTCAAGCACTCATTCATAAAACCTTTAGGAGTTCCCATCGTGGCTCCAGCAGAAATGATACTGACTAGCCTCCATGAGGACGCAGGTTCGATCCCTGGCCTCACTCAGTGCGTTAAGGATCCGGCATTGCCGTGAGTCGTGGTGTAGGTCGCAGACGCAGCTTGGATCCCAGGTTGCTGTGGCTGTGGTGTAGGTCAGCAGCTGCAGCTCCGATTAGAACCCTAGACTGGGAACTTCCATATGCCACAAAAAAAAAAAAAAAAGCAAAGAAAGAAAACCTTTACTGAACTAAGCCCAATAATCTTCTGGAAAAAAAAAAATCAGTCATTGAGAATCAAAGATGTGTAGTCAAACAAGTAAAAGGTACCATCTTCTCTTTTTTTCTGTCTTTTTGTGTTTTTAGGGCCGAACCCACGGCATATGGAGGTTCCCAGGTTAGGGGTCTGATCAGAGTTACAGCTACCGGCCTATGCCACAGTCACAGAAACATGGGATCCGAGCCACGTCTGCCACCTACACCACAGCTCAAGGCAACGCCAGATCCTTAACCTACTGAGAAAGGCCACGGATCGAACCCACAATCTCACGGTTCCTAGTCAGATTCGTTTCCACTGCGCCACGACAGGAACTCCCAGGTACCATCTTCTTGGTGAGAGGTGGTAAGAGAGACACTCATAGACACTGCCTGTTAAATGGCCACATCCTGAAATGTAATCTCACAGTACGTTTCAAAACAACTTTTGGCCCAGTGTGTCGACTTTCAGGAGTTTGTATTTTGAGCAAATAATCAGGGACACACGTAAAGTTTTACGATAAAGTTAGTTTTAAGCTAACTTTGAGATTTAACCACTGTTGGGCGCTTTGCCCTCATTTTACATAGATTTTATGAAGTTCCCACTCTGTGAAGCAGGAACAGACTGTCACGGGAAGTGGCCAGGCTGTCACAGGATAACACATTTTCCAGCAAAACAGACATGCACAGAGAATGCAGCGAATTCCAGCTATTGCTACTATTGTCACTGTTATTTGCTGAAGAAAAAAACAGCACATGTTCTACCACGGAACGTAACGGAGTGGGATTTACTCCAGGTTAGGATGAGGCACTGTTGACAAATTTAATACCATAATTAACCCTATAAATATGAATAATTAACCTTACTTCAAGATCAAGGAAACCGAACATCTAAGTATCTTGTTGATTCTTCAAAAGGCATCTGATCAAATTCAAAGTCAATTCCAAAGATTAAAAAAAAAAAAAACTCTTAGAGAAACAAGAATGAAAGGATAACACCCATGAGGTTACCAGTGTAACCAGACAAGGGGACTAGCTAAGAGGTATAACTACCGGAAAAGTAGGCTGTGTTCACTCTCCATTGAAGTATTCATTCATTCTACCAGTATTTCTGGAGTGCCTTCTTCACTGATGAAGGTTTGGTGGCCCAGAAGTGCTGCATTCATTGCGAAGGGGGAGGGAAATAAACCACTAAATGAACAGGATAACTTCTCACAGTGACATAGGTGCCGAAGAAAATGATCCAGAGTATTAAGAAGCAGAGAGAAGGGCTGAGGCCAGAAAACCCTTCCCAACACATTCTCCCTCCTCCCTGCGGCAACCAAAGGGACCACATAGAGTTCACCCTGAAAGCCACTGGTCCACCAACCGCCGTGCCACGTAGCAAAGTGAGACCAAGAGGCTGACCGGCGATGAGAGACAGCGAGCGACATATGGAGCTGGGTGCCACCTCTCAGCTTCAGCCACAAACCCGGCCCTGCCTCGTCCCCACGGGGTGATGGCGTGTGAGGGGCCATCTGCAGCCGGAGCCCTCAGCTGGCCGCAATCCCCACCGCCCCCTAACGTTCCTCTAACATCCAACCCCCTGCTTCATTTGTCACCCGTCTGCCCCTGCAGGCAGCTGAGTTTATGGGTCCTAACTTGGCACAGCCCCTGGTCCCAAGGGCCATTTCTCAAGCCCACCTGCTCATAGGAAGAAGCCAAATGGGGTCCTGGCAGGCTGGGTGCCTGCAGCTTCCAAAGAGGTTTGACTGGGGGGCAGGGGCTCAGGTCCGCCACGGCGTCTGCCATCACTGCTAGAATACAGAGCAACAGGACCCGGCAGAACCGGCTGCTCATCTCAACTCGGACTGTCTCCTCCCGATTTTGTCACTGCCTACACGCCCCACATCAGTTCTTCCTTTCGCTTTCTCGCTTAGCACTAATATATCATATCTCAATTTTTTTCAAGTATGTGTCAGTGGCTTTAAGTCAGTTTTGGAGCAAAACTATAGGGTAGAAAAGGAAGAGAAAAAAGAGTGGGAGGGAAAGAACAAGAGTGAGGGGAGCTCCCGTCGTGGCTCAGCAGCAACGAAACCGACTAGGGTCCATGAGGATGTGGGTTCGATCCCTGGCCTCGGTCAGTGGGTTAAGGATCTGGCGTTGCCACAAGCTGCAGTGTAGGTCACAGACGCAGCTCAGATCCAGTGTTGCTGTGGCTGTGGTGCAGGCCAGCAGCTGTAGCTCCGATTCATCCTCTAGCTTGGGAACTTCCATATGCCTCTGGTGTAGCTATAATAAGAAAAAAGAAAAAAAGAAAGAAAGCAAAGCAAAGAAAAAAGAAGAGTAAGAGAACCTTGCAGGGTGGTACCCAGTTCGCAGCAGAATACCACATCCAGTATCACTGAGGATGCGGGCTGTGTCTCTCAGGTGCTACCAATGAGATGATCCCAGTGGCCGCTGGTGTGGCACTGAATGCCATCTAATGCAGAGCAAAGAGCCACTCATTCCAATTCCAATTTCATTTCCATCCGATTATGCTGAGGTGAAAGGCTAGATTTGATGCAAACCTCTCCTTGACACTCTCCTGCTATCCGTCAATCTCCAGTTCGAGCAACGAAGGACCAGGTGTCAGGTTCACCGCCTCAGCAGGCTGCAGCTTTGAGTTGGAATGCAACGACGCCGTCTAAGTTTCATGGCATAAATTCTTAGGGCTTTTTCCCGTTTCGGACGACAAAAGAGAGTTTTTTTACTCACGGGGTAATACCAAGCTTTCAAGAAAAGTTAACCTAAATTAAAAAGTGAATTTGTATAAAAAACCGTGTGCAGGTGGCTCACACATGACCGTGAGGGAGCTCCATGGGGCCTCTCCAACTTCCTTCTCCAAGACGTCACAGAATCAAGTTATCATCTGGAAAGCACATACTCACTTTTCAAGGTCATTTCAACTTCTTGCTTACTAGCTGAAATGTGTCTGGGGAAACGCCAGGTTGCTAGCGCGAGAAGGGGGATACGGACAAAGGGCCCGGAGCAGCAAGCAGGCTGGAGTAAACACAAACTGACGGAAATACATTTTATAAATGCCGCGTTTCCCCCACTTGCGTGTGAGCCAACAGTCTCAGACCCATCTTAAGGAACATACCAGCAAATCAAAGTTACGCGCCCTGTCAATCGAAAAGAAGATGCCATTCTGTTATGAATTATGGAGAAGAGAATTAGAAATGAAAAGCTGGAAAGGATTTCTGAGATCAAGAGGCATTTCAGTGTATGCTTCCGGTGCTCGGGCACATGTTTGCGTATTAAACTCAGAATCTTAGAGGGACATAAAATCATCCATAAAGCCTGTTCTCCTGTGCTAGAAGCTACGGGTGCAGACACGAAAAGGCAGGGTCCCCGCCTTCAAGGACCCCGTGGCGAGGACACCGCGGCTCCCCATTTCTCCCAAACATTCCTCTTTTTTCTCTTCCATCCGTTGAGAAACTGTTATGTCCCAAGCCAGGGATATAGGTTGGCTGTGGATCCAATTCAAACTAACAAATGGATTATCAAGTGCCTGCCTCTGCCAGATCCTGTTCTGGGTCCTGGAAACATAGCACCGGGGATAAACAGGACCGTGGTTTCAGGGAGCAAGTATTTATTCTGGGAAAAGTCTATAAATGAATGAGCAAACACACTAACATCAGAAGCAGAGAGGAGCTGTGCTTTATACATAAAAGAGGGCAGTGGGACAGAGGAAAGCCCAGGAGATGGATGAAGCTGATGGTCCAGGAAAGTCTTCTGGGAATAAACAAGCCATGACCTCTTAGGATATTCAGTTGCCGAGGAGGAACACACGAGAGCACCAGCCCCTACTGTCAGGACCCACAGGGGGCAAGGATTTCTGCTCTGGGCAGAGGCGCTCAGCCACGATGGCTCGGAAGATGAGGGTTTCTGATCGGAGCTGCCTTTGCGGGTTTCCCGTTCAACGTGTCAGCCACCCAGCAAACACACGCGGCTTCTAATTCAGCCAATTTCATGAAATCTCTCCCTGCACATTCATCGGGAACAAAGCTCCTCCAGTCACCAGCTATTAAGATTTTTCTCCTAGTTTCATACCTGGCTGCTATGTGGCTGGAACTAAAAAAAACAAAAACAATGTCACCCGTGAAGAAGGGCTCCTGGGAGCCGCGGGCGGGTCCGTGCAGGGCAGGGGTCCCCCCGGAGTTCAGAAACCCAGCATAAGGGGGGCTCACGGAGAAGCAAGGACACGCCTGTGGTTCCCACTGAGAAGCTGCACCAGCTGGAGGGCGGCCGAGGCTTCCGTGGAAGCGGGGAGGCTCCGGAAGTGGTGGGAGGGCTCAGCTTCGGAGAGAGACCGTCAGGGGTTCAAATACTGACTCCCCAACCTGACGGAGGGTCCGCTGCGGCGGAGGACATAGCTCGACCTCACCAGCTCCGGGTCTGGACCGAGCCAGCGGCGCTCACTGCAAGCTCTCCTCTCCCCTGGCACCGAGCGAAGGCTCATGATCCGCCAGGCGCCGAGAGGGGGAGCCCAAGCCTTGCCAGCAGAGAGGAGGCGCCAACACAGGGTCAGGGTCAGGTTCAGACCGGGCGTCAGGAGTCCCGGAGGCGAACGATGGCACTCGGAGTTCTCAGGGGCAGCCAGGAAGGCCCTGGGGACCGGGCCACTGGGTGGCAGGAGGGTGTGACGATGTGACGGTCCCCTGGGAGGTGTGCCCAGGGCCCCCCGGGGTTCCCACAGCAGGAAGAACGGACCTGCAGGTCCCCAGGATGGGTTTTCTAAGACCGAGGACTTGAGAATCCCCACTCTGCCCTTCGTGGGCCATGTGGCCACTGTCACACCCTGACGCTGCCGTTTACCGTGGCCTCGAGCACAGTTCTCACGGCAGAGGCACGGGGGCCGACTATCAGTGAAGCACACGCTCCTAAGAGTCCATGACAATGACGTTGTGTCCTGTGCGTCTCTAGTATCCAGACATGACCCCTAACTGAGGGGCGCTGCGAGGCCCCTGGGAGGGTGGGGGCCGCGCACGGCTGCGCGAGCACAGGCCGCATTTTTTCCGTCCGCTGCAGTGTCTGTCGCAGGCCTGGGCGCAGAACTCGACGTGGATGTGGAGCAGGACGCTTTTCTTCATCCCTGAACGTGCTGCCTTTGGTTTTACAAGCTGAAGGGTGTTTTCATCAAGCCAGAAATTCTTTGGCCTTGATCACACAGCCTGGGCCATTCAGCTCTGCTTCCTAGAGCCGCTTGTGCTTTGGGACCAGTTCTCAGCCCACACAGCAGGCTGTGGGGGCAGTGCCTGTCGTGGTTCAGTGGTAACGAACCCGACTAGTGTCCGGGGGGGACGCAGGTTTGATCCCTGGCCTCGCTCAGTGGGTTAAGGATCCAGTATTGCCGTGAGCTGTGCTGTAGGTCAGATGTGGCTCGGATCCTGTGATGCAGCTGCAGCTCTGATTAGACCCCTAGCCTTGGAACTCCCATATGCCGCAGGTGCAGCCCTAAAAAACAAAACAAAACAAAACAAAAAAGCAGGCTGCGGGTTTTCCAGACTCAAGACTCACAGAGCGAGAGAGACCGTTCAAGCCCCAGGCTGTCAAAGCGGTTCAAGCAGCAGGAGCCCTTCCTTAAATGAACCTGAATGTAGAATACTATGACGCAGGAACGCAGAACGAGGCAGGATGGAGGCCTGGTCCCTACACGTTCAGCCCATCAGCCCCGTCGGCCCTGAGGAGCATCTGAGGAAGCTCCTGGCTTCCTGGACCGCCCCCCGCCCAGGGCACCATGGAAACGGGGACACCAGTGGACAGCCTCCAGGCCACAGCTGAGAAAAGTGCAGACCAGAGAAGGAGAGTATCCAGTTTGAAGCATGTGGGTAAGATCCCAGTGGAGGCAGGGCTCCCTTTTCCGTCTGAAGTTCCCGCACAATTTCAAATGACTTTTATTGCACCCGTTAGAAAAATGGGCGTGATGCTACCTTCTAGAACGTTTCAGCTCTGGGAGAATTCCTGTTCCATCCTGTTAACTGAGGGGGACCCCACCCAATCCACCACTCAGCTTCTCTGAGGCTCGGCTTCCCCGTGTGTAGTAACACCTGCCCTGGGGACCTGCTGCGAGCATCCACGGCCGTGAAGTCCCCGAGATGCCACCTGCTTGGGGAGTCTCCCTGGAGCCACGTACTATGGGTGACACATAAAAGGTATTGTCACCAATATTTTAAGCACTGAGGAGGCATGGGAAGACTTGAGGATTCCCCAAGGACCAAGAGTCCTAACGACAGAAAAACACGTGGAAAGCGTGAGGAGCAGTCAGAGAAATGGTCACAAGAAGGTGTCTTGCTGGGGCAAAGGGTGTGGAAGCAGAGTGCCCACTGACCTTGGGCAAAATCCATGCCGTTCCTGATGGACTGCCGGATCCCCCGCCTTCACCCATAGGAACTCTCTGATATACCAGGGCCCAACCCCGGCCTCCGCAAGCCCTGGTTTTGCACAGCATGACCTCTGGCTCCTCGGCCATCCCTGTCCACAGTTCAGTGCTGACCCGCTGCATTCTGACATGCAGCTGGGACATCGTGCAATCCACACTCACCCCCGTAAGAAAAATAAAACTATACCACCTAAAAATAAAGCTCAGGAAATCTAGTAAAACCCAGGAAAGCACAACTCGAAGTTCCCAGTGATGCTGACAAATCCTGGAAGAGCGAAGAGTGAGAAAAGGAGCCCGGATGAGACAGCATCACCTCTGGTGCTCTTTTATGAAGAGCGTTACCATGGTGATGGGCACTAAAGAGGATGCTCGTAACTGGAGTGGAGAAAAACCCACGAGCATTTCCGCATCTCTGACCCCCAGGACCTGACGGTTGTGGTTAATCTCTATATTTTTAAGTTACCCAGGACCCCAAAGGACAGTGACTACCTACGAGAGAGCAGGGAAGCAGGATGGACTGACTGCTGATTTAAGGTCTGCAAGCTCCGTAAACACAGGAGTGGCTGTCTTGCTCTCTGTTCCATCACCAACGCCAGCACAGCGTCTGGCATAATGTCTTTTCTTCACAAACACTGAATGAATTAATTTATCGAACATCGGATGCTGGGAACACAGAGGTGAGTAAGCCATGGCTCCATTCCCCAAGCAGCTCACTGCTAAAGAAAGAAATGGAGGTACGAATAGATAAATGTGACTGAGCTGCCTGTGCTGCAGCCAAGGCCAGAAGAAAGCACTGCCGGCAGGGGCCCGGGCGGCCATCCTGGGGTTGCTGGATGGAGGAGGTGATGCCTGGCCTATAAATCGCAAGAGAACAGAAGCCATACGGAGTCTCCTCCTCTCTGGACCTTGGAGATGAAGCTAGTGCCCGGTACCCACTAAGAGTCCAATAAACGTCTGCTAATGAATGAATGCTCGTGGGAGGACGAGCAGAAGTTCGCACAGAGAACTAGGGGAGCAGCGTTCCAGGCAGAAGCAACAGTACATGCCAAGGCCTGGAGGGATGAAAGCAGCGATAAGAATCACTGGTGCCTCTACTCAGTTTGTGCGGCTGGAATAAAGATGCGCCAAGGTGGGAGCGGGGCGGATGTCAGGAGGAGAGACTGACAGAGCGCCAGAGGCCAGGGCACAGAGAGACAGCTGTTCTGTGGGCTTTTGGGGGCCCCTGCGGATTCTCGTCGGAGCGGGGGGGGGGCAGATTCACACTTTGATGAGACCTGCCCTGTGCTTTAAACTCAATGCTGTGGTCCCTGCGGAATTCGTATGTTGAAACTCTAGTCCCCCGTGTGATGGAGAAAAGGCCTCTGGGAGGTAATTACGTCGCGAGGCTGGAGCCTCCCAGGGGCATCACTGCCCTCACAGGAGGAGGCAGCGCTCTCTGCCGCCTCCTCCCAGGTGAGGGTCCGTCAGGAAGGCGGCCAGCTCTCCACCAGGAAAGGAAAAGATCTTCACCAGAAGCTGACCGTGCCGGCACCCGGATCTCAGCCTTCCCAGCTTCCCGGCCTGCAGAACCCCAGATAAACGTCTAACACACGGAAACAACCTCAACGTGCATCGACAGGTGATTGCTGCATTACGAAAATGTGGTCCATAGACACAATGGACTACTACTCAGCCGTAAAAAAGAACAAAATAATGCCATTTGCAGCAACACAGATGCAACTAGAGATCCTCATACTAAGAGAAGGAAGTCAGAAACAGAAAGACAGATATCATATGGTACCACCAACATGTGGAATCTAAAAGATGGCGGAGTTCCCATTGTGGTGCAGCGGAAACGAGCCCAGTTAGTATCCACAAAGATGCAGGTTTGATCCCTGGCCTCGCTCAGTGGTTTAAGGTCCCGGCGTTGCTGTGAGCTGTGGTGCAGTTCACAGACGCGGCTCGGATCCCGCATTATCGGAGCTGTTGGCTGGCAGCTGTAGCTCTGATTTGACTCCTGGCCTAGGAACTTCCATATGCCGCAAAGATGGCCCTAAAAAGGTCAGACCCCAGAGCCTGAGTGTTAAAACTCTCCCCGCAGTGCTCCCCTCCCCCCAGGACTCCCGTAAATGCACCAGCCCCCTCTCTGGGGTGTGACTTTTCATTCCCTTTTTCCTTTGCCGTGTTGGCTTAAGCCAAGAGAGCAAAACAGCTTCACTTCAGAGCAGGTGAAAATATTGCACTTGACAACTCAACCCGGGTCATCACCGGTTGGGCGCACACATCATTCATTCTCTAGAGGCCACGTTGTCGCGAAAACTAATCAGTGCCCGGCCTTTGGCTCTGCTAGTTATAGAGCATGTCAGCAAAAGAGATGAATGAGAAGGGGCACTGCCAGGCTCGCCAAGGCTGCGGTAACTCTCCCTCTGTGTAATGAGATGAAAAGCTGACGTACAATTAATTTAAAGCAGTGGTGTCCTTATGAACCCAGCAAGCAATTCCACACTGCGCTCCCTCACTGCGGGCTTTGAGAGGCAGCGGAACAGAAGGCCAGCGGGCAGGGCTCTGTGCAGGGAGGGAGGGGTTGCGGTGGGCCAAGCAGCGAAGGGCTGCGACCGTCTTACAGCAGTGGCGGTGCAAGGGTTGTGAGTATGGGCCCCGAGGCCAGCCAGCCTGGGTTCAAGTCCCATCTCCTCTACTTACTAGGGGTATGACTCAGTTACCCAGTCTGTCAAATGGGGATAATAATATTGGAATGATAGCAGGAAACCAAAGACGCCATCGGGAGGGTGGAGAGAAGTTAAAGAAGACACTTATCAAGTATGCAGTCAGTGTCGGTGGTCCTTTCCCTACAAGAACTAGAAAATCTGAGGGCACAGTGGATGGTGCTGAGTTTGAATTGCAGTTCCATCAGTTCAGGTCCAGCCATGATCTGCTTTGAGTCCCGCTTTCCTTCTCTGAGAAATGGGGCCCAAAGCCCTCATTCTGCAGGGGGTGTTATGTTATAAAGACTCCAGCATAACGATATGACATCTAGGGAGTGGATGCCAACCACGTGACAGGCACGGTCACTGCTGTTATCTAGAAACAGCTCCCCATCTTCCTCTGCAGATTCCCGAGTTGCAGGTGGGACCAACCTCGGGGCCCCTCCCCCACAGCTTTAGGAAGGGGCACGCGGCCAGGTCAGTCACAGACAGGATGGAACAGCCGTGTACAGCATTCAGAACACACCCAGACAACTGAAGTGTTTGGATGGTTACCTGGCCACGGGACCACCTGCATCTGTTACTCAGATTCCAGAGTATAACACATGGGGTGGCTTTTCCCCATAGAAATGCCTAATCCCAGACATCTGCCAGGCATACCTTAATTTTCCCAAACAGGACAACCAATGTTCCCCCTCATTCGATCATCCACTGTTGAGAATGCTTCTGGGTACGAAGGGCAATAAAATAACTGGCAGTATTAGGAATTCGGGCTAAGCTAGACTTTCCCACTGGGAAAGATGCTCTTAAGATCAAAGACCCATCAACTGAGATGCAGAGTGAACTAATCAGAATTCGTTTCCTAGAAGAGCCTGTCCTCGCCGCTTCACCAAAATCCAGCTCAGGATTCATTAAGTGCCCCCAACATATCAGAGACTTTACTAGACTCCAAGAAACCAGCCTTGTTTTCAAGGAACAAGTGAATTCTTAGTAAGAACAGATAAGTAAACCAATGATTGGGTTCAAGGAAGTGCAGGCTGCGCTGGGTCACGCACGGGTCAAGGTGAGGCCGTGAGGGGTGCTCACTCAGCCTGCCGGGCGGCAAAGGCTTCTGGACCAAGCACCTCGAAGGCTGAACCAAAAGAATCACAGCGTTTGGTGAGGGGAAGCTGGGGAGACAGGGGGGATGGAAGTTTCAGGAAGCGATGATGTCACGTGCAAAGGCGCAGAGGCAGGGAAACAACCAGCAAGGCAGCCTATCTAGGGCACAAATTAAAGCAGGGATGCTAGCCAGGGGCGGGATGGAGAGAAAGTTCTAGAAAGCGGATCTTAGTGTGCCTTGTGGGTCAGATTCAGAACCTGGGATTTAGCACGTCCACCCTGGGCAGCCATCCTGAGTGGAGAAAAACATCAGCTCCCAGAAGTCCTTCCTGCCATCAGCACCAAGGGTGTGATTTTCTAAAAAGGTAAATTCCCCTAGGAAGACTCTATTCAGCATTCTCTTCTAACATTCTACACGTGTTCTCAGACTGACATAAACCTTCACTTCTAAATCTATTTCAATTCTGATTCACCGGGTTAGAGAACCGAATTAAAACTAAGCATATGCTTAAAGAGTTCATCAGAAAAGGTACTCTACCAAATATTCACCAGAAAGTGTACTCGACTAAACAGTTCTGACATATTTGAACCCAGAGAATTCCATTTCTTTCTCTGCACCAGGCAGAATTCCTTCTGCAGAGCCGTAATTGCACTTGGCTCCATCACAAGGATTTCAGAATTGAAATTGTGGAATCACTCACCACAAATTGACCAGGAAAGGATGCTCAAGCCCCTGCATGATCTGCAGTTCCCGGAACACGTTCCGAACTTCATCCCTCTCGATGCACTTCTGCTTGTTCATGTACTTCATAGCGTACATTTTCTTAGTGTCTCGCTTCTGCACGATGCAGACCTGAGTGACAGCCAAAAGGGAGAATGTTTGGGTCAACATTTCAGAGGGAAAACAGGGTCTGGGGGGGCGCCAGCGCCTCGCAGCATCCCACTCCTGGTTCAAGTCTCAGTTCTGGGATCTTGGTAACGGAGCAGCTCTGGTTCAGGATTCACCTGTTTACCAGAAACGTGTGCCAGGCGCTGTCCATGTGCTCAGTGCTGAAAAAAGAGCTGCAGAAACAGGAGTGGGGAAGAGGCAGCCCGGCCCTCGAGGAGCTCACAGCTCAAATGCACCAGTGTCCACCACGCTGACAGACACGGGTCCGTCCCCACCGCCCGCCAGGGCCCTGGCCCTCCCCATGTCTGTGCACACCGCCATCCGCCAGCCCTGCTTCTCTTCACCCAGGCCTCTGACTGCGTGTAGAGCCCGCTTTGCTGTGACACACAGGCAATGCCGGAGTGTAATGGCCCACAGGAGCCAAACTCGACTCACCACCGGCAGTCAAGGCATCGACACACCAGCCCCCTTGCCCAAGCGGTGGCCAAGTCTGGGCACCCCAGGGCTCCCAGACTTTGAGAGTTTGCCCTCGGGGCTAACGGGCTCGATGGCACACCCTTACCGCCAGCCCTTGCTTTTCCTTCCCTGACTCACTTCCCAGCCCACCGCCCGTGCTGGCTTCCTCGCTCCAGGACCCCTCCAGGGAAACCCAAACTAAGGCAAGCGGCGCTGGGGGGACAGAGGACAAGAGGTGACAGCAAAGGCGGCGGGCACAGCCCTGTATTTTGGGAGCCTGGGCAAAGTGTCTCCTCGGCTCTCTCACGCAATCCTTGCAAGGACCTGGCGGATAAAGCCTCCATTTCCCCTTGAGCTCCAGGACACTGCAGCCCCCAGGGCACAGATGAACGGGCCCAGGGATCAACCAGGCCCTCGGTGTCAGGGCAGAGTCTAACCCACAACAGCCTGCCTCTGAGTGACTCACACCAACAGGCAGCCGTGTCGGGGGCGCGGGCGCTGTCAGAGAAGGCGCCCCGGAAGGACGGGTGCTGCAGGCGGGCATGAGAGGTGGCAAAGGCAAAGGAGAGGCTTCAGGGACGGCGCCTTAGGCCACACGGCAAGGAGTACAGTGTGGCTGGAGAAAGCAGCAGCGCGACACCACATCCTGCGGCGGGGACCGCATTCCTTCCCCCGGGCTGTCACAACAAAGTGCCACCAACGGGGGGGCTGAAAACAACAAACATCAATGGTCTCGCATTTTCTAGAGAACGCGACCTCCCAGTCAAGGGGGTCTGCAGGGCCGTGGTCTCTCGGAAGGCTCCCAGAGGAGGTTCTCTTTGCCTTTTCTAATTTCTGAGGATCACTCTTAATTAACCCTTGACGGTCCTTGCTGGCAGCTACAGCACATGAATTTTTTGGGGGGTGATGCTATTCAACCCAGTCCGGTAACCACAGTTCTTACCCTCGTGTGGCAGGTAGAGGAAGAGAAGCCCAGAAAGGTTTTAGACCTGCTTCGTGCCTCGGGGCTCAAACGCAGGCTCTCTGCCTCCCCAGCTGGCCCTTGTCACCAACGATGCTTTCTCCTTGGGAACAGGGCTGTGAGAACACCAGGGATGTGGGTATGGGTCTGGGGAACTTGGGGTCCCCTCCGGGCGTCCCAAGTCCCTCTTCTGTTGGAAACTGGACCCCTTCCAGCTCCGAGGTGCCCTGAATCTGAGGCAGATACAAGACGGCGGGGAAAAGCCTGAATTCTGACCCCCGCCATGGTTTCTGCCGCCTGTCTGAGCATCTGGCTGAACTGAGCTGGCAAAGCCGGCCCTGTACCAACGGGGTGACACTAAGTGAGACTAAATGAGACCAAGCAAGTGGCGGTGGCCGGCAGTGACTGGTGGGTGAAAAAATGTCACCCGGATCTGAACGCCTTACGCAACACATTTCACGAAGCCTCCAGAAGGCCGTTCCTCCAGGCAGGACAGTGTGTGAACTAAGCATGCTGCCTGCAGATCAGTAAATAAAAGAGGTGGCAGCCATCAGGTCAGCCCATTCCGGCCAGCGGACGGTGAGCCCGGAGGGAACTCAGGATAGAAATAGGATGCTCTCCAACCGGCAGTCAACCGAGCACCCTCAGAGACGCACCCTGAGGGGCCTCAGGATGAGCAAGCCCAGGGTGCCGGAATCCCAGAGAGCTGACGTTCTTCTCACAGGCGTGACTTCAGTGAGCTCGGAGTCCTGCATCTTCCGATACAAGGAAAAGCACTAATACTGATCACCCGAGATGGCTGGCTTTCTTTAATGAACACCGATCTTCTGACGTCCTGATGATCCAGTCTTGGGTGCAACAACTCCTATGATTCTGACACCGCCCCCCACCCCCACCCCGCCTCTTCGGAGCCGCTCCTCAAAGCGATCTAAGAGTCCTGTCTCCTGGGCTGAAAGTGCTCAGAAAATCCACCAAATAAAAAGTAACTCTCCACTTTCAGGCTGTGCATTTTTTTTTTCCCCAGTGGAGAGTGACATGAGGTTGAAGGCCCAACGAAAATTCCTTTTCCAGCGAACTTGAAAATATAAAAACACAGGAGGCAAGGGAGTACGTGACAAAAACCCTGCAGGGTCCTGCTTCACGGGCATCCGAGGGGAGACTCCCAGAGCCTGGGCACAGGACCCGAGCCCCAAGCCTGCAGGCAGCCATGTGGAGCCAATCATCCCCCTAATTAGGATTTCTCATCCCTCTCGCTCTCCATCTGTCTTCTCAGAAGCCATGTGGGGCGGATGAGGCCTCTGCCGGGACCTGGGGCCCTGATGTCCAGTCGGCTGCACTATCTCAAAAAGCTCAGGCTGTGTTTCCAGGGAGTCTGAGCAACGCCCCCATCAGAGCAAGGCCCCCTCCCCGCCGGCTCCCGCTGGTATGACTGACAGTGGGAAAAGGTGCCAAGACGGGCTCTCACCCCCAGGGAGGGGGAACGGGGCACCACAGCTCCGAGACAGCTCAGGAACTGCGAGAGAGGCCCCAAAACGGGCTTAGAATTTGGCCTTTCAAAGCGGAGCTCATGATTTGAATAGAGCTTGGAAGCCTGATTTTGGGTACCAGACAAAGAAGAAGGGAGGCTGGTACAGGACTTTGCCTGGAGCTTGAAGTCTTGGATTTCACACGTCAAAGGAGGTCCAGGCGTGGGGTCCTGGCCAGCTGGATGCTGCTCAAAGGGTGTGGCTGGGATCCCTTAATTTCCTCCTCCGTAAGCCAAGGGCTCGAACCTGTTTTCTTTTTTTTTTCTTTTTTTTTGTCTTTTTAGGGTCACACCCACAGCATATGGAAGTTCCCAGGCTAGGGATGGAATCGGAGCTGCAGCTGCTGGCCTAAGCCACAGCCACAGCAACGGGGGATCTGAGCTGTGTCTGCAACCGACAGCACAGCTCACGGCCATGCCAGATCCCCGGACCACTGAGGGGGGCCAGGGATTGAACCTGCATCCTCATGGATACCAGTCGGGTTTGTTACCGCTGAGACACAACAGGAACTCCGTGAATCTGTTTTCTAAGGCATCTTATAAACACTCGGGTTCTCAGAAACACTGAGAAGGCTGGACCCGAGGTCTGGAGAGCTGGGCTCTGCGCCTGGCCCTCTTGCAGACCAAGAAGAGGGCCTTGCACGTACAAGCCTGGCCCTCCGGCCCCGCTTCCTCATCCGCCAAGCGAGGCGGGTAGCAACAATGGCTGAAATCAACCTGAGCAGGGGACCGAGAGGCTAAAATGAAAAAAAGACCTAAGATAAACCAGAGGCACTGGGCTGAGACCAAGGTCAGCTGGGAGGGCTCAGAGTCGCAGACTTTGGGCTCTGGGGCCAGTCCAACCGGGGCTTATCTCTTTGCTGTGCAGCCACCCTCTCTGAGCCTCAGTCTTCTCGTCAGCAGAATGGGGCGGGAAGTTCTTGCTCCAAGGGCTGCTGTGAGGACACGAGGGGGAACGCCGTGCGGTCCGAGGCATGGTGCTGTCGCGCTGGAAGGGAGGCGCGTCTTCTTTACTTCTCCAAGGGCTAGAGTCACAGAATGCTCCCAGGACAGAGGGCTCTCCGCAAAAGCAGTGACTGCCATGATCACTGGTCCCGTCATCACGGCTATCCTTAGGGACCCATCTGGAGGAAGGGCGGGGTGCGGGGAGGGAGGCCTGCTGCCCGGGACACGGCGTCAGATATTTCTGGCGCCAGGGCTAGAGCCAGGCCAGCCTGGGCAGCTCAGGGTGACATTTCCTACTGACTTTCCAGGGTGGCTCGTGCCAAGCTCTTCAAGTCACAGACCCAAGGAAATGGGGACACTTGGCCCTAGGCTCTCCGTCAGGCGGGGTGCCCGGTTCATAGGGAACAACACGAATAAGGCAAAGAGGAAGGGAACAGCAAGACGCAGCCATGGTTGAACAGCCATCATCAAAAAGCCACGTCCCCTGGAGTTGCCTTTGAACCTGACTAGCATCCATGAGGATGTGGGTTCTATCCCTGGCCTCGCTCAGTGGGTTAAGGATCCGGCCTTCCTGTGAGCTGGGGCGTGGGTCGCAGATGCGGCTCGGATCCTGCGTTGCTGTGGCTGTAGACCGGCCGCTGTAGCTCCAATTCGACCCCTGGCCTGGGAGCTTCCATATGCTGCAGGCGCAGTCCTAAAAAGCAAGAAAAAAAAAAGCCACGCTCCAGTTCTGACCCCTTGGCTTGTGAAGGTCACCTTGCCTGGATAAAGGCTTTCCACAGATATAATTAAGTTAAGGCTCTTGTAGGGAGTCCCCATCGTGGCTCTGTGGAAACAAATCCGACTGGTATCCATGAAGTATCCTGGGCTCGATCAGTGGGTTAAGGATCTGGCGTTGCCATGAGCTGTGGCGTAGGTCACAGATGCGGCTCAGAGTCTGAGTTGCTGTGGTTGTGGTGTAGGCCAGCAGTTACAGCCCTGATTCAACCCTTAGCCTGGAAACTTCCATATGCCACAGGTGCAGCCTTGAAAAAAAAAAGGGGGGGGACAAAAAAAAAAAAGAGTTTAAGGCTCTTATAATTAAGCCCAGGAAGACCAAAAACCAGGGGAGAGGTCCAGGACAGACTCTCCCCGGAGCCTCCAGAACAATGGAGAATAAACTTGCATTGTTTTACTCCACCCGGTTTGGGGTTCATTGTTACAGCAGCTCCAGGAAACCAATACGGTCTGTAAGTGGCCACTGTGGCCGTTCACCTCTGCCTGACCAGCTCGGCTTGGCACACCTGTGACGCTTCCTGTGCAGTGTGTTTCATTCGACCCCTCACCCCCAGGGCTGTGGGGTGAGGCGCCCAGGAAACGTGGGCTGGCGGGTGATGGGCATCCGCCTGCCCAGGCAGCACCCAGCTCAACTCTATGCTGCCAGAGACCCCACGGTCCGGCCTGACCCCCTGGCCCGTGTCCCCGGGACCAGAGAGACTTCCGTATTTAGTGCTAGAAATTTCCCTGTAAGAGCTTCCTGCCCGGCTGCTGCCACCTCTGCTCTGGTCACTGCGGACATCCTTCTGCCCAGAGGGAACGTCCCAAACCGGAACCTGAAGCCCCGCGGGGGGTCTTGTTCAAATTCCTCTGTGACACTGCTTGCCAAGGGGGCAGAGAAGAAGAGGGACGGACGGGGGTGTGGGGTTAGCAAGTGCAAGCTATTCCATTTAGAGTGGCTAAGCAGTTAGGTCCCGCTGTGCGGCACAGGGGACTATGTCCAGTCTCTCGGGACAGAACATGATGGAAGACAATACAGGAAAAAGAATGGATATACACGTATGCCTGGGTCTCTACGCTGTACAGCAGATACGGACACAGCACTGTAAATTAATGGTACTCTTATTGCAAAAAATAAAAAAAAATTCCTCTGCTACAGCTGACAGGAGTGTGTGTGTGTGTGTGTGTGTGTGTGTGTGGAGTACTCACACATACACGCACACACTCTACACACATGCACCGAATACACACCCCCTTCATGCCAATTATCTCAAACCCCTTAGAATTTCCTTAAGAAGTTCCCTACTTTTCACCCTTCTTGCTTCCTCCGCCCCACGCCCCTTTCCCACCCTCTCACCTGTCCGCTCTGTCTCTGCTCACTCATTTCCGTCTGTAGGGAGCTCCCTTTTATTTTGGGGGGGATGCATTCGACACCCTCCCTCCAGCCCCGGTCCCTACACTCCACTACAAATCTCAGGCTGCCTCCTGCACTGGAGTTCCGCCGCCTCCTCTCTGACAGTTAGAACCCAGGCACCAGGAGGGCGGGAGAGCCACGCTGCCTGGTTCGCTATTGAACCCTGAAACTTCAGGGGCTCAAACAGGTGGCCCTGTCGCCTTGGCCCTTGTCTCCCAGCACGAGCCTACTCTTTTCCCTCCACTCCGCATACCCTTCCTGCAAGCCTCCCTCCCCACCCCGCAGGCATCACCAACCCTGGCCTGAGGGCCTCCCTGGCCCTGCCCTGCAGGAAGGCGACCTGAGCTGGCTGTGTCTACAGAGGGACCGGAGCTGAAGTGAGCTCTCAAGCCCGCGACAATCACGTGATGGATGAAATCTGCTGAAACTAAAGAACAACCTTCGGGCCTCCTCTGAGCTCAGGACAGGTGTTCTAGAAGGAACGTCAGCCCTCCTCACAGACAGGCAGCGCGGCCCCAGTCCTGGGAGCCTTCAAAATAGAAGAGGTGGGTCCCAAAGTGGCCCCAGAGCTCCCCAGCAGGGCGGCACAGAGCCCCTTCTGCAAGAAATCACAATTAACGAGGCAGAGAATGAGCAAACTGGCCAGAGCCACCCAAGCTGCTGACAGGCAAGCACCCAATTAACACTCCTCATTAGTCTAATTCAATTGGGAAGGGATGTTATCATCATTAATTACAACTTATTGGGACAAATACATAAATGCTAGCTAGCATGGATTTCAGGCGGTCTGCCCTAAGAAAGGCACGTGTCCAAAAACGAACGTCTACAGACGTGTGACTCGGTCACCTGCTGTACAGCAGAAACTAACACAGCGCGGTGCAGGTGTACTTCAGCGTTTAAACAGAGGGGCAGGTGTCAAGCGCACTGCGCATCAGAAGCTTGGGGATGGATACCGACTCAGCAGCGAAGGGGGATGATGCGCACTGAGAACCTACGCCCCGCCGGCGGCCCGTGGTCCCCGGGGGACCCACATTCAGAGCCCTGATGACATTGGTTCAGAAGCACACCCAGAGGTCCCAGAGCATTCTGACATGCTGCTTCCTATTCTATTCTATTCTTTCTATTCTATTCTATTCTAAATTTTTGGCTTTTATTATGATGCACAGAAGTTCCCAGGCCAGGGACTGAACCTGCTCCAGAGTGGTGACGCGAGCCACAGCAGTGACAACTCCGGATCCTTAACTACTAGGCCACCAGGGAAGTCCCCAGATGTCGCAGTTTGTAAAAGCTCCCCAAGGGAGTTTGTCGTGCAGGCCGATTGAGAATCACTCCGCTGGATTCTTCAGGGAAGACCTTGTCAGGCTGCATCTTCAGTGACCTTGATGCTAAAGACGGTGAAGCCCACTTTTCTGCGCAATCCAGCCAGGCTCTGGGGGACAGGGGATGGCAGAATCAGAGGCCAGAGCCGTCCTGGGAACCCAGAACTGGGTGGGCGCGAAGGCTGCTGTCACCCTTCCCTGCACCAGCCTGGATGCTCGTCCTCACCTGACTCAGTTGACCTTCTCTGTGCCGCCTCACCGCACCCCCAGCTCAAGGTCACTTAGCCAATGCTGGTGACTGATGCACAGCTAGAGTGTGCCATTAAAGGATGCCGGTTATGTCTGCAGGAGCAAGAATCTGGGATACAACCAATTTGGGGAAAAGAAATAAAGCGGGATGAAGGAAGATCACTAAAAGAGAACCGTCCTGGGTACCGCTGTTCAAACATCTTCATCTGACAAGAAGACTGTCCTCAGCAGACAGTCCTGTTTGGATAGTTACTACCCAAGTAAAAGCGAGCATCTCATGCGCACCAGCTGCCACTGCCCCATTCATACTGCTGTCCCTGCCCCAGGACCTTTGCGCCTGCTTCCCCTTTTGTCTGTGATGTCCTTCCCCCAGATCTCCACATGATCTGTTTCCTTCTTGACACTGAGGTCTTGGTCTAAATGTCCCCTTCTCAAAGACACCTTCCATGCTGTCCTCTCCCCCAGGGAGAGCAAGCCTGCCCTCCCAGGCCACTGTCCTGTACATTTCTGGCAGAATAATCGACGTCATTGAAATTACGTTTGTTGATCATTTACGTATTTGTCTCCCCTATTAAACTTCCAGCTCTTCAGCAACAGGGAGCTCACCGCTCTTATTCGCCACACCATCACAGGTACCGAGAATAATGCCGGGACTGAGCAGTTGGCAAAAATGTTTATTGTTTGACCTAAAATCCTGTTGGGCTTTCCACCATGCTACCCTTATCTTGGAAGTCCAGCAACTTTAAGATGAAAAAAGATTCCAAAAGACTACATTTTTAAGGGGGGGGGACACTGACAAGTCAAATATTTCTGAACCTTCAAATTTATAATCAGATATATAAAATCGAATCTGCACTTAACTCCAAAATGGATTTGTTGCAGTCTAGGCACTCAGTTGGACAGCTGCTATTAATCAAATATTTTTTTTCCACACTATCAATTCGCGTGCAGATGTGGAAGTCTGGAATGTGGAAGGAGACAGTTAATCACATGTTCGTGCGTGAAAACGATCATCATTGCATAATAAGATAGTGTGGAGTCTGGAATTACCATTTGTGCAACTCTTGCTCAGTTTTATCCAGAATCTTCCTTTGAGGGACATAAAGAACTGTTATCACATAACTCTGTGCCACTTGCTGCTATTTTATGTGCAGACTGCCTCTGGCCATCCCAGGAATTTTAATTAACTTTCTGTTTATTTTACTCCAGCGCTATGGCTCTCGAAGCAGAGAGCCCATTTGCTAATCCAAGAAAGGCCACTTTTGAAGCAAACTTCTCAGAAAGTTCTCCCAAAGGTGTCTTCCTCCTTCCCTTGAATGTAATTAAACCCTGTTGATGTCAAAGTTGACTCAGCACAGAACACTCCAGCCTGGACTCTTTCTGCTGGCGCAGAAGCAAAATATCCACGGGTCTGCCATCCGAAGGTCAAGGCGAACCGCGATGGGTGGAGAGTGAGGCTGGATGGGGGGAGGGTGGCAGTTAAAGGGGCATTTGCAAAAAATGAGAGTCTGCAGCAGGGGAGACGGCAAAATTCTCCTTGGGACCCTGACCCAGAGGCAGTCAGTAGACCAGCTAATTGTCAAGACTGTCATTCATTTAATTATGTATGACATATACTATTTGTATCAATATACACATGATACACAAATCGATATTAAGTGAATATAAATATAGACACTGCTTTGTAGATATTATATATGTATGCATATATATACACACATACATATACACACACACATACACACACACACACTGTATGCATAAGGGGTATACGTATACGTGCTTATATATAAACTTTTTAGTGAGTGTGTATATATATATACTGCTTAGTGAACGTGTATAGCCATACGCATTATGCATATACAGATGTATAAATGTATATGTGTGTATGTATTATCTCTTATACACATAGTAGGTACAGGGGATACAACTGCGAATGACGAGGCACCACTGTGGCCCCCTCACAGAACTTCTGTCCTGGTGCATGAGACCAACTGCTAAGAGAACAAATGTATAAGCATCTAATGGAGTCACAGGCAGTGACAGGTGCACTGAAGAAAAGGGGCCGGGAAGGGCTACATGGATACGAAACGCTGGGGGTGGGTATGCAGGAGAGGCACTCCACGGAGGGGTCTGGAGCAGAATTCTGTGTGGTACGAGTGACCCGTGCAGAGTTCTGGGGGCTGTGATCAAGGTGCAGGGCATGGCGCGTGTAAACGGCGCGGAGCGGTTAAGTTCAGCGCGCTGCAGAGACGAGAAGAAGGCTGAGCAGAAGACAGAGGAGGCAGAGAGGGCCGTCAGCAAAGTAGGCATAAGCAGGTCCGCGGGCCTCGCGGCTGGTGTGAAGAGGCTGGCATGCATTCCGGACGGGAGGGAGGCAGCAACCACGCCATCCGGTTCAAGCTTTATCACAGCGCTGGCTGCTGTGTGGGCCGGGCTCTGCCTCCTCTTTCTCTCTCGCTCCCCTGTTCTCTAGGTGGCATTTATTGAGCCTTCACCACAGGCTGAGCCCTAAGATAGGAGCTGATGGGACTGGGCAGGAACCGCAACTTTTCAGGAATCTCACAGTCTGAGGGCACAGACAGTCAGCCAACCGAAAAGTCCCTCCTCAACCAGAGGTGCCGTGACAGGTGGCGAGAGGCAGCTAAGAGAGCTGGTCTCCCTCCAGGTGGTTACCCCAAGCTTTTCTGAACCCACCATGTCACCCAGGGCCAAGAGGACATGGAGGCACTTGAAAATTGCTAACCATATGCCAGGTCTGTCGCTGGGGGCCACGTGGTCTCTGCCCCTTGTTATCCCAGCAAATTTTAAGATAACTCTGGACATTTTTTTTTTTAAGTCTTCATATGACTTCATTTTAGAAAAGTATTTTTGTTCAACATAGACTGCTGGTTTGATAGTTCTCTTTATCACTTGAAAGCTATTGCTCCATTGTATTTGGGCTTGCATAATTTCCACTTCCTAACACAAAGTATCCTTTTGTTCTCCGGTTGCTTTTAAGATTTTCTCTTAATGGTTTTAAGCTATTTGATTATGATGTTTTTGATGATGTTTCCTTTCCTTTTTTTTCTTTTTTTTAAGGCTGCACCTGCGACATGTGGAACTTCTCAGGCCAAGAGTTGAATCGGAGCTACAGGTACAACCTAAACTGCAGCTTGTGGCCATGTGCCGGATCCTTAACCCACTGAGCAAGGCCAGGGATTGAACCTGCATCCTCAAAGAGACAATGTTGAGTTCTTTTATTTTTCTTTCTTTTTAGGGCTGCACCTGCAGCATATGGAAGTTTCCAGGCTGAGGGCTGAATCGGAGCCCCTGCTGCCTGCCTATACCACAGCCACAGTAACGCCAGATCCGAGCCACATGTGCGACCTACAGCTCACGGCCATGCTGGATCCTTAACCCACTGAGCAGGGCCAGGGATCGAACCCACATCCTCATGGATACTAGTCGGAGTCATTACCACTGAGCCACGACGGGAGCTCCTAATGATGTTTTATTCGACGGGAGCTCCTAATGATGTTTTATTCATGTTGCTCTTGTTTAAAGTTGGTAGAACTTCTCGTATTTGATTTTATCATTTTCATCAATTAAAACAAATTCAAGCATTATTTCTTCAAATACATACTCTAGGCCTATTCCTCCTTCTGGGAGTCCAACTGCACATACGTTAAATTACCGGATTTTGTTTCCTAAGTCACTGAGGCTCTGTTAATTTTTTTCCCCCAGGGCTTCATTTTGTGTAGTTTCCATTTCTGCGTCTTCAAGTTGACCAACCATTTCTTCTGCACTGCCTAATCGCCTATCAATCCATTCAATAAATATTCCTTTCCATATATTATAGTTTTCATTTCTGGAAGTTCTATTTGGGTGGCTACCAGAGGGGCGGTGATGGGGGAAGGACAAGATAGAGAGAATGAAGAGGTACAAACTGCAGCGTATAAAATAAGATACAGGATGTGGAGTACAGCACAGGGACTATAACCAATACTCTATAACAACTTTAAATGGAGTACAATCTATAACAATATCAAATCACTATTCCACACAGCTGAAACTAACATTATAAACCAACTATACTCCAATAAAAATAAAGTAAAATTACAATGTCCAGTATCCAAAAAAAAAAAAAAACTAGACATGCAAAGAAGCAGGAAAATATGACACGTAAGCAGGAGTAAAACTAAGAGAAAGAGACTCAGAAATGGCACCAGTGATGAAATTAGCAAATAAGGACTTTAAAAGAGCTATGGTTAATATGCTCTGTATGTTCAAGGAATTTAAGGAAAATGTGAATATAATAAAGATAGAAATGGGCATTCTTGTTTTTCTGAAGAGGAAACAGAGGTTTGCAGAGGCTTTTTGACGGGTCCAAGTTCACATGGCTAGAAGCAGCAGAACCAGAATCTGAGCCCAACATCTCCATCCCGAAAGCCCATGTTCTTTATTCTATGTTATGTTACTTCCCAAACCGAATGTCCAGTGTTGTTGGACACTGATGGACACCCTCCTTCTGACCTCCTTGGTTTTCTGCTGATACCCTAAAGCTAGTTTCCATCTAACTTCTGTATTTGGGAGAAACACATGCAAACAAAACAGGCTGTGTGTGGCAGTGGGGTCCTCTCCAGGCTTCTGACTCAACACATGTAAAGCGGGGATTCTAACGCTCAGCCCATTGGGCTTTCAGGAGGATAAGGATGGTAAGAGAGCTCTGGTTCCCAGGACAAGGGCAGTGAGTTGATGACTGGTCAGGACTCTCCAGGTTGCAATACTGGCAGCCCAACATGATCTCGCGTAAGCAAAACGGGATGCCAGCTCCCGTAGCTGGACCGTGGATAGAGCTCACAGGCCTGGAAGGGCACAGAGATGGAGGCACTGGTGGTACCTGCCCACGGTCCCTCTTGTGCACCTCCACACACCTCAGGCTGCTTACTGTGGACACCTGTGACTCAGTGCTGGGAGGCGGGGTGCGGGCGAGGGGTTCCGCCCTGGCTGGGGCGAGCCAAAATAAAATGCAGGAGAGGGAATGCTGCTTAAGGCAGCCCTCCATTGATAATGAACGCGGAACTGTGCATAAAAACATCAGCATCTCTGACCTGCCGCTGCCTTTAGGCCCCTCTGCATGGAAGTCCCAAACGGAGGCGAGTCCAGGTAACTCTGCGGTGAGTGGCTTCATCAAACAGCCATCTTCTTTCTCTCAATTTCAGCTACTGGAGGAACCCAAGCTCAGTGACCAGCAGGCCCAGGACTGGGGTCCAGCAAGCGAGGGTGTGAAATGTAAGGGAGCAATGCTGACTCTGCACGGGGAGGACCCTGAAAGTGGTGCCCCCTACTCTCCCCTGTGCCTGCTTGGCCCAGTCCCGACCCTACTCAGCAGGGCTCCATCTCTCCACCTGCCTCTCACCTCTGTTTCTGTTTCTTCGCTCTGGGCCTCACGCTTTCCTTCTGCAGAGAGACCTTGCGCTTCAACAATTGCTGAGGACACCAGCCACCAAGTCAGGTAGACCTGTTTTCTCATGGTACATCATTCGTGAGAGGGAGAGAAGAAGCCTTTCAGCTCTGATCCCGTGGGAGGATTCTGGATGGCCGGGCTTAGGTCACACAGCACTTCTTGGGCCAGTCATTGGTCTGGCTGAATACAGCCCAGGTGGCTGGCATGGCCGTGTCACACGTCCATTTCCGAAGGTGAGTGGGGACCACAATGACTGACAGCCTCCTGTGCCCATATGGGGTGTGGGAGGTGTTTTCCGAAGGAAAGAGATGTTACCACGATAAGACAGGGGACTGAAAAGCAAGCTGCACAGTCACAAAGAGCAGGCACTGCAGGCCGCTATGATTCTCTGTTCCCTTTCCTTTTTAGAGATGAGAAAACTAAGCTCCAGGGTGGTTAATTTACATTCCCAGGCCTCCACAACTAATACCTATCAGAGTCGGCCTGCTTCCCAAATCTAAGGTGTTTCCACCAGATACGTAGGCACGAATCTGCTGGGCCTCAACCGTCCCAGAATTCAGCCATTAAAGGGTTATAAAAATTTTCAGTCAATTCTTGCTGAAATCAACGGATCACCTGCAGCTGTTATTTCCTTTGGCGCTGCACTGGGAAGCACAACTTCTCCCAGCATGAAAGCGAAATGAGGTTTCTGTGAATTCACATGTGCTTTTTCCTGATAACCAAAGGTACTGTGACACTCGAACAATGAAAAGTCTTTCTTGAAAACTCTTAATAAATGCCAGATATTGAACGTGCCAAAGGCAAGACACAATGCCAAAATATCCGTTCAATATCAGGAGAGCGGTTTTCTTCATCCTTGTCCAGCCTGCTTCCACCTTGAGTCTTATAACAGCCATGTGGACCACTACACTGACCCAGAAAGACAGCGGTTATTTTGATATTTTGCCCATAACAATGCTATGTTCGATTGCCTTGAATAATCTGCCTTCATCCTGAATACTGGATGTCTGTGTACGTTCTCCATGAATCGAGGTGTCTTCAAGAAATTGCCACAACCTAAGAGTGACTTAAAAATGGAGCCTCAAGAAAACTTGCCTTTTTCAGAACATCCATTATAATCAGAGCTTAATACATTTATGCTCTGGATGCCAGCAGAGAAACAGCAGCACAGATGCAGGCAGAAAAGGAAAGCAAAACTTTTCCTTTCCTGGTAACCAAGTATAATCAGTTAATGACGCATGAGGGTACGTGCTAATGGATTTGGTTTAGGACAGGAAGAGGAGCAAAGGGCTCAGACCAAAATCGCTGATATGAGGATGAAAGTGATATGCTTCTATGTGGTGCCAACTGTGGATTAAAAGAGTTGCTTCAATTTCCCTTCAGCCATGAAATGCTCAAAATTATGTGGAATGATTGGCCAACAGGGACCAGCAGTACAGCACAGAGAACTCTACCCAATATTCTGTGATCATCTATGTGGGAAAAGAATCTGAAAGAAGAAGGGGTGTGTGTACATGTATAAGTGAATCATTCTGTTGTACAGCAGAAATTATCCAACCTTGGAAATCAACCATACTTCAATAAAAAATGAAAAACATAAATCCAATTCGAGAGTCATTTAAAAAAAAAAAAGATGAGAGACAATGGAAAGTAAAGATTTGAGGGGATTTTTAAAGGTTTTGTTTTGCTGAAGTACAGCCCCTATCCATGAGAGCTCTGCCTCCCAGATTCTCTGGACCACAACTCCTCTTCTAAAAATCTAGAGAAAAGGAAGTTCAAATGTGGCACATCAACTCTGCCCAAATCTCTGGCTGACCGCTGAAGGTCACGTGCATGGGGCAGACTATAAACAGTACAATAAAGAAAAAAGAAGTGGACTGAGACTGGTGTGCTTGCCCAGGAAGCAGACTATGCAGTGGAAATCCAACAAAGTGAACTGCCTGTTAAAAATATATTTTAAAAGAAATACAACCCAATCCAAATTCTATACAATGGAACATTCACGATACCTGGGACGCAACCCCAAACTACTTCATATGCAAAGAATCAGTAGAGGTGAGTCTTGTTTTTTTACTTCTTTAAAGAAATTAATAGTTGATTTACAATGTTGTGCCAATTTCCATAGCACAGCAAAGTGACCCAGCCATATATATATATATATATATATATATATATATATGTATGTATATGTATATGTATATATATATATACACATATATACATATACATACATACACACACATTCCCTCTCATCGTATTTTCCATCATGGTTTATCCCAAGAGACTGGATATAGCTCCCTGTGCTGTACAGTAGGACCTCACTGCCCATCCATTCATTCCTAAATTTAATAGTTTGCATCTACTAACCCCAAACTCCCAGTCCATCCCACTCCCCCCCATCCCCTTTGGCAACCACAAGTCGGTTCTTTATGTCAGGGAGGTGAATCTTAAGATGACCCAGGTGTTAGAATTAATATAAAGGATATAAAACCAGCTCCTGTGACTGACTATGGAAAATAAAGGAAATTTAAGCAAAGAGGGAGGAACTATCTTTTTTCAGTCCAGAATTTCCACATTGGCACCTCACAGCCAAATAGCTAAGAGTCAAAGATTAACAGAAAATCTTGAAAGGAGAGGGATGAAAGGGACACACTCCTACCAAATAATAATGATTTAGTTTAATGACTTCTCATCAGAAAGCATGGAGGCCAGCTGACAATGGTACAAAATCTTTAAAGCAATGAAGAAAAAAGTGCCAACCCAATAAACTGCATCCAGTAGAAATATTTCTCAAGAAAGAAGGTGAAATAAGTACATTTCCAATAAAATAAAATTAAGTGAATATGCACTGACAGGAGCCTTGCACCACAGAAAATACTAAAGGAAATTCTTCAGGGTGAATGGAGAGCTTCCAGAGGGAAATTCAGACTCTCATGAGAGCTAGGGGTAAGCATCAAGGCCTGTTTTCCTCCTAATTTTTTTTAAAAGCCAAAAAACTACACATATTTTTAAAAAATATATATAATAGATTTCATACATATATGTACACATTTTTATATATTTAAAGCAAAAAACTATAATATTGTGTTGGATATTTATGATTTAAGAAGTTGTAATACATATGAAAACCCTAGTGTAACGGTTGACAGAAGTGGTAATCCAACCTAGACAATTGCCAGGTTTTTATGTTTCCTGTGAGGTATAAAGCATTAACTCTAAGCAGACTGTGAAATAAACCAAGGATTGGGGTTATAATCCTTAGAGCCATAATTGCAAACAGAGTACCAGGAAGTATAGCTATAAGGTCAATAGATCCGTTAAACGGGGATTCCAAATACTCAATCCAAAACAAACCAGGGAAAGAGAAACAAAAGAACAAAAGAGAGAATGAGAACAAATGAAGCCATACTAGGCCAAATGAAGCCAAATCAGTACTTGCATTTACTGTGAATGGACTCAAAGACAGAGACTGCCCGATGGATTTAAAGAGAAGCAACACCTAACAATACACCGTCTTCGAGAGATTTATATCAAACATAACAACACAGAGAGAAATGAAAGAAAATGCATGAAAAAGTATTTGCCGTGTAGGCTGGAATGACTATATAAATCCCAGAGAAAATCAGCTTCGAGCAAAGATTATCAGCAGAGAGAGAAGACAATAAGGTCAATTCATCTCGAGGCCATAACACCCATCAATCTGTATGCGTCTCCCAGCAGACCTTCACGTGTACGGAGCCAGACTGACAGCAGTAAGAGAAGAAGACACAACTCCACAGTGAGTTGGAGAGTTTACACGACTGTGGCAGCACAATCAGATTGCTAAAATCAGTGAAGACAGCCATCGAGGAGCGAGCGCTTCCAGATGGCAGAATAGGAAGATCCTTGAACTCAACCCCTCCTGGGACAAACTTACCGCTACCTGTGGAAAAACTCCCTGGGGAAAGACCTGGAAACTAGCTGAACAGCTCTTTCACACCAAAGGATATAAGAGCCACGTCGAGACGGGGAGGAGATGCAGAGATGCCAGCTCACCAAAAACCCCGCCCCCAGCCTGGTGACCTGAAATCAGGAGGGGTCTCACAAACATGAAACCAGGGGTCTGTGCCCCTATCAGGCACTCTGACCTTTGGCACCTGCACGGCGGGACAAGCCCCCAACGTGCCCAGCACTGAAAATCAGCAGGACTGACATCCAAAAGAACCACAGGGCTGTTGGGAACAGAGAATCCACTCTTAAAAGGGCCTGCAGGCAGGTTCACTCGCCCTGGGACCCAGCGCCAAAGCTGCGCTTCGAAAAGACCAAGACCACGTGTGAAGGAGATTATCAACCAGTCTTAATGCACCTGCTGGAGGGGCAGGAATTGGTTAGGACTCTCCCTGGTGACAGAGACACCGGCAGGTGCCATTTTTGTCTTTTCCTTCCGCCTGGCTAGTAGCAGAGCTGGCGGGCCCAGTTTTGCACTGTCCCTCTAACATGCCAATCACAGCATGCGTGCCCCTCGCCCAGTCACAGCATGCGTGCCCCACGCCCAGTCACAGCATGCGTGCCCCATGCCCATGCCATTTCCACAGCCCCGCCGAAGCCAGTGAGCGGCCCTTTCAGCACTGGACTCTGGAGGCCAGGGGATACTGTTTCGGGGGACCTCATGGGTCTGAAACAATCCAAGGGACAATTCGTGGCAGGACCCCACACTCCAGTCACAGTGCAGCGGCGGGCTGAGACACACCCCCAGGCTCCCCGCGTAAAAGGCCTATTTACCTGTGTTGGAGCTGCAGCCTGAGGGCCAGGCTCTGGGTATTCCACACACCCAGAGGCTACAGAAGCGCTCAGCATCACTTGTCTTCGGGGACATGCAAAGCAAAAAAAGAAGGAGAGGGCACCCTGCACCTGTTAGAATGCTGATCATCGGGAAGACAAGAGGTAGCTGGCGAGAATGCGGGAAAAGAGAACCCTGGAATGCTGTTGACGGCGGGTGTCAAGGGGTTCTGCCACTATGCAAAGCAGTATGGAGGTTTCTCCAAAAACTAAAAATAAAATTACCATATCACCCAGCAGTCTCACTTCTGGATATTTATCCAAAGGAAATGAAAACAAAATTTCAGAAGGGTTGATTTCTTATTATCGACCCATGATATATCCAAAGACCAGTTCATTGTCAGATATGAGTCCATCTTGCAGTTCCCTTCGTGGCTCAGTGGTTAACAAATCCGACTATGAACCATGAGGTTGCGGGTTCGATCCCTGGCCTTGCTCAGTGGGTTAAGGATCCGGCATTGCCGTGAGCTGTGGTGAAGGTTGCAGACTCGGTTTGGATCCCGCGTTGCTGTGGCTGTGGTGTAGGCCAGTGGCTACAGCTCCTGTTAGACCCCTAGCCTGGGAACCTCCATATGCCGCGGGTGCGGCTCTACATAAAGGCAAAAAAAAACAAACAAAAAAAAGATATGAATCCATCTTCCAGCAGACTGTGCTTTGCCTATTAATTTCATTATTAGTGTGTTTTGATGCACAAAAGTTTTAAATTTTGATGGGGCCTAATTTGTTGAGTGCTGTTCTTTTGAGGTTATGCGTGACTTGTATAAGAAAACTTGGCTCAAGAAAACATACTGAAGTTATTAGGAGATTATTTTCCCATGTTTACTTTCCAAAAGTTTTATGGCTCTGACTTTTATGTTCAGTTGTATGATTCACCTTGAATCACGTTTTTTGTATAAGGTCAGGGCTGAGGGACTATGATTTTAGAATCATCGCTCACGTTCTGGTGTCATATCCCAAAAATGGCTGCTAAGATCATTGACAAGTAGGGTCTTCCTTGTGTTTTTTTTCAGTACATTTGCAGTATCAGTTCTATGTATGTCTTTAATTCATCGTCAGTTAATTTTTGCAAATGATGTAAAATAGAAGTCCAATTTCCTTTTACTGCATGAGGTTTTCCAGTTTTCCAATACAATTTGTTAAAAAGACTATCCTTGCCCCATTGCTTGTTCTTGGCCCCTTGAAAGATTAGTATCAAAAAAGTATCTGTACTTTCATTGTGCTTTTTTGGGGGGGAGGGGAGTGCAGGTGCAACATATGGAGGTTCCCAGGCTAGGGCTCAGATCGGAGCTACAGCTGCCAGCCTACACCACAGCCACAGCAATGGCAGATTCGAGCCACCTGCGCAACCTATAGCACAGCTCATGGTAATGCCAGATCCTTAACCCACTGAGTGGGGCCAGGGATTGAACCCGCATCCTCATGGATACTGGTGGGGTTCATTTCTGCTGAGCCACAAAGGGAACTCCTCTGTTCTCTCATATGTTAACTGCAGCATTATTCATAATATCTCAGGTCCATCAATGGATAAGTAGATAAATAAGATGTGAGACAGACAGATAGATACACACACACACATTATTCGGCCATGAGAAACAAGGAAACTCTGCCATTTGTGACAATATGGATGAACCTTGAGGGTGTTATGCTTAGTGATATAAGCCAGACAAGGACAAACATTGCATAATATTATTTACATGTGGAATCTATAAGAACTGAACTCATAGAAACAGAAAGGAGAATGGTCACCAGGGGCTGGGGGTAGGGTAGTTAGGGACATATTTTTTTCTTGTCTTTTTAGGGCCACACCCGTGGTATATGGAGGTTCCCAGGCTAGGGGTTGAATCAGAGCTGAAGTTGCTGGCCTGCACCAGAGCCACAGCCATGCCAGATCCAAGCCAGTCTGCAACCTACACCACAGCTCACGGCAATGCCAGATCCTTAACCCACTGAGCAAGGCCAGGGATCGAACCTGTGTCCTCGTCAGATTCATTTCTGCTGCACCATGATGGGAACTCCCTAGGGACGCATTCTTAAAGGTTAAGAATCTGCAACTAGAAGATGAAGAAGTTCTGGAGATCTACTGCAGTGCTGTGTCTACAGCCCAGACAGCGTTGTAGACGTCAGCACTGCTGAGACACTAGATCTTACATGTTCTCACCACAAAAAAGAAATGGGGCCACAGAGGTGCTAGCTGAAGTTAGTGATAACGACATTGCAACACATAAATGTATCAAATCAGCACGGCATGTACCTTAAACTGTGTTATATGTCGATTGTATCTCAATAAAAATGTTTCAAAAACATGTAATAAGGATGTTTAGGAGAATGCAAAAAGACAGTCGATCCATTTTTTTAACGGAAAAAGCTTTGAACAGAAAGATTACAAAAGAAGATATATAATTGGCCCTTAAGCATGAGGGGGAAATGTTTATCATCATATCAGTCATCAGGGAAATGTTAATAAAACAAATTGAGGAGTTCCTGTCGTGGCTCAGTGGTAACGAACCCGGTTAGTATCCTAGCATTCATGAGGACACAGGTTCGATCCCTGGCCTCGCTCAGTGGGTTAAGGATCCAGCATTGCAGCGAGTGTGTAGACTTCAGACACAGCTCGGATCCTACAATGCTGTGGCTGTGGCTGTGGCAGGCAGCTACAGCTCTGATTCGACCCTAGCCTGGGAACTTCCATATGCCACAAGTGCGGCCCTAAAAAGACAAAAGACAAAAAAAAAAAAAAAAAAAAAAAAAGAGGGTGAGATTTATTCCTGGGATGTAACGATGGTTCAACAAATGACAGTCAATTAATACGATATAGAAAATTAAGAAAATAAGGATAAAAATCACATGATTGGAGCTCCCTTCGTGGCTCAGTGGTTAACGAATCCGACTAAGAACCGTGAGGTTGCGGGTTCAATCCCTGGCCTTGCTCAGTGGGTTAAGGATCCGGCGTTGTCGTGAGCTGTGGTGTAGGTTGCAGACATGGCTCGGATCCTGCGTTGCTGTGGCTGTGGCTGTGGCGAAAGCCGGCAGCTACAGCTCCTGTTAGACCCCTAGCCTGGGAACCTCCATATGCCATAGGTGCGGCTCTAGATAAAGGTAAAAAGACAAAAAAAAAAAAAAATCACGTGATTGTCTCACAGAGGCAGAAAAAGCACTGGACAAATTTCAACACCCTTTCATGATTTAAACAAAAAAAACTCTATATACAAGGAATAGGAGGAAATTAACTCAATATAACAAAGGCCACATATGAAAAGCCCACAGCCAACATTATATTCGATGTTGGAAAATGCAAAGATTCTCCTTTAAGATCAAAGATTTTCCTTTAAGATCAGGAACAAAGCAGGAATGCCCCCTCTCAGCATTTCTATTCAACATGGACCAGAAATCCTAGCTAAAGTAATCAGTCATGAAAAAGAAATAAAATGCAACCAAATCAGAATGGAAGAAGTAATATTGTCCCTGTTTGCAAATGACATGATCTTATATATAAAAAAATCCTAAATGTGCCATAAAAAATAGGACTAACAAATCAATTCAGTAAATTCCCAGGATACAAAAATCAGTTGTGTTTCCATATACTAACAATGAACTATCTGAAAAGGACATTAAGAAAAGAATCCCATAATAGAACCAGAAAAGGATAAAATACTTAGGGATAAACATAACTAAGGAAGTAAAAGACTTGGATACTGAAAACTACAAAACATCCATGAAAAAAATTAAACAAGACAGAAACAAATCGAAAGGCATCTGTTTCATGGATTTGAATACTTTATATTGTCAAAATGTTCATATTACCCAAATCTACCTACAGATTCAATGTAATCCCAATGCCTTCTTTTTAAAGAAGGAGAAAAATAATTCCGATTCACGTGGCACCCCAAAAAACCACAAACAGCCAAATCAATCTTGAACAAAAACAAAATTAGTAGCATCACAATTCCTTATTTCAAATTACATTACAAAGTTACAGTAATCAGAACAGCATGTTACCGGCATAAAGATTAACATACAGACCAATGGGAAAGAACAGAAAGCCCAGAAATAAATCTATACATACGTGGTCAACTGATGTTTGACCAGACTGCCTAAAAAAATGTGCAACGAATCTTTTCAACAAAGAAGGTCAGGAAAATTAGATACCCTTATGCAAAAAGATGAAACTGGACACTTATCTCACACCATACACAAAAAAATCAACTCAAAATGGGAGTTCCTGCTGTGACTCAACAGATTAATCAGTATCTATGAGGATGTGGGTTCGAATCCTGGCCCCACTCAGTGGGTTAAGGATCTGGCACTGCCTTGAGCTGTGGTATATAGGTCGCAGACATGGCTGGGATCCCACGTTGCTGCAACTGTGGCGTAGGCCAGCAGCTGCGGCTCTGACTTGACCCCTAGCCTGGGAACTTCCATATGCCGCAGGTGAGGCCCTAGGAAGCCAAAAAAAAAAAATCAACTCAAAATGGTTTGAAGATTTAAATGTTAAGATTCAAAATTTTCTTCAAACCTCCTGGAAGAAAACCTAAGGGAAGAGCACCATGACATTGGTCTTTGCAATGATCTCAAGTACATCAAACCAAAAGCCCAGATAACAAAAATAAACAGGTGAGACCACATGCGACTATAAAGCTTCTGCACAGCAAATCATCAAGAGTGCAAAGGCGACCTATGGAAAGAGGGAACGTGTTCGCAAACCATACATCTGACAAGGAGTTAATGTCCAAAATGTGGAAGTAACTCCTATATTCAACAATACAAAAATAAGCAAAAAGCCTCAAATTGGCTATAGACTCGAATAGACGTTTCTCCAAAGAAGACACACAAATGGCGAACAGCTCTATGAACACTCATCATCAGAGAAAGACAAATCAAAATCCCAGTGAAATGTCACCTCCCATCTGACAGGACGGCCACTATCAAAAAAAAAAAAAGGACACTGAATCTTGGCGAGGGATGAGGACACACTGGAGTTCCTGCACCTTGTCTGTAGGAATGTAAACTGCCACAGTCACTATGGGAAACAATATGGAGAGTCCGCGAAAATATTACAAAATAGAACTGCCATGTGATATGGTCCAGCAATCCCGCTTCTGAGTATTTCACCAAGAGAATTGGACACAAGATCCAACCCTTTTTTTTTAATAATGATTTTTATTTTTTCCTTTATAACTGATTTACAGTGTTCTGTCAATTTTCTGCTGCACAGCAAGGTGACCCAGTCACACATACATGTATACACTCTTTTTTCGCACATTATCACGCGCCATCACAATTGACCAGACATAGTTCCCAGCGCTACACAGCAGACAAGATCCAATTCTTGAGTCCAAGAGATCGCACACTCCTAAGTGCGCTACAGCGCTGTTCACTTTAGCCAAGCTGTCATACAACCTACATGTCCAAAAACAAATGGAGGGATAAAGAAATGCGGTGTCTAGGTCAAGGGAATACTCTTCAGTTTAAAGAAAAAAAGAAAGAAATTCTGTAATACGCAACAGCATGCGTAAATCTGGAGGATATCACATCAGGTGAAATAAGCCAGTCACAGAACCATAAATACTGCACGATTCCAAGGATATGAGGCATCTAAAATAGTTACATTCAGAGTTCCTGTCGTGGCTCAGTGGTAACGAACCCGACTAGTATCCAGAAGGATGGGGGTTCGATCCCTGGCCTCGCTCAGCGGGTTAAGGATCTGGCATTACCGTGAGCTGTGGTGTAGGTTGCAGACGTGGCTTGGATCTGGCATGGCTGTGGTTCTGGTGCAACCCCTAGCCTGGGAATTTCCATGTGCCATGGGCGTGGCCCTAAAAAGACCAACCAAAAAAAAAAAAAGGGAAAGAAAAGTTAAATTCATAGAACCAAAAAAAAAAATGAAATGCTCATTGCCAGGGACCGAGAGGATGGAGGCTTGGGGAATTATTAACCGATGGCCATAAAGCTCCGCAAGACGAATAAGCACTGGAAAGCTGCTGAACCTGCTCTATGTACAGTCAACCCACACGTCAAAACTAAAGCAGGTAGATCGCATGCTGATTACTCTTTCCACAATGATTTTTTTTTTAATAAAATGCCAACATTGCGGGAAAGAGCTGCTGTGGGCCATCACAGAAATTTGTGGGGTTTTTTCCACTTTCCTTATGTAGATCCTCAAGGAAGAACTAGCATTAGCAATCTTGAAATAATTACCATTGTAATTCACCTAAAGCAAGGCTGCCGTGGTAATTTAATTTTCAGAATGAAATTACTGCGTAATCAAAGGAAACGGTTCAGACTTCCTTCCCCATTTCGAATTTGGCAAATTCACAGCTTTCTGTCAAATAGGAAATTCCCGGTGCCCGGCAACCGAATAAAGACAAACACCCAAACACGCACATAGGCATAAACACAGTCATCAGGACTTTTATATTTGACTGATGAAATTTTTAAAAACCCATCATTCTTACCTTTCCAAAGCTCCCTTTACCAATGGCCCGCAGAATCTGAAAATGGTCAAAGTTAACTAGAAAAGAAAGAAGAGAAAAAAAGAAACAAGTCAGAGGCACCAAACCTTGCACTGGTTCTCGGAAGTCCTTCCCTGCATACGGGCCCATTTATTCTCAATGGCTCTGGTTTATTGAGTGATGTTTTCGCCACATCAGCATTCCACCACTGAAAGGGTCTGTCTCAGCATATCCCATCCCCCCACCAACATATACATTTGGCGGTTAAAACCTCACCAATGTGTATATAAAAGGAGATACAGCTTCTAAGCCCAAGGAAAGAGATGACAGAAAAATCTGGATACTCAGATTATCAAATTCTTGTGCCTACTGTTGTTCCCTGTCGTGAGGACCTTTCACTACTTCTAGCCTCGTCTTGTCGACCAGGCACTCTGACCTTACACACTCAGACTTCAGGCTCACCTGTCCCAGTGTCTAAGGAGTTAGTCCCGCCTCCATTATGGGACCTCGGAACCCCCAAGTGTCAGGACCACATCACGGTCCTTTCCTGCTTGGACGTCTACGCCCTGGCAGTGGGAGCCCGGACGTCTATGCCCTGGCAGGGGGAGGCCGGAGGATGGAGATGATGGCCGCACACCGTCCTCCCGGTACTGCCTTGTCTCACGCTTTCCCTTCGTGTTTCTTGATGGGGCTCCCCATTCTTGCTATTTCTATTGTCTGCCTCTAGCAGGACCTCCGCCTCAGCCCTAGAGCACGGCAGGCCGACAATATACGGCCATGCCACTCAATCCAGCGGACATCTTTCTGCCCCCCTTTCACTTGCCCACTTTCTCCTTTTTGAAACACCTACTCGGCTTCAATGGAAGTGCACGTTCTCAGTTTTCCAGTTCATGCACCAGCCCTTCTCCATGTTCAGCTTTATCCTCCAGCCATTACTACTGGATGCCCACCAAGCCTCCATGCTACAGCCTTCCTCTCCTCGCCGGCTCCGAAGGCTTCAGTCACCACCTGATGGCCAGCGACGTTCCAGGCTGTGTGTACAGACTGATGCCTACCACACAGCAACTCCTAGAGGCTCTGGAGCCCCCATGAACTCAACGGGTCCAAAACAGAACCTAGGAGACGGCATGGAGAAAAGTGAACCCTCCTACACTGTTGCTGGGAATGTAAATTGGCACAGCCACTATGGAGAAAAGTATAGCGCTTCCTTAAAAAGCTAAAAATAGAACTACAATATGATCCTGCAATCCCACTCCTGGGCATATATCCAGAAAAGAGGAAAACTCTAATTCAAAAAGATACATGTGCCCCAATGTTCACTGAAATACTATTTACAATAGCCAAGACATGAAAGCATCCTAAATGTCCATCAACAGATAAATGGGTGAAGAAGATGTGGAATACTACTCAGCCATAAAAAAGAATGAAATCGTATCACTTGCAGCAATATGGATGGACCTAGAAATTGTCATACTAAGTGAAGTAAGTCAGACAAAGACAAATATATTACTTGCATGAGGAATCTAAAAAATGATACAAATGAACTTACTTATAAAACAGAAACAGACTCACAGAGATTAAAAAATAAATGAATTTACGGTTACCAAAGGGGAAGGGGGGAATAAATTAGGAATTTGGGATTAGTAGATATATACAGCTCTATATAAAAGAGATAACAAGTTCCTACTGTATAGCATGGGGAACTGTACTCAAATCTTATAACAATAATATATATATATATATGATGGAAAAGAATATATGGAATACTACTCAGCCATAAAAAAGAATGAACTATGTGTAACTGAGTCATTTTGCTGTATACCTGAAACTAATAAAACGTTGTAACTAAACTATACTTCGATTTATTTAAAAAAAAAAAAAAAAAAAAAAAAAGAGCGAGAGGGCCTAGGAAGAGTGGTTCAATATTCATTCAACCTCACAAGCTCAAAACCTGGAACTCGCCCTTGAGCCTTCTCCCTCCCAGCGCCACACTGAATCCAGCACTAGAGCTGGTCAGTTTTACCTCTTCCCTGTCTCTCCCTGTCCACCCTGTGGCCTCCTTCTGCTCTAACCCACATCAGCTTCTGCCTGGACAACCGCAGCGGTCCTCCAGCATCCGCCCTCGGGAAGGGGGTCTTGCCTGTCCTCTGCTTACACCCCTCTAATCCTCCTGCACTGCTTTCATGGCAGAGTGAACACCCCCCGTGGCCTCAAGCCCATACCCAGTAGGTCCCCTGCCACCCCCCACTTCATCGTCCACCACACTCCCCTCGCCCGCCAAGCTGCAGACAGACAGTGTTTCCTTCTGGGCTTGGAGCAGGCATTCCTTTGCCTTCAGTGCTCTCTCCTGCTAACCCTGCTTCCCCTTCGTTCTTCTGCACCCAGAGAAGGGTGCCTTTAGCCTCTAGCCTCGGTCTGCTCCCCATACCATACACCCTCACGGCGCCATGGGACTTTCCTCCAAGACATCGCTCTGTTTCTGCACATGCATTTGGTTCAGATCGTGGTTCCTCCCGCCCAGACTCCAAGCTCCCCGAGGTCAAAGGCCATGTTGGTCCTTCTGCCATATCCCTACAGCCAGCAAGGCGTTAGTACGCAGTTATAGTTGACAAATACTCGTCAACCAAAGGAATGAGCGAAAGCAGGTCCCCACATTCACGGTGCCAAACACAATTCTTGGTACATAATGGGTGTTCGGTAAATATTTCTGAATTAGATCGAATTACAGCCAGTTTCCAATAATTAGGAAAGACATGCTATTTACAAAAGATGAAGTGACTTGATTAGTTCTCTACATTGTGGGCGAGGATGTGGGGGGTGAAGGCTTACAGTTAGCTCACTTCGTGCCCTGCAGGATAACTGGGTTGCACTGCGTCCCCGCCAAGCCAAAGTCAGGACCTGGGGTGCCATCTCAGGCCTGACGTGCTTGGCATAGAAAGATGGAAAACATAGCCGAACCCTGTTTCCTTGACCTAGATTGGTTTCCTCTGCACATAACTTGCCAGGAAAACAAAGGCCGTGTTTTTTCACCTCTTCACCACTCAGCAGAGATCAAGGGGGCACAGGGAAAGCAAGGGGCTTGGACTACGCTCGTCATGTGACCACAAGGAGCTAGGAAACTTACACAGCCTATCACGAGCCCCCAAGGGCCCAGGAGGCAGGCGTCACACGTGCCATTTGCCACCGGCCCCCAATCAGCAATCAGCGTCACCACTTTGCAGAAGGCTCCACGCAGCTCCAGGCCACCACGTCTCTGTGCTATTATTTAACTGCCTGGAAAGCTTTCTGACACCCTGTACTTCGGGGAAAACGGCCTGGCCTTTGACACAGGGCCCGCGTGCTCTCTGTCTCATGAAGCTTTTTCCCCCTCCCAACAAATCACACACCCCTTAGTGCGATCACACAACCGTCCGCAGACCCTGGTCCAGGGGTCAGAAGAACCCAACCTGGAGTCAGACTGCCTCGGTCCACAACCCGGCTCTGCCACAGTGACCTTGGACGAGTCACTTGGCCTCTGCGTGCCTCACCCCATCTGTAAAATGGGAGCAATGGCGTCTTCCTTCCATAAGGGCACAGCCAAGACACAGAAGCAACCTCAATGCCCATCAGCAGAGGAAAAGACAAAGAAGACGCGGATATTATTTGGCCGTAAAAAGAATGAAATGATGCCATTGGCAGCAAGGGGGGTGGACCTAGAGATTAGCATACTAAGTAAGACAGAGAAAGGCAAATATCATGACATCGCTTCTACGCAGAATCTAAAAAAATGATGCAAGTGAAGTTATTTACAAGGTGGAAACAGACGCACATTACCAAAACGGTAAGGGGGGAGGAATAAATTAGGAATTTGGGATTAACATATGCCCACTACCATATATAAAATAGATAAACAACAAAGACCTCCTGCAGAGCCTAGGGGACGATATGAGATATCTTGTAACAACCCGGAAGGGAGAAGACTCTGAAAAAGAAGGGGTATATGGGTACGTAGAACGGAATCACTTTGCAGTGCAGCTGAAACTAAGACAACATCGTAAATCAACTCTACTTCAATAAACAAAGTTTTCAGGAGTTCCCGTCGTGGCGCAGCGAAAACAAATCCGACTAGGAACCATGAGGTTGCGGGTTCGATCCCTGGCCTCGCTCAGTGGGTTAAGGACCCGGCGTTGCCGTGAGCTGTGGTGTAGGTCGCAGACGCGGCTCAGATCCCGCGTTGCTGTGGCTGTGGTGTAGGCCAGCGGCTACAGCTCTGATTTGCCCCCTAGCCAGGGAACGTCCATATGCCGCGGGTGTGGCCTTAAAAAGCAAAAAAAAAAAAAAAAAAGTTTTTAAAGAATTAATAAATGAATAAATAAAATGTCTCCCTTCCTAGGAATGATGGAGACGACTAACTAGGTATGTGGCTCCCTCCCTGCTGATTCAAAGGCCACAGACTCTGGGGCGTTGGCACTGACAGCTTCCCACCCAGAAGGAGTGGCAGCTCTGAGGAATTACGCATAAACCTTCACTCCAGATGCCGAAGGCAATGAGTTATGCCCTGGGAGCGGCCCCCGCATCCTGTCCCCAGGGCTTTGCTCATACTCAGGGCCCTGCGTGGGGCATCTTTGCACAGAGCTCCCCTCGCTCACCCGTGGTGCCTCTGCCCCGAGGGTAGGTCTCATCCACGGCCACGTCCAGGGCTAATGCCCAGCTGGACACTCTGATGCCGCACCTGGCCAGCATCCACTCCGGCTGGTCAAGGCCAGAGCCGGGTCAGTCATTCTGTACAGACTTCTCATCTGTCCCCAGCACAGAGTCAGCTAAACTGCAACCGCTTCTTTTAGTGTCATTAAAACCTGTTCTGTTTCCTAGTTGATAAATGTGTTTTCACAAAGACCAAAAGCCATTTTTTTCTCACTCTACGCTCTTATCAGCAAAAACACTGAATCTCTAAGCATTTAGGAAGTCACGTGCCCAATTCATACAGGAATACTATATGGCCATAAGCTCAGGACAGAAGCTAATTTGAATGCTGGTGGAAATGTGGATTCTATGCTAAGGAAAGTGTCAAATATATGTTTGAAAGGAGAGAAAAGACAAGCTAACAATTCCTGGAAAGCAGAGAGGCTGACTCAGATCCATCTGCTTTCTCTACGGCCAGGGTACTGGTGTCCTGGAGCTGCCGTAAGGAAGAACCACAAACTGAGTGGCTTAAGACAATGCCCCCCCACCCTCCCTCCCTCCCCGCTGGCAACCACAAGTCTGCTCTCCCTGTTGGTGATCACTTTCTGTTTTGATTTGTGCCATATTTTAGATTACACATGTAAGTGATAGCCTACAGCATTTGTCTTTTTCTGACTTATTTCACTTAGTATGAGAATTTCTAGTTGCATCCATGTTGCTGCAAATGGCATTATTTCAGTCTGTTTACGGCTGAGTAGTATTCCACTGTGTACATATGCGCCACTTCTTCTTGATCCAGTCATCTGTCGATGGACATTTAGGTTGTTGCCATGTCTTGGCTGCTGTGAATAGCGCGGCAGTGAACATTGGGGTGCATGTGTCTTTTCAAGTGATGGCTTTGTCAGGACATATGACCAGGAGTGGGATCGCTGAGTCACACGTTAGTTCTAGTTTCAGTTTTCTGAGGAAGCTCCATTCCTGTTTCCCACAGCAGTTGTACCAATTTACATCCATTCCCACCAACAGTGCAGGAGGGTTCCCTTTTCTCCAACCCCCCCGCATTTGTTATTTGTAGACTTATTAATGACGGCCATTCTGACCATTGAGGGGTGGTACCCCACTGTGGTTTTGATTTGCGTTTCTCTAACAATCCGTGATGGTGAGCATCCTTTCATGTGCCTACTTGCCATCTTAACTGCTTATATCTGCAAAGACCCTCTTTCCAGTGAAGGTCACATCTGAGGTTCCAGGTGGTCATGAATTTGGAAGGACACTAACCAACCCAATACACTCAGAACAGCACCCGGCCCAGAGGAGAGGTTCAATAAAGGATGACCAGGTGGATGAACGAATGATCATAAAAATGAAAAAAAAAAAAAGGAGTTCCCATTGTGGTGCAGTGGAAATGAATCCAACTAGGAACCATGAGGTCAAGGGGAGGGGGGGGAGTACATACACACCTATGGCATACGGAAGTTCCCAGGCTAGGGGTCTAATCGGAGTTGCAGCTGCTGGCCAGTGCCACAGCAACACAGGACCCGAGCCTTGTCTATAACCTACACCGCAGCTCACGATAATGCTGGATGCTTAACTCACTGAGCGAGGCCAGGGACTGAACCCACATCCTCATGGATACCAGTAAGGTCCTTAACCCACTGAGCCACAATGGGAACTCCTCCACCTCCTGATTGTTGACAAATGTACAAAAACAAATCAATGGAGGAGGGACTACCTTTCAATAACTGAAGCAACTAGACATCCATGGACAAGGAACAACCCTTAACCTAAGTCAGGGCCAGAGCCACTGGCAGGAAGGGCTAGAGTCAGAGCAGCAATCAATTTGCCTGGAAGGGAACAGAAGACAGGCCTGCAGTGAGGTCCGAGGAAGAGCTGGGGCAGCCTGGAGGCAGCCCTGCAGACACCGTGAGGTCGGTGAGTCTGGGGCAGGGAGTTCAGGGGCTGCCAACTTCACTATGAAAGAGGAATCAGATTCCTTGACGAAGACAAACGGGCAGGGCGGAAGTAGAGCTGGAAAGTAGAAGAGAGAAGAAATCGATGGGTGCCCTGGACGGCCCCAGAACCCAAAGATGCCCCCATGTGGCCCAACTGCTTCAGAAAAGCCACAGTGGGGCAGGCGGCAGGACAACCAGCTCAGCGTCCTCTCTCTCTCTCTTTTTTTTTTTTGTCTTTTTAGGACCACACCTGTGGCATATGGAAGTTCCCAGGCTAGGGGGCGAATCAGAGCTGTAGGCAACCTACGCCACAGCCACAGCCACAGCCACGCCAGATCCGAGCCGTGTCTGCCACCTCCACTGCAGCTCATGGCAACACTGGATCCTGAACCCACTGAGCGTGGCCAGGGATCGAACCCGTATCCTCATGGATCCTAGTCAGATTCGTTTCTGCTGCGCCACGACAGGAACACCAACCAGAGGCTTTCTTACCTTCTCTGCGGCTTTGTTTCCATGTTTGCAAAACGGGAACAGTAATTTCACTACTCTTGGAGAGTCACTGTGCAACTTAGAGACGGTGTACAGAAAACATCCAGCATGCTGCCGGCCAGATGGACCTGCTCAATAAACCGTGCCTGCCACAACCCACTGTTCTTGGTGTTACGGTCATCAGAGCCATGGCCACTGGGGGTTGTTGATATTGTTCATTGCTATTGTCGTGACATCACCACATACACTGGGTCTGAAGCCTGCTCTTCTTGCCCTTACAAGTTAGTTCTATGACCTGCCTCTTCCTCTGTAACAGAGAAATGACAGTACATATAAGCCTGCTGTAGGATATAATCATTTAATATTTGTAAAGTGCTCAGAACCACGCATGGCACCAGGCAGGTTCCCAGTCACTGCCATCAAGTCACTGAGTTGTCATTTTGCCACTCATCTCAAAAATTCTCAAGCTTTTATGCATTCTCTCTGAGCAGGACATTCATTCATTCAAAAGGTGTCTCTTTGGGAGTTCCCATGTGGTGCAGTGGGTTAAGGATCCAGTGTTGTTTCTGTGGAGGCACAGGTTTAGACCCCAGCCTGGCGCAGTGAGTTAAGGATCCGGCATTGCCATAGCTGTGCCTCAGATTCTATCCCTGGCCTAGGAACTTCCATATGCCGCAGGTGTAGCTAAAAAAAATAATTTAAAATTTTTTTTAAATTAAAAAAAATTTTTAAAAACCAAAAAGTGCTGATTTGTACATGAGTCCTGGATCTCTATGTGTAGGGATTATAAAACTATTGGATATTGAAATAGATGCACGCGGAGGAAAGACAAATCATGACGAGTTTAAATATGCAAAAAAGCAACTTACTTTAGCCTCAGAACCTACAAACATGTTACTTGAAATGTGTGAGCTCAAACGCAATCGTTCCTCGTGCTTCTGAGTGCATCTTTTTAGAACGGAAACTGTCCTGATTTATTTTAAAAATGGAATGTTTGTTAACAGAATCACGCGGTCATAACAAATTGCTAAACGGCTGAGCATACGCTTGAGTTTTGTCAGATTCTTGGAAGGAGATAGAAACCTCGAGAACGGAAATCTGGAAAACCTGACGATATTGGAGAGAAAAGGAAAAAAAGAGGAAACGAAAGCTTTCTGGAATTCTGACGCTTCCCACTGCCCAGCAGAGTGCCACAGCACTCACTGTGAGAAACCTGCTATGGAAAAGTCCAGACCATTTCCCCCTGGGTCCACGAAGATACGGAAACTGCTCCAGCCCGGTTCGGTATCTTGCCAATGCCCAGTGGTTACACACCCTGCTACTGGCTCCTTGAGCTTTCCCAGCCAACAGAATATCAAACGTCTCATTTCTTTTGTCTTTTTTTAGGGCCACCCCTGCAGCATATGGAGGTTCCCAGGCTAGGGGTCCAATTGGAGCTGTAGTCACCAGCCTACGCCGCAGCCACAGCAACGTGGGATCCGAGCCGCGTCTGAGACCTACACCACAGCTCACGGCAACGCCGGATCCTTAACCCACTGAGCCAGGCCAGGGATCGAACTTGCGTCCTCATGGTTCCTAGCTGGATTCATTTCTGCTGCGCCACAATAGGCACTCCTTTTATTTTGTTTATTTTTTGTATTTTGGGGGCCGCTATTCCTGCACAAAAACTCACTGTAAGAGAAAACCCAACTGAACAGGACACAGGCTAGGCACTCAGGAAGGAACAGTGGCCGGGACAGACTCCATCCCCTTGCCAGCTACACTCCAGCCAGGAGGGCCGAGAGGAAGTAAGCAAATAACTAGGATAACCAGCAAGTGGCGCCAAGCTGCATCACAGAGGTAAGGCAGGGGTGGGGTCGGCCAGAACTGGGGAGGGAACTCTCCACAAGAGGGCGGGGCAGGCCTCTCCGGGCAGGTGGCTTCTGAAACCGGACCCTAAAGGAGAACTGCCCTGAGTCCCCCAGGAACGGGGCAGCGCCTTCATGCTCAGCTCAGGGAAGAGCACGTGCAAAGGTCCTGGGGCAGGAACACGTTTGGCGGTTCCGACAAAAGGCTGTGTGTGAGGAGTGGCGAGCCGTGGGGAGGGTGTGTCAGAGAGGCAGGTGGGCCCCCAGGCCACTGTTTCTAGAGCTTAGAGTGAATTTAGATGCGATGGGGGCCATGGAGGTGTCCCAAGCAGGGGTGGTGTGTAGCCTAACTCAGGTTTTAGGACGAGCCTTTTGCTGCCTGGGGCACGTGACGGGCTGGAGGCAAACACAGAAAGGGGGTGGGGGGGTTAAGAGGCAGCCACAGCCGCATCACACACCTGATGTTTGAGACGCCTCGGGGTGGGTCAAACAGCTCATGCCCCTCTCTCCGCTCTCTGTACAAGGAAACCGAGACCCGGATCAGCCAGGAACCTTGTCACTGGGACAGAGATGCTGGGGAGCAGGCCCAGGATTTGAACCCAGGTCGGTCCAGCTCCAGAGCCTGACCCTGAACCCGCCATGTCCACAGTACCATGCAGGAAGACGCACATGGGCCCAGGAAATAAACAGATCAGAGGCCAGCGGGCGTAACACAGCTGGAAGGAGTCAAAGTCAAAGACAGAGCAAGGACCAGCCGTTCCAGGACCCTCTCACCGCACGCCAGCTCCTCCCAGAGGCAGGTGGACTCTCCCAGCCCTGGGGGTCTAGGGCAGGCAGTGACACACAGATGTCAGAGTGAGCAGGACAGCTTCTCTGCTTCACTGAGACAAGACACTCGGAGAAGACATTGAGCTTCTAGCTCTAAAGGCCTCTTCCTCCTGGAAGGCGCTGGCCGTCCACACGGCAGGCAAGACAGGACCCCGCTAACTTGTAGGGCTTGAAAATGCACGACCCCTTGTTCAAATATTAAAGAGGGCAACAGACCATTAAGTGTGGGGCCCTTCCGAGGGTACAACCCTGGGCAATTGCCCAGCTCCTGTGCCATGGAGCTAGCCTTGCTTGCAGGTATTTTAGGAGAACCGTGTATAGGTGTGTGTGTGTGTGTGTGTGTGTGTGTGTAACATGTGAGCGTGCAAAGCATCCCACATAAGTAGTGTTTAACAGACTCAGTAAATGTTCAAAGCCGAACCCATGTCATTACCATTTGAATCCATTCAATCGCAGTCTGAAGGCTCTGCCCCTCCTGCTTAATGAGAGAAAGGCAGGGAGGAAAGGGATCGAGATCAGACCAGCCCTGCCACCAAACGGACGGTTTACATTCTTACAAAAACCCAGTGAGGCTGTCATCACACCTGATTTTACAGTTAAGGGAACTGAGGCTCAGAGACTAATCAATACATTCAATTTCTTATACATAATAATGTCTCATGCTTATATTGCCCTTTCTGGTTGAGAAAGCATTTTCACCCTTGTCTGACCTTCACGCCACCCTGGGAGGGGGGCAGAACAGAGAGGCTTATCTTTGATCTCTTGGGAGTCAAGTGACTTGGCCAAGTTCCTGCCACCAGCAGGGCCACAGCACCACAGACAGAGCCAGTGTTCCTAACAGCTGGCCCAGGCTGCCCCTCAAGGCCAGAGATCCCTGCGTTTCTCCTTGGCACGGGGCCTGGTGCCTCCTTACAGACCTCTAAATGGGTTACTGCCCCGGTTGCCATTTTTGAGTCGGCCGCGAGGAAGCTCAGACCTCTGTGGGACCTCTGAAGGTGCCCATTTCCAGCTTAGCACTGCTTGTGCCCCATCCCTTGTACCTCTTTGTCTTCACTCATATTTTCACTTGTGCCAACCTCTTGTACTCCCAGTGGCTGCGAAGCCAAATTAAATCCTTCCTGTAATACAGCAGGAAGGTGATTTTTCAAGCTCCCGTGTGTGTGTCTACCCACTGTGATCTTTCCAGGGCCCAGGGGCTGTTTGGGAAGCCTGATGGCCCAGGGATGAGTGTGGGGTTTGGCTCAATCAGCCAACAGTGTGCAAAGCAGCACACGAGGCCCTAGGAAAGCCAGGAGCCTCCTCAGCACCAGGAGACAGGTCCCCCTTTTGGACAATAAAGCAACTTCGCAAAGATCGCCAACCACAGAGGGTGGCCTGAGACGTGACACTCACAGAATCTCCCAAATTCCTGCACTTCCAACCTAATTCATTCACAATTCCTCACTGATTTTGACAACAGAGGCTCAGAGGGTCTCCGGCTACCCCACTCCCAAGCAGAGCAGGTTTCCTGCAACCCGCGACCTCTCACGGTGGTTGGCACAGTCACCCCCTCCCTGACTTGGTTCATCAATGTGGGGTCACTTAGTCATCCATTCAATGCTGGCCTCCAACCTGGGACGCGCGTCCGGCCTCTGCGGGGAGAAAGGAGCCCACGCTGCTCCCAATTAGCGCATCGCCGTCTCCGCAGCCGCGGGAGGCACGGGTGTCTGGGCAGATGTGCTTCTGCCACACTCCTGTCTCTCTTTTGATTGTAAGATGCAAGGGAGTTCTTTGAAAGGACCACAACTCAGGAAAATGAGTCCTCTGTCTCTACTCGGGACTCCGTTGAAAAGAAACTCTGGCGTTTAATAAAAGCACTCTCGGGGAAAGTTGTCAGAAAAAGTCTGTTGTTTATTCACTGGTTACACGTTTACAGGGAGCTTCCGCTTTGACGCTGTCAATGCTCTGCGCCAAGACATCGGAACAAATAAGACAGACGTCACGCCTGCCTTCCGGAAGCCGAACATCTAACGTGAACTTGACAGGCAACGGGAATTTCACCTGTAATCAGGAGAAGCGAGGAGGGCTACAAGAAGACCTGGCGTGGGACGGAGTGTGCCTGGGGTCGGGGAAGGCGCCTTTGGAGAAGTGAACTCTATACCAAAACCAGAAGGTGCACAGCAGCTGGGAGGTGTCAGAAGGAAGGGCAGGAGGGGCGGGGGAGGGGAGAGGAGGGGCTAATCCAAGCAGAAGAAAGAGCAAGTTCAAAGATGCTGAAGTGGGGGCGTAGGGACAAGTGATGATACTGGAGAGGTGACGGGGCAGAAGATGCAGGGCTTTTGAGGTTGGATAAAGCTGATAGCCCTTCCCCTGAGGGCAATGGGGACCTTACAAGGTTTTGAGTGGTAAAGGGAGGTGTGTGTGTGTGTGTGTGTGTGTGAAGTAAGGGGCTATATGATCCAATTATAGGCCAATTTGCCAATTACATGGCCTAGGTTATGCTGTGTAACAAGCACGTCCAATTTCTTGATGGCTTGTAACAGCAGACGTTAGTTTGGTCCCTCATCCGACCTGTCCACCCACACAGGTCAGCTCTGCCTCCTGCGTGCACTCAGGGACCCAGGCTGACAGAGGCTCCATCTGACCTACTGTATATTCTCCTCCTTTGGCTGCTGTCTGTCTCTCTCCCAAGAACTAGCACATCTGTCCTGTTCGCTCCCCTTTCCCAGCGCCCAGCACATAGGAAGCATTCGGCACATCTGGTGAATAAATGAATGCTGTGCACTTGGGTCGGTCAAGGTCATCTATCAACCCCGAGAGCCAGCCGAGCCCCTCCCTTCCCTGCTCCTGGACTCTACCTCCCCAGCTATTTATGAACCCCACCTGTGGTCCATTTTTCCCATCTCAGAGCTTTCCTCCCCAGAAAAACTCTCTCAGACCACCTTTGTAATGGTCAGCTTTATGTCTCAACTTAACTGGACACAAGATGCCGAGTTATTTGGTCAAACGTTATTCTGAGTGTGTCTGCGAGGGTATCTGGGATGAAAGCAACATCTGAATTGGTAGACTGAGTAAAGCAGACCGCCCTCCCTGGCCTGGGTGGGCCTCGTCCCATCAGTTGAAGGCTTGGACAGAACAAAAAAGCTAACCTTTTTGAGAAGTAAGAGAATACTCCTCCAACTGACTCCCTTGAGCTGGGAAATCAGTCTTTCTACCTTCAGACTTGAACTGAAACATCGGCTCTTCTGGGATCTCAAGTCTGCTGCCTTCAGACTGAAACATACACTACTGGCAGTCCTGGGTCTCCAGCCTTCTGATGGTGGATCCTGAGACTTCTCGGCCTCCCTAATCACGTGGGCCAACTCATAACAAACCTCTTTATTTAACCACCCATCTGTTCAATAGTTTGTTTCTCCGTATTCTCTGGCCACTACTACCTTGGAGGTGACATTGTTGGTGCCCCACTCCTCTCCTCCCTCTTCCCACCTCAAGGCGCGCACTATAGGCACCTGCCTCTCTTTGCTGGAAGGCTTTCCCCGGTGATAGGGCTCTGCGCCACCCTGCCCAGCACTGGGAAATGCCGAGAACTGAGAGCACCCTGGGGAACCCTCAACCGGTGACAGTGGGCACAGGTGGGTCAACATCTCACACCCTTAAACATTGGGAGGGACGAGCCCCGAGGCAGGTTATACATGACTTCCCAAAGCCCGCAGGTGCCCACAGCGGTAACTTGCTGGAATACACAGGCTTTATTGGCCGCCTTCTATTCCATCCCTCTCCTGCCCTCCCTGCGTGTTCCCTGGGATTGTCTTCTTTTTTTGTTTTTGTTTTTTAGGGTCACACTCGCGGCATATGTACGTTCCCAGGCTAGGGGTCCAATCGGAGCTACAGCTGCCGGCCTACACCACAGCCACAGCAACGCAGGATCCGAGCCGCGTCTGCGACCTACACCACAGCTCACAGCAACGCTGATCCTTAGCCCACTGAACAAGGCCAGGGGTCAAAACCGCATCCTCTTGGAAGCTAGTTGGATTCGTTTCTGCTGCACCCAAAAGAGAACTCCTGGGATCACCTTCTAAACAAACTGCTTGTACATGGATCCTTGTCTCAGGGTTCACTGCTAGAGAAACCCAAACTGAGACAAACCCCATCAAGGAGGTCCACGCACATCATTTTCTATCACAGGGCCTTGCATATTTCCTTCCCAGCATATATCGTATTCTCTCATTTTTTATGCATTCATGTATTAGCTCTCTGTCTGTCTGTAACAAAGGTACTTGGTGTACCTTCCTTTCCCTTGTGCCAAGTGTGAAGGTGCCGTTGGATAAATATTTGATAAACATCAGCCGAGTAAATGGTTGATGGAAGGACCATCCCTGGAGACGTGCCTTCTCCTTCCTGGACCGCGGCTCTCTCACTAGGAAAAGGAGGCGGCTGTGTGTGGCACCTGGAAGGTGGCTTCTGACTTCCGCATCCTGAGATTCTGATATGTCAGGGGCTGCTGGGGTAATGAAGCACACGGTTCTTTTGCCGGACAAGGCTCTGGGTAAGAACGCGGCTTCAGTCTGCATTAATTTGACAAGGAAGCTGGTGAGAGCCAGGCAATTAGGAGGGAAGAAAGAGGGAGCGGGTAAAACCCCTCCTTAGAGGTGGCCTCCGGCAAGCTAATGACGGAGGACTACGTGCTGCAGAAAGAACCTTGGAAGTGTTTGCATATAAATTGCCTTTTAAGGTTTCCATTCTTCAGGACTAATGAGTGTTTCAGATTTAAACATAACTATTCTCTCCTAATTACTGTTTTAGTCACTCTTCTGTTATCTCGCCTGATTTTCTACTTGTGATGCTAGGAGCTAGAAAGATGAGCCTACTTCCTGGGGTCAACGACCTTCAGCATCTGCAGATTTAACGTTTGCAGGTGATCCTGAATCAAGCGGCAGTGGATACAGAAGGAGAAAGATAATATTATACACATGAAAAAATAATCATAAAGCTTTACGGAGAGAGAAAACTGCAACTCCAAGAAGTGGAGCTGTGTTCCCCAGGGCACACAGCTAGAACTGGTATGTTTGGGCTTTCAATCCAAGTATATGGATTTATGTCTTTTCCATCATCAGAGCTATAAGCCATCTGTCATAATCCCCAGGAGTAGAAAAGCTTTAAACTGCAAGACACAGACACACAACAGCAAGAAATGGAAATAAATAAGTAAAAGTCAAAGGCCACTATCAAGTCAAAAGCAACTTAAATAATTTCTAAGGAAATACACATGACAACTAAATGCCATATGTGATCTTGGATTGGCTCCTAAACTGTGAAAACTTTTCCTTTTGTTATGAAAGACACTAGTGGAACAACAAATAAGGTGGGAATAAAGTCCACTGACTTAAAAAAAAAATGTGTTTAACGCCAAATGAACTTAAACATGAACTTGAACTTGATTCCCTCACCCTGCAAGTTGTGTGACTAGCTGACAAAAGACTCAATAGAAAATCTGAATAATCCTCTATCTATGAGGAAGTAGAATTTGTAAGTAGAATCTATAATTAACTATGTTGTCTTGTCACAAACAAGCCTTTAGGTCCAGATGGCCTCTCCCACTGAAGAAGGAAGAAACATCAAAATTACGGAAACTCTTCCAGGGAACAGAAAAAGGGGACACATTTCCCCATGTGTTTTATGAGATCAGAATCCTCTGGATACAAAACATGAGGAGAACATTATAAGAAAGGGAAATTGCAAGTCAATTCGACTCACAAACATAAAAGAAAAATCCTAAATAAAATATTGGCATATTGAATCCTGCTATAAGAAGTTTCCTAAAACATGCCCAGATTCAGTTTATCCCGGAAGTGTAAGACTGATGACACTCATAGGTAAAGGAAAAAAGTATTTGAAATAATTGTAACTGATGCCTAAAAAGTGTCTTATAGGAGTTCCTTGCTGGTGCGGGTTCAGTCCCTGGCCTGAGAATTTCCACATGAAGCAGGTGCAGTGGGGAAGAAAAAAAAGGGATGCAAGTATGTTGCTGTAAAAAAAAGTGTTTGATAAAAATCTAATACCAATTCATGAAAAAAAGAGTAAATTTAGGAGTAGAGAGAGTTTCTTTAATCTGATAAAGAATTTTTTTTTAATTATACCTAATGGTTAAATATGTAAAGAAATTAGGGAGTTCCTGCTGTGGCACAATGGGATCAGCAGTGTCTCTGGAGTGCTGGGTTGCAGGTTCGATCTCCAGCCCGTGGGTTAAGGATCTGGCGCTGCCACACCTGTCGCTTAAGTCATGACTGAGGCTCAGATCTGACCCCTGGCCCCGGAACTCCATACGCTGTGGGGCAGCCAAAAATGAAAAAAAGAAAAGAAAAAGAATTTAGGAATGAGGCATAATGCCTGTTATCACCATTCCCATTCAACCTCTGGTAGATCCTAGACAATATCTCAGACACAAAAAGAAATAAAAGGTATAAGTTTTGAAAAAGAAAACATAAACCATCTGTATTTGTAGAAGACATAATCAGATACATAGAAAGTCAAAAATAACTTATAGAAAAGCTGATGTATTTAATAAGTAATTTTAGTAAGGATACAGGATACAAGATCAATACACAAAAAAGCAACTGCATTTCTACGTATTATTTTTAAAATAATATTCAGATAGCATCACACAATCAAACATCTAAGAATATATCTTAAAAAAGTGCAAGAGCTCTACAAGTCTTAGAGAAATATAATGACTACAAACAGAGGGATATGCCATGCTCATGGATCAGAAGACCCAGTATTTTTTTATTTGTTTGTTTTTTTGTCTTTTTAGGGCCACACCTGCAGCATATGGAGGTTCCCAGGCTAGGGATCCAATCAGAGCTATAGCCACCGACCCAGCCAGGGCCACAGCAACGCCAGACCCGAGCTGCGTCTGCAACCTACACCAGAGCTCACGACAACGCCAGATCCTTAACCCACTGAGCAAGGCCAGGGAACAAAACCCATGTCCTCACGGATGCTAGCCGGGTTCCCTAACCGCTGAGCCACGGCGGGAACTCCTAGGAGGCTCAGTATTTTGAAGGTATTAGCTGCCCTCCAAATCTATCTATTTAGTTAACAAAAGCCCAGCCATTTGTTAAATAAAGAAAACTGTCTGTTCCTATAATTATACGAAAGTGCGAAGGGCTGAGAGTGGCCAAGCCAATCTCACAGAAGATTAACAAAGTTAGAGAAGTTAAAATGTCATATCTAAAGTTACAAAGTTGGGGGAATTAAGGAAATACGTTGCTGGCATAGGGGCCGACAAATAGAATAGTGAAATTAAGAGCCTGGAACCAAAAAAAGACTGACACACATACAGTCCGTTGCTTTAAGGCAAGCGTGACATCGTAGGGCCACGGGGATACATGGCTTTGGCATTATTCCAAAAGGGACCCCGATGTGACCACACCATCCTACATCCTTGCCAGGGAGAAGTCCAGTCCCGCAAAGCTGAGGCTGACCACTGGCCTCCTCGGGCCAAAAGGATGAGAGCAAATGTAATACAGACGGTGACTGAAAAGGGTTTTTATATTACGACATTCTCTTCTCTCTGAGAACCCAGCCGCCACGTGAACCAGGCAGGCTATCTTGCTAATAGATGACAAACCAGATGGAAAGGTGCCCCCGTCATCCCAGGGGCTGGTTACGGACGTCTGAGTGAGCCTCAGCCCAAACTGCTGACGTGCAGAACTGTGACCGAAATAAAGGGTAGTGGCTTTAGGCGACAAAGTTGCTTTTGATGGTTTTTGTTACACAGTGATTGCAAGCTGTTAACAATGGTCTGTTCAATTCACCATACTGGGCAAAACTGGGAATAAATATTGTCCCCCTCCTTTCTTCACCCCGTATGGAAAAGCAACTCCAGTGGAAGGAGAATCATTATTGAAAGGTAAAAATATAACCCTTCAAAAGGTCACATAAGAGGAGTTTCCACTGCGGCAGAGTGGGTTAAGAATCTGACTGCAGCAGTTCGGGCCCGGTGCAGTGGGTTAAAGGATGTGGCATTGCCAAAGCTGCCACGAAAAGTCTCAGCTGTGGCTCAATTCAGTCCTTGGCCCGGGTGTGGTCATAAAAAAAAATTTTTTTTTTAAAGTTACAGAGGGAAAAATATGGGTGACTTACAAGTGGCAAAGATTTTTAAAGTAAAAAACAAAATATATCTATTACGAAGGACAAACTTATTTTGTTGGCGACATTAAAGTAACAGTTTCTGTTCACTAAAAGATACCATGAATGAAAAAGCCAGAGTGTGAGAAAATATTTGCAACGTATGTAAGCAACAAATGATTCTTTTTCAAAACACATCAAGAACACCTAAAAATCAGGGAGAAGGAAAGAGGAAACCCAACTTGAAAAATAACTGGTAGAAGACCTGAACAGATATTTCATTAAAAGAGTATCAAAATGGCCAATACGCCCATGAAAACGCACTCAATCTCATCAGGCGTCAAGGTGATATAAATTAAAATCACAACGAACTGGCACTGCACAATCACCAGAATTTCTAAAATTATAAAGTACAGCAGTTCCAGCGTTCCTGTCATGGCTCGCCGGTTAATGAACCCAACTAGCATCCATTAGGATGCAGGGTTGATCCCTGGCCTCGCTCAGTGGGTTAAGGATCCGGCGTTGCTGTGAACTGAGGTGTAGATCAGCTGACTCGGCTCAGATCTGCGTTGCTGTGGCTGTGGTGTAGGCCGGCAGGTGCAGCTCCGACTGGACCCCTAGCCTGGGAACCTCCATATGCTGCAGGTACGGCCCTGAAAAGCAAAAAAAAAAAAAAAAAAAAGAATAGCAGTACCAAGTGTTGGCAAAGATGTGGGAAAACTCTAATTCTCACATATTGCTGTGCAAGTATAAATTGATAAAACCACTTTGGAAAACGATCTGACAGTGCCAACCAAGGCCTATCACCTGCATGGGATCTAAGCATTCCACTCCAAAGGACAAATCCAAAATAACAGGTACATTAAAAAAAAAAAAGAAAAAACACGTTCCAGACATACACTAGATTTGTTCCAGCCCCAACTAGAAACAACTCAAATTCCATCAATGGCCAAAAGGATAGACTTCGATATCATCATACACTGAAATATAAGCACCAACTAGAATAAACAATCTATGACTACATGAAAACCACACAAATGATCCCCAGAAACATAACGCTGAATGAAAAAGTCACACAAAAAAGAAGATACATCACAGGTCTACATTTATCCTGGAAAAAACAAAGTTGGTGAAGTCGGGGAAATGGATAACTATGGGGGCCAGTGAGTGGGAAAGTCACTAACTTCCTTCATTCCTTCTTTCTTCTTTTTTTTCTTTTTGGTGGGGGAGGGGGTCTGTGGGACTTTTATTTTATTTTATTTTATTTTATTATGGTGAGAACACTTAAGATGAGATCTACTCTTTTAACAAATTTTTCAGTGTACAATAAATTACTGTTTACTGCAGGTACAAATATAACAGATTCCTAGAGCTTATTTGTCCTGCTGAACTAAAATGTTATGCCTATTGATAAGTAACTCTTCATTTTCGTTCCCTGCCCCAGCCCCTGGAAACCATTTCACTCTTTGATTCTATGAATTTAACTATTTTGGATAACTCATATAAGAAGAATCAACCAATATTTATCTTCCTGTGACTGGCTTCTTTCACTTAGCATAACGTCCTCAAGGTGCATCCTAGCTGTTATTTATTTCAGAATTTCTTTCCTGTTTCAGGCAGAAGAGAATTCCGACATATATGTATACCTATGGCCCATGTTCCTTTCTATTCATCTGTCAGCAGACATTTAGGTTGTGACCACATCTAGGCTATTGTGTTTGAGAGCGGCCATCATGGCAGGTATGAGTGGCATTTCATCGTGGTTTTGATTTGCCTTTCCCTGCAAGTCAAATCAAATGTTAGTAACTCAATACTTTTTTCCCATACCTATTGGCCATTTGTTGTGTTTTTCTTGGAGAACTGTCTATCCAAGTCCTTAGCCCATTTCATGTTGGGTTATTAGCCGTTTTTACTATTGAGTTGTAGGAGTTCCCTATATATTTTGGAGTTTAACCTCTTATCAGATACATGGCTTCCAACATTTGGTCCCATTCTGTAGGTTGCCTTTTCACTGTTGATTGTTTTCCTTTGCTGTGAAGGAGATTTTCAGTTTGATATAATCCAGCTTGTTCATATTTATTTTTGTTGTCTGTGCTTTTGGTATTATATCTAAAAAAACATCATCCCCTATGTTTTCTTCTAGTTTTACCATTTCAGGTCTTGTAATTAAGTCTTTAATTGATTTTGAGTTGATGTCTGTGGTGTGGATTAGGGTCCAATTTCATTTTTTTACACGTGGATACTTAGTTTGCCGAACACCATTTGTTGAAGAGACTATCCTTCCCCTGGTGTATCCTTAGAACTGTTGTCAAAGATCATTGACCTTACACGCACGAGTTTATTTCTGGGCTCTCTATTCATTTCCATTGGTTAGGAGGTCCATCTTTATGCCTGGACCACACACTGGGATCACTACAGCTTTGTAATATATTTTGAAATCAGGAAGTGTGATGCCTTTAGCTTTGTTCTTCTTTCTCAAGACTGATTTGGCCATTTGTGGTCTTTTGTGGTTCCAGACGAATTTGAGAATTATTTTTCTATTTCTGTAAAAAAAAAACAGTCATTGGGATTCTGGTAGAGATGACACTGACTCTGTAGACCACTCTGAATAGCATGGACATTTGAACATTGTTAAGTCTTTGGAATTCTCCTGTAGTGCAGGAGGTGGAGGATCTGGCATTGTCACTGAAATGGTCTGGGCCACTGCTGTGGTGTGGGTTCAGTCTCTGGGGACTTCCACATGCCACAGGTGTGGCCAAAAAAAAAAAAAAGAAAATAACATTATTAAGTCTTCTTATCCATGAACACAGGATGACTTTCCATTTTATATTTCTTGCTATGAGCAGTGGTCACACAGGTAGGTCACCTTATGAAGACTTCCTCAAGCTGTACATCAACTATTCAAGCTATTATCTTTATGTACATTATGTTCCAGTGGAAATATTCATAAAAATTAGCAGTTCTCTAAAATCCATGGAATGTATGAAATATATGGAATATACAAAATGCATGGCAAACATGAAATACATGGAAAACAGTAAGTTCACAATTGCCCCAATAAAACTGAGAGAGAAAAAAAAAACTCACTAGATAGATAGCACTGGCATCTGCAGGCATCAATTCCTCTGCAATTTGATAAAGGGAAAGAGTTACATATTTATTCTGCCATTCTAATATGAATGTTACTTCAGAGTAACCAGCTCTCCAAGAGGATAAAGTTCTTTCACTTACTAAACCCTGAAGGAACAACAGAATTTAAATTGACCGTTTTGCCATTCCAATCAGTTAGAAAATGATTCAGACAATGGTCATTGATGGGTGGTGAAATTATCAGGTGGAAAGTTGATGCGAGGTTTTACACGGATGTCAGGAGACTGCCACTGCTTAACCCACTTATCAATCTTAAGCGTCACTAAACATGACAACCCAAAATTGGCTATGACGCAAAATACCACAGGTGAAGAATCCATGGCAAAAATAATTAAAGTTCAGTCCAATTCACATTTTACCTCTACGGAAGATCTCCAGGACACATAAGGGCCAAGGGAACAAATTAAATGACACCACAAAGAAGCAATTAGAAAACCCGGGACATAAGATATTTTTCAGGACCACTCATTTCCTTCCCAAGTAAGTAGCATGAAAAAGTCCTTTCTCAGGAAAGCTCTTGTTTGGATCTTAATTTCAACAAACCGTATACAAAAGGCATATTTTAGGCAATGGAGGAAATTTGAGTCTGGACTAAGAGATATGACATAACCGCTGTTAACGTTATTAAGTCTGGTAAGGACCTCTCTCCTATCTTATACAAAATCTTTTTTTCTTTCTTTTTAGGGCTGCACCTGCAGCATATGGAAATTCCCAGGCTAGGGGTCCAACTGGAGCTGCAGCTGCTGGTCTACACCACAGCTCACGGCAACACTGCATTCCCGACCCACTGAACAAGGCTAGGAATTGAACTCGCATCCTCATGGATACGAGTCAGATTTGTTCCCATTTGTGCCACAATGGGAACTCCCCTTACACAAAAGTCTTATTCTAAGTAGGCTGTATAGAGTATGAATGGCAAAACCATATATTCTATGAAGAAAATCGGGGATTACAGTAAATTTTAATGCAGTAATACGTAACAGTCAGAAACTTTAAACACACACGGCCTTTAATGTTAAAATTTGAGAAGCGTCTCCAATGAAGTCAGGAGTAAGACAAGGATATTGTCTCTTACCTGATGCTATTTAACAATTCAATTCATTGGAAAAATGGGCAAAGGTACAAATGGGCAATATCCTTTCCCATTCTCCCGAATGACCAATGACTATTTCAAAGAAGTTCGACTTCACTAGTATCAGAATGTGCAATTTTTAAAAGTCACCAGGCTGGCAAAAATATAATAATGCCAAACTTGCTCGCTGGGCATGGACAAGCAGGAGCTATCAAAATTGCAGATGGAAAGGCAAATTACCCTTCTGGGGAATAATTTGTCACTCGCTGGTAAATTCCAAGATGGCAGACCCCACAACCCAGGAATTCCACCATTTCTCAATGTGTATCCCCTAGAATATGCCCAACAGAAATTCTCAGGAATGTGCACAGGGAGCCCAAAGAAGAATGTTCACATCAGCAACACATCTACATCAATATGGGAGCCAGTCAATAAACTGGCATAATTCCAGGGAACACTGTACAATAAATGAACTGCCTCACAGAAAAGAATATTACAAATAATGGGGAGCGAGAAAAGCAAGTCACGCAACGATCTAGTTTCATTTTGGTAGAGTTTAAGAATAGGATCTATTGCTTTGGGTTACAGAATCTTGGACAAAAGGATTTTGAAAACCCATGGAAAAGAATTCTGGGGGAAGGGGAAAGGATTACTGTGTGAGACACAAGAAACTTCAATGGTACCTACCATGTTTCATTTCTTAAAAGTGGGGGGGGGAATATGCTGGGCAGGCATTATTTCCCTACTTGTCTACACGTATTTCATTTAAAAAGTCATGAGCACAGAGTTCCTGTTGTGGCTCAGTGGGTTAAGAACCTGACTAGTATCCATGAGGATGAGGGTTCGGTCCCTAGCCTCACTCAGCGAGTTAAGGATTTAGCATTGCTATGAGCTGTGATGCAGGGTGTCGATGCGGCTCGGATCCTGGATTGCTGTGACCGTGGTATAGGTCGGCAGCTGCAGCTCTGATGTGACCCCCTAGCTCAGGAATGTCCATATGCAGCAGGTATAGCCCTTAAAAGAAAAAAAATGTCATTAACAAAAGAGTGATCCTAATTCAGAAAGATACGCACACCCCTATGTTCACTGTAGCACTATTCTCAATAACCAAGTCATGGAAATAACGTAAAAACCTGTTGACGGATGAATGGATTAAGAACATGTGGTACATATATACAATGGAATACTACTCAGCTATAAAATAATGCCATTTGCAGCAATAGGGACACAATTAGAGATTTTCAAACTGAGCGAAGTAAGAAAGAGAAAGACAAATACCATATGATTTCACTTATATGTGGAATCTAAAATATGGCACAAATGAGCCTATCTATCTATGAAACAGAAACAGACTCACAGACATGGAGAAGAGGCTTGTGGTTGCCAAGGGAGAGCGGGTCACTCTGCTGTACAGCAGAAACTGACCTAACACTGTAAATCAACTATACTTTAATAAAAATTAAAAAAAAATATATATATATATATATACATACATATAGGAGTTCCCATCGTGGCTCAGCAGTAACAAACCCAACAAGCATCCATGAGGACTTGGGTTCGAACCCTGGCCTTGCTCAATGGGTTAAGGACCTGGTGTTGCCATGAGCTGTGATGTAGATCGCAGATGCGGCTCGGATCCCGCGTTGCTGTGGCTGTGGTGTAGGCCGCAGCTGCAGCCCTGATTTGACCCCAGCCTGGGAACTTCCATATGCCGCAAGGCAGCCCTAAAAAGAAAGAAAAAAAGGAAAGAATTATATAAAAGAGTGATCCTAGTTATGAATCCCCCAATTCACAAAGGACTCTAGACATATCTCATGAGATGGCAAAGGTCGGCTGTATGTGCTCACGCCTGTGATGTCACAATGTCCCCATATGTATAGAAAGAGCAGGTGAGCACCTCTCCTATGAGCTGGTCAGTGCAGTCAGCCAGGCCGCGCTCTAATAAAGACAGAAAACAGAAGCCTGGAAAGCTGAAGGTCCTCAACATAGCAGCCGAATGTCCAAGAACCCTAAATCCACGGTTCGCTTGAAGCCAATTTCACTTGTTCCTTCTGCAGCTGCTCCAACAGTATCACCTCTGGATAACAACCACGTGCATCTCTTTCCATCAGAACACGCTTCGGGAGCCTCGTCTCCTCTCTGTCACACTGGGACGCTGATCTGGAGTCATGCTAAGTGGGCAGACTAGGATGGAGCTCAGGGGGCGGCCGCATCTGAGACGAGGAAGTGGACAAGCCCACAGGAACGCCAGCCTAGCGGCACGGACACATCCCGGCAGTGTAAACGCTCCTGGTTCAAACATCCGCTTGGACCTCTGGGAAGTCCTGTCTGTTTGCAGGGCGGCAAGGGAGATGCGATAACAAAGGACCGCAGATGGCGCGGCTTAAGCAACAGAAGCGCACTCTGCCGTAAGTCTGGCGTTACGGTGTCGGCAGAATGAGTTCCTTCGGAGGCTGTGAGGAAGGGTCCGCCCCCCAGCTCTCTCCCTCCCAGCTGCTGGGGGCTCGCTGGCCACCTCTGGTGGGTTTTGGCTGGTAGCTCATCACCCGGATCTCTGCCTTCACCATCACACAGGGCTCTCCCTGTGTGCGCGTCCCTGTCACAACGGTAGATGCAGACAAGTGCATTTAGAATGAATAAGCGACGAGGTCCTGCCGTACAGCCCAGGGAACTCTATCCAATCTCATGGACAGAGACCATGATGGCGGATAATATAAGATACGAAATGTATATATATGTAGGACTAAGTCACTGCTATACGGAAGAAATCGGCACAACACTGTAAATCAATTATACTTTAAAAAGAGAAAAAAAAATTTCCCCTTTTCATAAGGACACCAGTCATACTGGATTAGAGCACGCCTTGACGCCCCCAGTTCAAGCTGATGACCTCTCTAAAGACCCTGTCTCCACAGAAAGTCCCATTCTGAGATCCTGGACGTTAGGACTCCAGCACTTGAGTTCTGAGAGGGCAGAATTCAGCCACCACGGAAGGTCCCCCTCACCCCCTCGAACAAAACCACAGACCTGCCTTTGCGCTCCCAGAGCACACGGGGCTCGCTGCATCGCCGCTGTATCAGGTCATGTTAACAAGGGGGCTACTTTGCGGTCACGTACGACTCCCCAGAACCCGGGGTTTGGTAGAAAACATATAAACGATTTGTTAAATCAGTGAAGGAATAATAATATTAATAATAAAAGCCTTTGGATTCTCTGTCATTGTGTGTGTGTCTTTCCCCTTCACTGGCCGATGGCTTTGCTGAATGTGCCCTCCTCCCCTACACGCGCCCTGGGCCAGGAACACGCGCTCTGTTTAGGAGAAACACTAACAGCAACGCTAAGGTGTATCCAGCTCTCTCTCGGTGCCAGGGATTCTGGTACAACTTCTGCATGGAAGAGACCATCTAATTTTCACAACCACCTGGCCAGGTCGATACGATCAGGCGCACTTTACAGATGCAGAAACCGAGGCGCAGAGATGTTAAATAACTTGCCCAGGGTCACAAAGCTATGAGGCAGTTATATCAGGAAAGGCCATGGATGTGTCTGTCCTGTCCATCGGCCCCCTTCTTCCCGGCTGAGAGCAGTGCCTGGTGCCAAGTCTACTCCCCAGGTCAGCGCGGCCGCCTATTTCACTCAGCAACTAGATTCGTTTCGAGAATAAAAGGAGACACTCAGCTGAATTGGAAAAACAGCGCAGTCCTGGGCCAACTGGGAGGAAAGACTCCTTTATTAATAAATATCTGTTGGAGGAATGAACTTGAGGGCTGCGATCTTATTCACCCCACAACCTTGAGCAAGATGAATCTGCGAAACAGAACTGTACTTACTTGGGGCATTTGCCGAAAGAGCAGGCTCCTCGATGTAAATCTAAAGCAATTCCCAGCAGATGGGAATTTGACTTGCAGTTTTATCACTTCACAGCCTGTTATTCAGACCCAGAGGGTGCAAATGCAAATTAAAGAAATGCTTTGTATTAAAAAAAAAAAAAATCTCTTTCAGAAGACTAAGTCATTATAGCCTGTAATTGGGGTACAAGATGGGATCAAATTGCTATTCTATCAGAGATGATGATAAAGGAATCACGTCTATCCTTGCATTCTTGAGCAAAAGAATGGAGTTTCCAATGAACCTTCGTATCAATAATGATCTTAATTATCCAGCCCCTTTTTGTGAGCCAAATGCCTTTTCTTTGGGCGTAAACAAAAGAAGTAATTTTAGTTTTTCTTTTCTACTTTTTTCCCTCCTCTTTCTCTTTTCCTCTCTCCCTCTCTCCCTCCCTCCCCACCTCTCTCTTTCAGAGAAACAACTGCAGGACATCAATCCTTGAATCAATGTACCAGAGCTCGCGCTGCGGAACAGGGCAAACCCTCCTGGGAAGTCACATGCTGAGCCCCGAATCTTCCTGGAATGACAGCATCTTAGGCTTGAAAGAAACCCTGTCTCCTGCACAAGTGCACCTACAAGGCCATTGTGCTGATCGGGGCCGTCTTCTCCTGGCCTGAACTCCTCCTGTGGCCGTGACCGCTGCCTGTCCACCTCTGCAGAGGACGCTCGTAATGGCCGAGTGATTCGGAAGGTGTTATCAAGAACCCAGCGATCAGGGAGTTCCCAGTGTGGCTCAGCGGGACAAACCCAACTAACATCCATGAGGATGCGCGTTTGGGTTAAGGATCCAGAGTTGCCGTGAGCTGTGGTGTAGGTCGTAGACGCAGCTCGAATCTGGCGTTGCTGTGGCTGTGGTGTAGGCCGGCAGCTGTAGCTCTGATTCAACCCCTAGCCTGGGAACCTCCATATGCCATGGGCGTGACCCTAAAAAAGACAAAAAAAAAAGCACCCAGGGATCCCTGTGTTGGTTTCGTCACTTCACAACTGTGTGGCCTTGTGAAAATAACTCAACCTCTCTGGGCCTCACATCAGAGGTTACAGGTGGAAGCCCTCTGATTTTTTTCTTCTATTTTTTAAAGTTTTACTAAGTATAGTTGCTTTACAACACTGTGCTAATTTCTGCTGTATAACAAAGCGACTGAGTTATACACGTAACACATCCATTCTCTTTCAGATTCTTTTCCCACATAGATGATCACAGAACATTGGGTAAAGCCCTCTGATTTCTATTTGGCTCGTTCAGTGTGAAGTTTTTTTGTTTTGTTTTTAAGAACTGAATTAAGGCTTTCACTTTTTCTTTCATCTTTTTTTTTTAGGTCCATACCCACAGCATATGGAGGTTCCCAGGCTAGGGGTCCAACAGAAGCTACAGCTGCCAGCCTACGCCACAGCCACACCAGATCCGAGCCACCTGCTGGAGCTGGGTGGTGGCTGGCCACTCTGGCCCGACCGGCCTCTCCTGAAAAACACAGGAGCCTGAAAGTAGAAAGGAGGCTTCTCTCTCTCCTGTGACTGCTGCCCCCTAGAGGCAGCTGAGCTGGGGATGAGGACACACACACACTCCCAGCAGGACGCTCTCGGTGTCTGGGCCATTCCTTTTGCTTCGATGTTCCCCCAACCAACTTTCCCTCTGAATTTCTATCCATCCTTCAAGGCCAAGTTCACAGACCACCTCCTCTAAAAAGGCTTTCTCTATCCCCCAGCTGCCCAGTCTGAAATAATCCCCCAGCTCTCACTTCCTCTAACTCCTGGGCCTAACCCTGCCATGTCCCTCTTCATGTCCTCACTTAGCTGGACAGACAGACACACACACACACACACACACACACACACCCCTACCAGACTGTAAACCTTTGGAGGGTAGAGGTCCTCATTAATCTGTGTTCCCCAATTTAGCACAATCTCGCTATAGTGGGAAGAATAATACTCCCCGAAGATGTCTGTGTTCCAGTCCCTGGAACCTGCAAATGTTCCATTACATGGCAAAAAGGATTAAGGCAGCAGACAGAAGGGAGGCTGCCCGTCAGTGACCTGTAGATGGGGAGATGGTCCTGAATTATCCAGGTGGGCCCAGCATAACCACAAGGGCCCTTAAATACAGAAAAGGGAAGCAGCCAAGTTCGAGTCAGATGGGCCACTGACAGACTGGTCAGCTGGTCACTGCTGGCTCTGAAAAGGGAATGAAGCCATTAGCCAAGGAAAGCAGGCAGAGATGGAAATGGCAAGGAACAGAGTCTCTTCTAGAGCCCAGCAGGAGGCCTGGAAGGAAGCTGCCCTGCTGACACCTTAATTTTAGCCCAGTGAAAGCACTCCAGATTTCTGACTTCTGGAACTCTAAGAAAGTAACTTTTTGTTGTTTTAAGCCATAGGTGATGGGAACCGGTTGGGGCAGAAAGAGGAACCTAATACGGTCTCTTTTCACGTAGTTGGTACTCAACATGTGCCTGCAGATAGTGCCTCTGACAGCATCTTCTTCCCATGTATCCCAGAATCACATATTCTTCTAAAATAGTCAAATTAACACCATAAAGAGTGGAATTGTGGTCCCCAGGGACGGGGGCTGGGGGAAAAGGGGAGTTAGTAATTAATGGGTATAAAGTTTTAGTTAAGCAAGATGACCAAGCAGTAGAGACCTTCTGTGCAATATTATAATTACAGTAATTACAGTCAACAGCAATGTACTATACATTTCAAAATTTGTTAAGAGGGCGGATCTGCTAAGTGTCCTCGCGACAATGAAATTATATCCATACATAGGAGTATAACCAAAAAAAAAAAAGCATTTGTACCATTTTGAAGGTATATGTATTTGAACTATATTAAAAAAGAAATACATTATTCATTCATTCAACAAACACTGATGGAGTGTGACCACATCCACTTAAGGCAGAAATCAGGCAGGCTTCCCTAGTTACCATAATGATAGTTTTCATGCTCCCCACCCACAATAAAAGTACCATGGGCAAGAAAGCCAGTTGATTAAATGAGACTCCATATCCCTAAAGCACAGTCAGAACAAGAAAACGACGCAAGGTCTTTAGCATTGGAACCACTGAAGGTCAAACCTTAGCTCTGCCACTGACGAGCTGGGTAAGTTTCTTATTTTCTCAGCTTCAATTTCATCTTCTCTGGGGCGGGAATAAAAACACTTACGTCCTAGGGTCGCTGTGATGGCTGAGCGCACTGCCATATGGGCTGTGCCCGGCTCGGTAAACGCGGGTCCTTTACAAACGGCCAACATCATGAAAGTAAACCTTGGTTGCTGTGAGTGTTAAAATCTGTGCCTATCTTTCTGCCCGTTGGCAATCCTCCAGGCTCCCTGCGTGGCGGCTAAAAGTGCCCATCTCCCAGGGGACTGGGATTTTTGAATAGGGGCTGACATCCGTGTGCTCCGCCCTCCTCCACCCCCTAAGCTCCGGGTAAACCTCGGGGTGATCCCAGGTGGACTGTCACAGACCCCCCGCCAAGTCTCTAGAAGCTGCCAAACAATAAAACACCGCTAAGGCTTACAGCCTGATAAAAGGCAATTCTCAAATTCAAAGTGAAGATCCAAAAATAAAGCAGTTCCTCCAACAGATCCAGGATGAGAGGAGGGAGTCTAATTGAGCAGGATGTGTGCTGTCACTGCGTGAATGTTTTATCTTTGTTGTCGAAATGCCATCTGGAGTGAAGGAAACCTGGAGATCCACGTCCTCGGCTTCCGTGGACACTCCCAACTGTGCGCGTGCAGAAATGCTGATCGCCCGCTGGCTCCTCCCGCATCACAAGCGGCTAAACGCGCCGAGACGCGAGCGGATGTTTGGTTATTATTTTTAATAGGGAAGTACAAAAATTCTAAAGTGCTAAGACAGGACTCTCTTTATCCCTCAGACCAGCTGTCTGAAAATGCCAAAAAGATATTTTAGTGTAGACCCGAATGTTTAGCTCTTTTAGGCGTATTCTTCCAGCATATTAAACAATTTTTTTTTTTTACTACCTGAGAGCGCATGCCTGCTGTAGAAAAGATTTCCTTACTTAGAAAATGAAGAAAAGTAGAGGGAATACAATGAGGATCATTTATAATTTTACCACCCAAGGAAAAGTAATTCCCAGCTATATTTTTTTCAATTAATATATGCCACCTGATTTTTTTCCACTTAAATCTTAAATGTCTCCCATCAAAAGTACCAACAAACATTCCTTTGAATGATTAACAGCATTTGATCATATTAAGCCCCCTAATTACATAGCCACTCTATTAAGACTGAACACTGAAATTATATGCGTTCTCCGTTATAAATCACGGTGCCAAGAAGACTTCTAATCACACAACTGAAGAGCCACGTGGCCAGTATCTCTTTTAATCACCAGCCTTTCCCCCAAACCAAGCACAAGGTCTGGAACAACGCGTACCGTCTTGATGAAGAAACCCTGTTATGTTTTTAGAAGGTAATTTCTATTAATATTCTTTTCCCCTTTTGGCTGCGCCGCGGGGCACGCCCAAGGTCCGGGGCCAGGGACAGAACCAGCACTCACAGCTGTAGCCAGAGCCACAGCAGTGACAACGCTGGATCCTTAACCTGCTGAGCCACAAGGGAACTCCGCTATTAATACTGTTAAAGGCATATCTCCATAGGATTAGCGTTAAGTCGCGGTCCGCACCCCAGCCTGGCATCTGAGATTGGCATGACTTCTTCCCAGAGTGCCCCTGCTCACCTCTGCCCGGACCCCAGCCACGTCACGTACGCCCTCAAGGCTGTCCCGTCCTAGTGAAAGTGTCCCAGCCCTCATTCCCACAGCGCTCTTCTCCCAGGCAAAGCTGGTCCCTGCTCACCGGAGCACCTGCTCTGAGTACTCAGACCTACCTGGAGTCTGTCTCACCTGCCGAACTATGACCCCCTCGAGAGGAAGCCTCGTTCTCAGTCCTCTGTGTACTCCTGGCACCCGGCTCAGGGGCTGGCAGCCAGAGGGTGTGCAGTAAAGGGCCGGCTGGGTGAACTCATTAACTGCAGGACCTGACCTAACGTCGCACTGTTGATTCCCAAATAACTGGGAGCAGAGAACAAGTCTGTGGGTTCTGCTGATTTTTTTTCTTGGTTCTGGCTCTATTAATCAGGGTTCCCCAGAGAAACAGAACCCACACGATCTCTATCTCTATGTAATTTATTAGAAGATACTGGTTGATGCAACCGTGGAGGCTAAGAAGTCTCACAGTTTCCTGTCTGTAAGCTGGATGTCCAGGAATACTATAGTTGGATGGCTGAGAGGTAATGGCATAGACTGCAGGGCCTAAATAAAGGCCTGATAACCTAGACCCTGGGGACAGAGGAAGACCGATGTCCCACTTTTTCTTTTGCTTTTTAAGGCCGCACCCTCGGCATATGGAAGTTCCCAGATTAGGGGTCGAGTCGGAGCCGCAGGTGCGGGCCTTCGCCACAGCCACAGAGACGCGGGATCACAGTCATGCCTGAAAACTACACCGCAGCTCAAGGCAACACCAGATCCTTAACCCACCGAGCGAGGCCAGGGATCGAAGCCTCATCCTCATGGATACTAGTCGGATTCACTTCTGCCGCAGCACAACGGGAACTCCCCGAGGTCCCACTCCGGAAGTCAAGCAGAGGGCGGGCAAATCCTCCCGGTCGCCATCGTTTAATCCCATTTCAGGCCCTCAGTAGACAGGAGGATGGCCCTCCAAACTGGGGAGGGCACAGAGCTTTATTCCATCCACTGGTTCAGAAGTGCCGACACGGACACCCCCAGAAATCAAGGTCCGCTCACCCCATGATTCAGTCAGCTTGCCACAAAATTAACTATCACGTTTGCTTAATTCATTACAGTACTGTTATCGATGCCTAGTTCACATATCATAAATCCATCATTTCAAGGGGTATAATTCAAGACTTAAGTATACGCGCAATCTTGAGCAAGCAAACCTCTCCCTAATTTCAGGAAATGTCATCACCCCAAGAAGAAGCCCCATACCAGTCAGCAGTCGTCCCTAACCCCCCGCCTCCCCCCTTTTCCCATCCCCCAGGCATCCGCTCATCCATTCGCTGGCCCGTATGGATTTTCTTTATTCTGGAAGTTCCAGTAAATGGAATTGTACACGATGCGGCTTTTCATGACGGATTTCTTCCGTTGAGCATGTCTTCAAAGTTCACCCACGTTGCAGCGCACAGCAGTGCTTCAGCCTTTCTGTGGCTAAACGACATTCCGTTGCGTGGATAAACCGCGTCATGTTCATCTGCTCATCGGTTGGGGAACACTTCTGTTATTTCTACATTTTGGCTATTATGAATAATGCTCTTATGAACACTCACGTAACATTTTTGTGTGAACGTGTGTTTTCAATCCCGTCCTAGAAACCCAGGAGTAGAATTGCTGGGTCATACTGTAACACTATATTTACATTTTTGAGGAATCATCACACTGTTTTTTGATGGCATCTGCACCATTTTACACTTCCACCAGCAATATGTGATTTTCTTTATTTCTTCACAAAGATTTGAGTTGTTATCTAGTGTCTTTTCATTTCACCCTGAATTACCCCCTTTAGTATTTGCTGCAGGGTAGTTCTGCTAGCAACAAACTCACTCAATTTTTGCTTATCTGGGATTGTCTTAATCTCTCCTTCACTTTTAAAGGATAGTTTTGCTGGATACAGAGTATTTGGCCAATGTGTATTTTTTAGCACTTTGAATACGTCACCTCTCTGCCTACTGGCCTCCGTGATTTCTGATGAGAATCAGCTGTTTTTATTGAGGTTCCCTGCATATGATGATCCACGTTTCTGTTTTCCAGATTCTCTTTAACTTTTGACAGTTTGATGAATCTGAAAGTTTATCTCTTCGAGTTTATCTCATTTGGAGTTTGTTGAACTTCTTATAGGAGTAGATTAACATTTTTTCAACAAATTTGCAACATTTTGGGCCATTTTAATCTTCAAATACTCTAACTCCCTTTTCCCTCTTTCCTCTCCTTCAGGGGTTCCCATGATAGGCGTGTGTTGATACATTTGATGACACTCCACAGGTGTCTTAGACTTTGTTCATTTATCTCCATTCATTTCTCTCTCTGTTCCTCAGACTGGTTCATCTTAACTGACCTATCTTCGAGTTCACTGGGAGTTTCTCCTACTTGGTTAAATCTGATGTTGAGCCTCTTTAGCTAATTTTATCAATTTAGTTATCATACTTTTCAACTCCAGAATTTGTATTTGGTTACTTTTTATAATTTTTATCTCTTTATCAATATTCTACTTGGTGAGACGTGGTTCTCATAATTTCCTTTAGTTCTTCAGGTGTGGTTTTCTTTAGCTCTTTGAACAATTTTTTTTTCTTTTTTGGCCACACTTGTGGCATATGGAAGTTCCCAAGCCAGGGACTGAAACCAAGCCACAGCTGCAACCTACACCACAGCTAAAGGCAACGCCAGATCCTTAACCCACTGAGCGAGGCCAGGGATCAAAACTGTAACCTCATGGTTCTTAGTTGGACTCGTTTATGCTGCACCACAATGGGGACTCCGGAAAGAGATTTTCTTACACTCCCAGGAAGGAAAAAAGTCTCCTTCTCCTTGCAGAGGAGTTCTGCATGTTGGAGCCCACATTCAATACTCAGCCAGGCGGTTGACAACACTGCCTTAGCCTTCACTTCCTGCTGGTAAAGACCCTCAAGGTCAGCCAAAGGTGAGAGCCTTAGGACCTTCTCAGGCCTTTTTTGAATATGTTAATAACCTTGGAAATGCATGTGACCGTCTAGATTTCTAGGAATATGCAAGAACTATTCAAAGCCCTTATTATCCAAGAATCTCATTCTCTAGCCTGTCTACCCAAGATTTTTGGTTAGTCCACTCTTCACTCTAACTGTTATCTATTGTCTCATAAAACATTTGCTTGTAAATAATGTCTACCAATATCCCCCGGGCAGCAGTGAGCAAGTTCAAAGTCAAGTGAAATAGAGGCAAGTTTTGCATACCGGTCTTCTTCCAGGGAGCCAGAAGACAGGTCAAATAATGATGATTCTTTGTGAATGAGGTCTGGGCAGTTCCCTCTTGTACTAGAAATATGAGCTATTATTTTTAAGGCTACTGCTGAGGTAGGAAGTGGGAAATAGGACTAGGGTGAGTTAAAATACCAGGAAGCTTGCTGTTCTGACCAAAATTCGGCTGTTTTTCTTGAATAAGTGTTCTTTGGGTTTCTATAAATCTTTCCTTAATTTCTGTGGTTCCAAAAAGTTCATTCTGACAGTTTTTGCCAGTTTTTTTCAGAATTTCATAGTTGCCTACTCTGCCACTTTCACTAATGTCCCACTGATGTTTCTTTTGAATATGACTAAGCGTGCACTTGACTTTTACAGTTTGTTCCCTTAGAATTATCCTGAGCTATGTTTCCAATGTGTGTTTTCCACAACACCAGTTCCATGGAGAGACAACTGGTACAAAATTCTGTGATGAAATAAGTTTGGGGTATGCGTGTTAAAGTTAAATATATTTCCTTACCATAGGATTTCTCAGAATCCATAATATGCCATCCTGAAGATCCTGCACAGCTTCAAGGGGAATACACAGTATAAAACAAAACCACAGCAGATTACTGATAGGCTGGAATGGTGCTAGATACTTCTATTTCTTGTCTCATTTGAATCATACCACCATATAATACTATTCCCACTTCACAGGCAAAGAAACCGAGGTACAGATAGCTTAAGTAAATTATCCCAACTAGTAATTGCTAGAGTCAGGACCTTTTTTTAATGATTTTAATTTTTTCCATTATAGTTGGTTTACAGTGTTCTGTCAATTTCTACTGTACAGCAAAGTGACCCAGTCCCATATATATATATATATATATATATATATATATATATATAGCTTCTTTTTCTCACATTATCCTCCATCATGTTCCATCACAAGTGACTAGATATAGTTCCCAGTGCTACACACCAGGATCTCATTGCTTATCCACTCCAAAGGCAATAGTTTGCATCTATTAACCCCAGGTTCCCAGGCCACTCCACTCGCTTCCCCTCCTTCTTGACAACCACAAGCCTGATCTCCAAGTCCATGAGTTCCTTTTCTGTGGAAAGATTCATTTGTCCTGTATATTAGATTCCAGATATAAATGATATCATTTGGTATTTGTCTTTCTCTTTCTGCAGAGTCGGGAATTTAATCAAAGTCATTTCCAGCCTTTTGCCCTGAGTCCGTACACCACACTGTAGGATTTCCCTAACTTAATTTGGCCACGGAAACATCTGTTCACAGAGAATCTTGGAGAACTAATGTGCCTCAGAATACACTGGGAAATGCTGAGCTAAAGCACACTCAACAACTGTGAACCCGATTTGTCCTTTTCTTGACACTGTCACTGTCATAAGTCTTAGCACAGACCCTCAACATTAAATATCGATTGAAGAATGGAAAGTGGATCCCTTCAGACTACAGATTATCAATAGACAGGAGCTTCTGAAGTTTAGTGGCCCACTGGGGGTAGGCATTAAAGGCTCGCGTAACAAAAACAAAATCAAAACCAAAAGATTCTACCCAGAGGCAGGGTTTAAACAATGTAATTTTAATTTATGAAGTTGTAGAAGGCAGGGTTTAAACAATATAATTTTAATTTGTGAAGCCGTAGAAGAGCTAAGAGAATGGAAACCATCTTAAAGATTTGTTTTCTTTAATTTTTTTGCACAAGTTATTTTTTTCCAATGAAGAAAGCAGTTTGTTCTCAGCACAAGAAAATTTGAAAAGAAAACACAAACATGCAAAGGAAAAGAAAATAAAAACCCTAATTCCTTCCATTCAGAAGTAACTTCTGTCAGCATAGCTCTTTCTATCATTTTGAGTACCTTATTTTCTTTTCATCCATGGACTCTTTCCATACATATAATTTTTATTACTATAATTATTTTTCATACCACTAAAATTTATAAATATCATTTTTGCATGCCTTCAAAATATGCCATTACAGGGAAGTATCATTAATTTGCTGACTCTTTCCACGCATGTTGACTAGTTAGGTTGCTACCCACCTTTCATTGTTTTAAATAATTCCGTGATAAACAACTCAGGGTGATCACAAAATGCTAGCGATTACACAGAGATTGACCCAGACAGAAGGGCCACCTCTTCTTCTGTTTTCCCATCACTTTCCTGCTGGCCCTTGAACATCCCAAGGTCACACCTGCCTCAGGACCGTTGCCCTTACTGTCTGCTCCTGCCACGTGTTCACTTTCTTGCTCTTCCTCGAACAGCCCAGCACAGCCTCAGGGCCTTTGCACTTGCTGAAACACACACACAGCAATGTCAACTGACAGACTGCCATCTCCAGCGCTAGTGAAGTGGGAAAAGGCTAAAAGGGGCACGGTGAGAGCTTAGTGGAAACGAATCCACAACTTCAGCAGAGAAAATTGTATCTAAGATATGAAACATCCAGGAAAACCATAAGAATTTAGAAGAAGTTGGGGGGCCCACACTGCTGAAAGGCACGGTCTGGCAGAGAGAAATCGACACGGGAAGTTCAACAAATCAGGTGACAGAAGAGGAGCGGTCTACAGCGAAGGAACCAAAAGAGGCGCCATCCCTTCCTCTGGCCACTTAAATACAGGATGAATAAACACTCTTCTAATGATTATTTCTGTACAGAATGGACCCTGGGGATACTTCTATTCCCTAACTGTGCGAAATAGCTGTGGTACTCAGGTCCACTCACTAAGCATGTGCGACGTGCAGGTGTCAGAGCAAGGGCCTATACGTACCCCATCTCACTTAACTTTTAATATATGCAGTCCACTGAAGCAGAAAATGCTCAAAAGCTGAGTAACTCGCCCCAGGTCTTCCAGCAACGGCTGCAGCAAGACCTCCAGCGCCGCCCCCTCCCCCCTCCCACCCAGCCCCTCTTGGGTGTTTCCCTGTAGCCAAGTCTCAGTCCCGCAGTCAAGGTCATCCTGTTAAGCTGCTACTCTGGTACCTCCTAGCAGTCTCTCTTTGACAAACTTCGTGAACAGAAATGAAAACATCTCGATCGGCGATTAAATCAAACAGAATACAGATTTCTAAGTATGTGTTAAGAGGGAAATATTCACGGAAGCTGAAGTGTAGCCAGTGAAGTGAGGGATCAGGGGTGGGAGAGAAACAGAAAAGTCAAGGATGACATCAAATTTGTGACCTGAGCATCTAGAAGGAACGGGTGTTATCCATGAGCTGCCGGCAAGAGCGGCTTAGGAGGGAAAATCAAAATTTCAATTTTAGACACCTCGCTAACAACCAGGTGTAAAAATATTCTAGATCACTAAGCGACGACCATCCCGAGGTAAATAATGAGATTAAATATTTGCCTTTCCAATTAGCAAAAATGTAAAATATTGTAAGTTTCTTTGCTGGCTAGGATGCGGTAAGCCAAGCACTGGCACACATTTTCTGAAAAATAATTTGGGGATAAAAATCAAGACTCTTGGAGTTCCTGTCGTGGCTCAGTGGAAATGAATCTGACTAGCATCCATGAGCATGCAGGTTCAATCCCTGGCCTCTCTCAGTGGAGTTAAGGATCCGGCCTTGCTGTGAGCTGTGATGTAGGTCACAGACGTGGCTCGGATCCTGAGTTGCTGTGGCTGTGGTGTAGGCCGGCAGCTGTAGCTCCGATTCAGCCCCTAGCCTGGGAACCTCTATATGCCACAGGTTCGGCCCTAAAAAGACAAAAAGAAAAGAAAGAAAAATCAAGACTCTTAGCAAAGCTCATAAATTTCACCTTGTTAATTTCCCTTCAGGTTATCTGTTAGCAAAAAGCACAAAAAGATGCATGCACTTTACCCATTCTTATTTCTAAAAATGAAAAATTGGAAAAAAAACCCACACATCCAACGATGGAGATACAGTTAAAACATGACTGTGTACCCACCCACACACTGGAATATTACGCAGCCATTAAACATTTTTATGAACTTTTTAAAGCATAGTCGTAAAAAGAAGTGGCGATACAAAATGTAACACAGTGTGATATGGTTTAAAAAAAAAAGTGAATACCAAGAAAAAAGTTTGCAAGGAATCACTAAAGCGTAACAGTTGCCGCCAGGTAAGAAGAGTATTTTTTTCCTTCTAATTGCAGCTTTTTCAACATTTTAATTGTATGAGAAAAACAATTTTATTTTTTGGTGATGGTTATTCTACTCTTCCCAGGTAGTGATGTGAAATAAAATGCAATTAAACCTGTGCTGACACCAACCCCATTATAAAGCCCCCTGCCTCGTGCTAGCCCCGCCTCTCAAAGGCAGAGAGAGTCAAAGCAGCTAAGAGAAGTGGGTGGAGGGGACCGAGGCCAGGCGGCGAAATGCCGGCCACCTTGACTTGAGAAGCTGGGAGGTGGGCATCACTCCCTAACATTCCCCCTGGGTATCTGGGATGTCAGAAGGCATCCAAGTGATCCTTAAGCCAGAGTGGACCAAAGCCACCAGGAGGTGCCCCATGGAATCCGGAGCTTGGACAGATTCAGACCTAGAGCCAGGACCTCCAGAGCTCCGGACCCCCCCCCCAAAATTTCCCACTGGACGGCTAGTGGAAAGGCTCACCCTCCGCTGTCATTAACGTCACAGTAATGTGGCCTTGCTTCTTAAAGGGTTTATTTTAACCTCCGCTTTTCACATCATGGCAGGTATTTTGTTGGTGGTTTCTTTGTTTTGTTTTGTTTAGAGGCTGTAGCAGATACTGGAGTTTGTCCACCTTAAAGCCATTCTTTCGTCTCTCCGGCTGAAAGTTCCAGTTTTCTCTGGCCAGTCTTGGGGGTGGGGGGGGGAGTGAATCTTTGTTGATACAGGTCAAATAGGGCATTCCAGTAACTTTGGCCAGTGACTGGTTGAGGATGAGGTCATGTGACCTAGTTATGATCAATGAGCTGCAAGGAGAATTCTGCAAGTAATTCCCAGAAAGCAGAGCTGACCCTTGAACGACATGCGTTGGAACCGCATGGATCCGCTTACACCTGGATTTTTTTTTCATTAAACACATACTACCACACTACGTGAGCTTTAGTTGGTTGAAACTGCGCCGCAGAAACGAGGACAGTGAGGCCGGCCGTCGCGCTGCACAGGGATTTTCCACGGCGCAAGGGTCAGTGTCCCGAATCCCTGCATTGCCCAAGGGCCAACTGTATCGTCCTCCCTGATGAGAGCGGCAAGAGAAGAAGGTCCCCGTCCCTCCTTTACTGCCTTCTCGATTCGGACACTGTCACTGGGGGGATACTGAAGCTGTGGCAGCCAGCCTATGCCTGGGGAGATGAGCCCAAGGGAAAAAGCCCACAATGGGGGAAGGAGGGAGCAGCGAGACAGCAAGAGCCAGGGTCCTCAACGCCATCACAGCATCCCTGGCCATCCCTGGTCCACACCCTGCGGGCACTTCTGGTTAACCACACGACAATGTCTTTACAGCTCAAGTTACTGTCTGTTGAGTGTTCCATCACCTGAAGCCAAAAGAACCTGGCTGGATACTGACAAAGATTCCCTCCTTGGCTAAAGTCTGCTTGGCCTCCTCTGCACTTTTCAACTAGGCCGACTTTCAGGCCTCCGTGTACAGCTCTGCATTGTTCAAGTTCAGCAAGAATCCGCTGAGCTGCTTTAGCCAGTCTCCCTCGTCTCCACATCTGATTACCCTCGGCGTCTCCCTGGGTTCCCCATCCTCCGCCGTCTTCCAGGTGATGTCTGATCACCCTGCCTCCAGCAAGGATCCGGTTAGTTCAGTTCATCCAGAATCTTCCCTTAATCTTGATGTTCCTCCAAGTAATTTTTTCTTTTGCTTTTTTTTCTAGGGCAGCACCCGCGGCATATGGAGGTTCCCAGGCTAGGGATCGAATTGGAGCTGCAGCTGCTGGCCTACGCCACAGCCACCGTAACGCGGGATCCGAGCTACGTCTGCGACCTACACCACAGCTCGTGGCAATGTCAGATCGCCAACCCGCTGATCAAGGCCAGGGATCGAACCTGCGTTCTCATGGATACTAGCTGGATTTGTTTCTGCTGTGCCATGACGGGAACTCCCCTCCAAGTAATTTTCCATCCCTGAGCCCACCACCTTCCTCCCGACTGCACAGTCCCACTTGCCCATATTACATCCAAAGATGAGACCAAGCTCTCTTACTCACTGCAAGACCCCCTTACAGCGGTCCCCACACCTTTCAAGGAGCCCCCACTTGAATAAAACCTTCCTTACGACGCTTTAGCAAGTGTCACTAAATAATCTGGGGGGCCACACCCATGGCCTGCAAAAATTCCTGGGCCAGGGATCAACCTTGAGCCACAGCAGTGACCACACCAAGTTCTTAACCATTAGGCCACCAAGGGACCCCCTAAATAATTTTATTCTTTAACAGCACAACCTGCTAAAATAGTCTGTCTTGAAGTAGGCTTGAAACTATTCTAACGGTTACACCAGGGACCCTGATGTTGGAAAGGGAACCCAATTTCCTGCCTTCCTAGCAGCATCCTTGCTAAAGGTTACTCAGACCTTGGATCGTGGCACAAAACTGCCAGATGTCTTAGGCAAGAGGTACTTCGGTCATTTCACCTTGGGTGGAAGGGCAAGGACAAGGAGTCTTGGAAAGAGGACTGGGCGGCACCCAGAGGAACAACGGGGCAACCGGGGAGAGAGGTTTCTCCCTCCAGTGCTTGGTCTGGTCATTGGAGAGAAGCTGCTGGGGGCACCTTGGGGAGGACGCAGAAGCCGGGTGCACTGAGTGTGGTGCCACGATGGGTCGGTGCCCCCACAGCTGATTGGGGAAACTGGCACAGGACAATGACATCTTAGTGGCTAGAGTGAGCCTAGGGTGTGAAGCGGAAACTAACAAGAGGGCTGGGTTGTGAAAGGACCTGACAGTGCGTAGCAGGGCGGTGAACAGGGTAACGAGCCATCACAGTTTTGCTGGACTGTTCTTACTCTCACTGTCACGCCTCATTCTCATGTCACTGGAAAACTGACGTGGGGCAAACCATACTCAGTGCAGCTAACGCTAGGAGGCTCATGCATTCTTTCCACAAACACAACACGGGGAGCCACGCAGTGTTCTAGCTACTGAGCGTAGAGAGAGCAACACGGTGGATGAGGTCCGCACGGGTGGAGGTGACCGATGCGGGACGCAGCTCCGACGCGCCGGGGCTCCCGCCGGGGACAGCAGCGCATCCTGGCGGCGTCACCGCGGATGGTGAGGCCTGCGCAAGGCGGCCTCTCTTACTCTCTTCTCCTTGCCCTTCTCCCCCCAGTGAGCGAGCCCTTCCAGAGCAATACGGAGCAAGAAAAACCACCGCCCAGTAACATTTTATAAGGTCCAGGTCCCCGGGACGGCAATATCCCTTCCCACAATCGCGGCCACCGTAAGGCTTACACACGCGGGGTTAATCACCATCGGCATCTCGCAACCTGTAATTACCACGTACACAGTTCGCCAACATGAAATTCAACATCTGTTTAGCACATTTTTTTTCCCCACGGCGTTAGCTAATCAGATACAAAGTGCAGATTTCGTCAGGAGAGATGGGCCTTGTGAATATGCAGTATTTACTAGTGTCGTGTAAATCCTGACAGTTGTTGCTGCTGTTATCTTTTCTTGTAACGCAAGTGCTTGACTTAAGCTTTGATTGCTTAGGCATCCACGTCAAAGAAGAATCCATGGCAAAGACAGCTAGCGCACAGAAACAGACTGACTGCCAGCCGCGTGGCTGGATGAAGAACCAGGCCACCTGTCTGGGTGGAGGCGCCTTTGTTTTAGAGATCTTGGTTGATTCTGATGACCTGCTTTTGGACCACATGCTTCATTTTTTTTTTCTCTTCCCACACTTTAAATTCCCGCTTCTGTGTTTTAAATTCACCAATAAAGAACGAGCCCACAAGTGCACAGGCCTCCACCCTCAACACCAATAAAGGCGGAAGCCCAGAGCCAAGGGCACTCTCTCTCCCTCTACCTCCGACCTTACTGGGTGGCTCCAGGTGTGCTCTCTGATCTCCAGGTTTTCTAATTAATAAATGGGCATTATTCAGAGTAAAATTTAATTAAAATGGTACACTAGAACTGAATTTGGTTATCATTCAATTTATCCAATGATAATCCTAAAAGGGAGAGAAAACAGAATTGGAGACAAGGGTTAATCACATATATTAACTAAGAGCCTATTAAGATATATTTTTTGTCTTTTTTTTTTTAAAGCCGCACCCACAGCATGTGGAAGTTCCCAGGCTAGTGGTCAGATCAGAGCTACAGCTGCTGGCCTACACCACAGCCACAGCACCAGCAACATGGGATCCAAGCCATGCCTGCAACCTACACCACAGCTCACAGCAATGCCAGATCCCGAGTGTTGGCCAGGCGAGGCCAGGGATCGGCCCACAGGCTCATGGATACTAGTCAGGTTTGTTACCACTGAGCCATGATGGGAATTCCCTAGATATATTTAATTAAAAAAAGCACAACTGAAAAAAATGGGTAAACATACAAAAATGCAATTTTCATAGAGGACTTATAAATAACAAATAAAGGCCTGCAAAAGCGGTTCATCCTTCTTAGGAACTGATATCACGAACAATAATAAAACCCTCAGGTTCCCTATCAAATTTACTTTATTAAGAAAACAGATTTAACAATGCTAACACTTTCTGAAGAGAAGTTCTTGTAGACTTGTTATACTTATGCTGTCCTGCTGGTAACAAAACTTAAGATAAATGTTTTAGAATGCCAGGGTCTTACAACTTGTAAATTATAAAGACATTCACAATCTTTATTTCAATAATCACACTGTTGGAATTTATACTCAAGAAATAACCCAACAGAACACAACTGATCTTAATGCTCCAAAATGTGAATACAGATCCCCTCTGGGGTCCTTAGTTGACTCCTGAAATGGGCACGTATTGGATAAGACACCAAGGAAACCAGTGAAACAACATGTGAAAAGCTGAAAGAGAAGAGCAGAAATTTCAGCAATTCCACCGTGTGTTCTACAACAGACTGTGGAGTTCAAGTTAAGCCCAGGAAGAGAAAGTACCAAGTGCCAGAAGCAAAGGCTATACTCTAAAATGAAAAGTAAAACTAAAAGATACCCATCCTAAGCCGAAAATCAAGACTCTGAAGATCAAAATGAGCGGCCAATAATTAATTTTCTCACTAGAACAAAACTCATGCTCTTCAGAGGAAGAAAGCAACGAAGGTGAAAACCTAGAACTGAAAAATACGATATCTGAAATAAAAAAGTTCATTGGAAAAATGGTGCAGCATTCATTAAACATTCTAAAATAACGCTAGATAATATTTACTATGTCAGGAATGAGTTTAGTGCTTTATATGTGCCATAGCTACAATGTGCCATCTATAGTATCCAGTATATAAGGAAAATTATTATATATGTGAAGCAACAAGAGAATGTGTCCCAGAAAACAACATCCAAAGAACCAGACATACATTAAAATGTTGAATTTAGCAGAACTGTTAAAGAACCTGTAAGAAAAATTGAGTATAGTGGACAAATAAGCATGTAAAGACTTTCAGGAGAGATACAGAAAATGTGAAAAAGCAAAGGAAAACCCTGGAACTGAAAAACAGAGAAATCTTAAATTTTTAAATTCATTTCATAGAAAGAGCAGACCAGACAATGCAGAAGAAAGAGCCTGTGAACTTGAAGACAGATCAATAGAAAAATATTCAAACTGAACCAAAGTGAGAAAATATATCTAACACACACATAGAGAAAAAAACAGAACAGATTCTCCAATAATCTCTTGAATGCTCTAACATATGTGTTACTAGAGTGTCATAAAGGGGGGCAATAGAAAAAATATTCATCCAAAGTTTTCTAAATTTTATCTAAAATATTGATCCACAATTCAAGAAGCTCTGTGTACCCTAAGCAAAATGAATACAAAGAAAATTACATCTTGACACATAAGATGCAACCTATAAAAGTCAAAGATACAAAAAAGTCCTCAAAGAAACCAGAGATAAAAACACACACTACAGGGAGCTTCCTTCGTGGCTCAGTGGTTAAAAAACCCAACTAGGATCCATGAGGAAGAAGCTTCGATCCCTGCTTCACTCAGTGGGTTGAGGATCCAGTGTTGCCGTGTGCTGTGGTATAGGTCTCAGACGTAGCTTGGATCCCACATTGCTGTGGTTGTGCCATAGGCCAGCAACTGTAGCTCTAATTTGCCCCCTGGCCTGGGAACTTCCATATGCTGCAGCCACAGCCATAAAAAGCAAAAAAACAAAACAAAAAAAAACATATTACATACAAGAGAACAATAATTTGGATGATGGCTAAATTCTCAGCAAGACCACAGAGTGAGGAAGATAACAGAATGACACCTTTAAGGTGTATGTATATATATATGTATATATATATAGATAGATAGATATAGATATAGATATATAAACTTAGAGTTTGTGTCCAATGAAAAAAAGAGAAGGCAAAAATAGAGATATTTTAGTTAAATAAAAGCTGAAATGGCTTGTTACCTGCAGAAATGCATTACTAAAGTGGTAAAGGCAATTTTTCAGGCAGAAATGAAAAAATAGAATAAAAATCTCAAATTGACTTTAAATAATTAAGTGTGTTGGAAATCATATGCATGTAGATAAATATAAAACTTTTTTCTTAAAGATGAATGATATTTAAGGGAAAAAATCATGTAACCATGAGTTTTATATCATACAGAGGAATAAAAATATATGACAAAAATATGCAATTGAAATTGTACTGTTGTAAGATTCTACCATTATACATGAAGCGGTATAATCTTAGTTCAAGTTAGACCCTGATAGGTTAAGAACACAATTGTAATCCCTATAGCAACTTTCAAAACTATGAAGGGGTTTAGCTAAAAAGGCAGCAGTCAAAATTAAATGGAATATTTAAAAAATACTAGATTTACAAAAATTCAAAAGGAAAAATGGAGCAAAGAACAGATGTAACAAATAAACAGCAAAATTGTAGAATTAAACGCAACAACATCAAAAATTATATTACACATAAATGAACCTAAATACTCAAACTAAAAGGCAGAGGTTTTCAGACAAAATGAAAAAGGAAGATCCAACTCTACGCTGAATAAAGTGAGGATTAAAAAAGTTAACTAAAGTGATGCTTAAATTCAAAGACACAGAAAACTGAAAATGAAAGAATGAAAAATGATTTACCATGTGCCCACTTAGCTTTGAAAAGCTGCTGTGACTATTTTAATAGCACCCATATAGAATTCAAAACAAGCAGCACTTCCAGAGATAAAGACGATTTCAGTGATAAAAGGGTCAATTCATTAAGAAGACAAAATAATCCTAAACGTGCATATAACTATTAACATTTCAAAATACAAACACGTTGACACAACTAAAAAGAACGGGAAAAATTCCCAAACATCCATACAGATGTTAACACTCGTCTCGCAGTAACCAATTTTTTTTCAAAAACAGCAAAACTCCTTAAGAATATAGGTGATTTGAACTTCCTTAAGTGACATCTATAAAACACTACACCAATCAAAATAGGATACATATTCTTTTCAAAGAATACGGCAAGTTGACCAAATGCCAAGACATAAAGCTCAATAAATTCCAAAAGACTGAAAATAAACAGAACTGGGAATGGGATCCTGAGAAAAATGAGAGAGCTGAGTCTTTCTCAACTCCTGATCCAGATTTCCCAGGTCTTGGTATTATAACGGTGAGTGTGAAAGATGGGAAGACAGGACAATAATGAGAGGACCACAGGTAAGAGGTAGCGGCCATGTGAAACGAAGTCAAGGGCAGATTCCAAAACTCCAGCCTTAGCAACTGGAAGAATAGAATTGTTATTTGCTAAAGTAGGAAGACTTGGAAGGGTCAGGTTTGGGACAGAGGAGCAAGAGTTCAATTGAGGGACGCCAAGAACAGGACTCCTACCAGACATCCACATGAAATCTTTGGGTTGGCAACTAAGAGTCTATGTCTGCCCGGCATAGGCTGTGCCGGGGGGGGGGGGGGGGAATGATGGGGTTATTAACATATAATACTAGTGGTATTTTATTATTTTAATTACTTAATGAATTTTATTACATTTATAGGTGTACAACAATCATCACAACCAAATTTTACTGCATTTCCATCCCAGTCCCTCAGGGCAACCTCCCACACCCCCAACCTGTCTCATTTGGAAACCATAAGTTTTTCAAAGTCTGTGAGTCAGCATCTGTTCTGCAAAGAGGTTCATTGTGTCCTTTTTTTAGATTCCACATGTAAGTGATAGCATTTGATGTTGGTGTCTCATCGTCTGACTGACTTCACTTAGCATGATAATTTCTAGGTCCATCCATGTTGCCGCAAATGTTGTTATTTCTTTCCTTTTAATGGCTGAGTAATATTCCATTGTGTATATGTACCACATCTTCTTTATCCTAAATGGACATTTAGGTTGTTTCCATGTCTTGGCTATTGTATAGAGTGCTGCAATGAACACTGGAGTACAAGTGTCTTTTCGAGTCATGGTTTTCTCTGAATAGATGCCCAGGAGTGGGATTGCTGGATCAAACGGTAATTCTATTTTTAGTTTTCTGAGGAATCTCCATACTGTTTTCCACAGTGGTTGCACCAATTTACATTCCCACCAACAGTGTAATAGGGTTCCTTTTTCTCCACACCCTGTCTAGCACTTATTGTTTGTAGACTTTTTGATGACGGCCATTCTGGCCAGTGTAAGGCAGTACCGCATAGTGGTTTTGTTTTGCATTTCTCTAGTGGTATTTTAAATAGCCATTACTTCCAGCTCATCTCAAAGCGATATATTTGAGATCCTCTGTCCCACAGAGAAAGTCTGCAGCAAAATCTAGCATACTGTTCCCATTATTTACAAACAGAGAAACGTATCCGGAAAGGTGGAGAGCAGGCACGTCTCCCTCAGGGCAACGCAGAAGCATGAACCAAAACACAAACCAAACCGCCAACCCGCATACCAGAGCCTGACCTTGCATCTCATTTGCTGGCTATGAAAGAAAAAGAATCATAAATTGGAGCTTTGTTTCTCTCCCTCCCCCTCACGCCACAGAAATTAAAGGGACTGGTAAATAAACAGAAGCGCTGGAAGATTTATAACCTCGGTTTAAGATCAAGATGCCTCAGGAAGATCAGAAACATTTGTTATGTTCTGAAAGAAATAAAATGCCAATGCAAAATCAACTTTCAAACGCAACTCCAAAGCAAGCACAGTTCTGGTTAAAGCGTGAGAGGTGCGTTCTGCTAAAGCTCCCTCTGATCCCCCGGGAGGACGGGCGCAGTGACTACGGCTCCGAGAGGCGGCTTAAGAAACTGTGCTCCAACTCATTAAATGTGACAGGCAGCGGCTTTTTCGATTTTGTTTTAAAAGTGAACTTTAATTACACTTTAAATGGAATTTATAAATATCTTATACCACTTAAGTGAAATGCAGAAAATTCTGCTGTGCCATGATTTTGCTGAATTTGATAAGCTGGATTGCCTGCAAGGGGGAGCTCACTGGCACTATCCAGCCCCATCCAGGGTGAAGGCACTGGATTTGTAAAATATCTGTAGGTGGATTTGGGTCTACCTGCACATCAATATATACTGATAAAGCTAACTGTCTATCCATATGCAGACATATCAAGTTAGGGGCTTTTTTTCTCTCTCTCTCTCTTTTTAGGGCCGCACCTAGGGCATCTGGAAGTTCCCAGGCTAGGGGTAAAATTTGAGCTACAGCTGCCAGCTACAGCTCCCGGCCACAGCCAGAGCAACGTGGGATCCGAGTGACCTACACTACAGCTCACAGCTCACAGCAACGCCAGATCCCCGACCCACTAAGTAAGGCCAGGGCTTGAACCCGCATCCTCACGGATACTAGTCAGATTCCGCTGCGCCACAAGAGGAACTCCCCAGTTAGGGGCATTTGTGACCTTCCTCCCTTTTTTGTCGTCTCTATCTAGCCACCAATTTCTGCCCCCTTCCAACCCATTCCTCAGTCTGCAAGTGTCATGATCATTCTAGAATGGCTACTGGCCTCATCACGTCCCCAGATTAAAACCACGAGCGTCGCCTCGTCTTCTACCACAGCAGTGGCTTTGCGGGCTTGCGGTCACATAGAGCTCTGCGCTCAGAAGGGCCCTGCACTCCAAAGCTGCTGTCCTTCACCTTGGAAATGTTGCACTATAAGGGGCTGCAGTGGGCCATGAGCATGAGCAGACGCTATATATTCAGGATATATAGAGAGGGATGTGCGCTCCCTCTCGCCCGTCAGGCATCTGCAGTGCTTCACGAGCACAGAATTCTGGTGGCTCCACGAAGCGTGGAGCTTCCGCCAGACCCAGGTTAGTGTGTTGGGTCTATACAGGGGCACTGACAGCCCCTCGGACACTATATTCTGTTCCAACCAGAACTCACTCGCTTCAAACACATGAAGATGCAAAGCTGTTGCCTGGTTCTGCCATGACCGAGGAATCCTGGTCATATCCTTTCTTTCCTGCGTTAGTTCCCTGCGTTAGCTAACCACTGATGCTGAAAGGATGACACAGCAGGAAAGCGAAAGATAAGCCAAGCATGCTTCCTCTTCCTAGCAGTCTCTCCTCGCTCACCAGTAAGCCGAAGCTAGAAGGCACTGATGCCAAGGGCTGAGTGAGGTTTATGCAGCGTTTCCGCTGTTCTGGTCAGAACAAAATACATGTGCACCTATGTCCTTTGATGTGTAAATTGTGTGATTTCCGTGATTCTGCACCAGAGCTCAAAGTTCTTGTATTTGCATTTAAACTGGCATTGCAGAGTTCCCACTGTGGTGCAGAGGAAATGAATCCGACTCGTATCCATGAGGACGCGGGTTTGATCCCTGGCCTCGCTTAGTGGGTCGGGGATCTGGCATTGCTGTGAGCTATGGTGTAAGTTGCAGACAAGGTTCAGATCCTGCGTGGCTGTGGCTGTGCTGCAGGCCAGCAGCTGTAGCTCTGATTCAACCCCTAGCTTGCGAACTTCCACAGGCCACGGGTGCAGCCTTATAAAAAAATAAAATAAAATAAGCTACTGGCATTGTACACAATATAGAGATGAATGGTAAAATTCTTGCTGACAGTTTAAAATTTTAAGTGTTATTTAGCTAGACTGCTATTAAATAGCAGAGGGAAAAAAAAATACCATGACAAACCAAGAGAAAGAGACCATGAAATAAAGGGAAAAAGCTTTATAGTTATAAAGCTTTAAACTTTTATCAGCATTTATCTAGTTTTTGAACAAGGGACCCCACATTTTTATTCTGCATTAAGTCTCACAGATGCTGTAGCTGGTTCTGCCAAGTGAGAATAAGAAATCAAATCCCTTATATATGGACAGGTGCATATTTGTGTCCCCCCAAAACTCCTATGCTGAAACCTGCAATGAGAGGGTGATATTTGCGGGAGACACTGTTGAGAGATAATTCGAGGAGAAGAGATGGTGGGGGTGGAGCGCCGTGGTGGGGGTGGAGCGCCGTGGTGGGGGTGGAGCCCCGTGGTGGGGGTGGAGCCCCGTGGTGGGGGTGGAGCCCCGTGGTGGGGGTGGAGCCCCGTGGTGGGGGTGGAGCCCCGTGGTGGGGGTGGAGCCCCGTGGTGGGGGTGGAGCCCCGTGGGGTTCCTCTCCTCTGGAGAAGCAGAGGAGACTAGAACTCTCTCCCTCTCCACAGGGGGAGATACAAAGGGAAGACAGTTGTCTGCCAACCAGAAGGAGGGTCTCAACAGCACCTTGATCTTGGAATTCCCAGGGTCCAAAACTGTAAGAAGTAAATGTCTGTTGGTTCCTGAAAAAACTCAACACAGAGCTGCCATCTGATCCAGCATTCTCACTCTTGGGCATATACCCAGAAAAAAACAGTAATTCAAAAAGATACGTGCACCCGTATGTTCACAGCAGCACCGCTTATAACAGCCAAGACACGGGAGCAACCTAAATGCCCATCAACAGAGGAATGGATTGAGAGGATGTGGTACATACATGCAATGGAATATGACTCAGCCCTAGGAAAGAATGAAATAATGCCATTTGCAGCGACATGGATGGACCTAGAGAGTCTCATACTAAGTGAATTAAGTTACAAACAGAAAGACAAACACCATATGATATCATTTATACGTGGAATCTGAAATACAACACAAGGGAATTCTCACATGGCTCAGTGGGTTAAGGATCCAGCATTGTCACTGCAGTAGCTTGGGTTGCTGCTGTGGCACGGGTTCGATCCCTAGCCCGGGAACTTCTACATGCCAGGGGCATGGCCAAAAAGCAATAAACTAAATAAATAAGATACAATACAAATGAACTTATCTATGAATCAGAAACAGACTCACAAACATAGAGAATAGACTTGTGGTTGCCAGCGGGGCAGGGGTGAGAAAGGGAAGAAATGAGAGTTTGAGGTCAGCAGATAAAACTGTCACAGAGGATGGATTAAACTATGAGGTCCTAGTGGACAGCACAGGGAACAATATTCAATATCCCATGAAAAACCATAATGGAAAAGAATATGAAAAAGGTATACACGTGGAAAATTGAATGTCTTCGCTGAACGTCAGAAACTGACCCAAGTCAACTACACAGCAGTAAGATAAAAACAGAAATAGCTGTTGTTTAAGCCACTTGGTCTGTGGTATTTGCTTTCGTGGCCCAAGCTGACCAAGACACGTAGCATGACACTTCAGGCCCTTGAGTGCCTGGCCCTGGCCCAAGTCTCCAGCCCCATCGCTACAGCTCCCTCCCCCCACGCCACCCCTCCCCCTTCCCTGAACTCTGAGCACCTTCCTCTTCTCTCCACCATTTCCCTCTGTCCATGCGCCCCGCCTCGGCGCCTCCCCAGCCCCACCTCCCCAGCCCTCTTCCTTCCCGCGCTACCTCCCCTTCAATGCCACTTGTCCCTTCTGAGGACTGGTCTCAGAAACTGCCTCCTCTGGAAACACCTCCCGGCCCTGGCTTGGGCCTCCTCTGGAACGCTGCATTGAAGTTACTATCTAATGGTAAAACTAGGTGAACTAGTTTCCTAGGGACACCATAAAAAGTACCATGAACTGCGTGGCTTAAAACAGCAGGAATTTGTTTTCTCACAGCTCTGGAGGCTGGAAGTCCAAGATCAAGGTGTGAGCAGAGATGATTTCTTCTGAGGCCGGGAGGAAAAATGTGTTCCTGCCTCTCTCCCAGCTTCTGTTGGACCGCCTGTTATTTTAAGTGTGAACTGGCTTGTGGTCAGACGACCCAACATCTGCGTGCATGGAATTCTCCCAGCGTGTGTGTGTGTGTGTGTGTGTGTCTGTCTGTCTGTCTGTCTTCGTGTTCAAATTTCCTGATTTTATGAGATCTGGGCCCACGCCAAAGACCTGTATATAACTTCATTACATCTGTGTCTCCTAATGAGGTCAAATTCTGAGGTATCGGAGGCCAGGCTTCAACCTACTCATTTTGGGGGAATTCAGCTCAATCCACCACACCAGATTCCCACAAGTCATTTCCTCCTCCCCAAAGTACCTTAAATGACCATCATTTTCTAAAAGACAGGGGCCCAGGAGTTCCCTTTGTGGCTGGGTGGTTAACGAACCCGATTAGTATCCACGGGTTCGATCCCTGGCCTCGCTCAGTGGGTTAAGGATCTGGCGTTGCCGTGAGCTGCAGTGTAGGTTGCAGACGCAGCTCAGATCCCGCGTTGCTGTGGCTGTGGTGTAGGCTGGCAGCTATAGCTCCCATTGGACCCCTAACCTGGGAACCTCCATATGCCCTGGGTGTGGCCCTAAAAAGACAAGGGCCCAATATCCAATGCTCCCTGAAGCCCCACTCCAGCCCTCCTTAGGGGCTGCCAAGAGACAGAGCAAAAAGACTCAAAAGTCGGCTTGATCCACATCAGCGGGCAATGACCACCTACGAGCACTGGTTCCACACAACCTGCCAGCGTCAGGTTTCCGAAAACAGGCCTTGCCCTTCCTGACAGGTGTAATGAGAAACTCGGGCAGTGAGGCTCTGAACGGGCTGTTTCCTAGGAGAATGCAAATGAGAAAGCCCTCCTGAGGATAAGACTTGAAAGCAGGAGTCAGAACCACTTCCTTCCTTGGGCTGAACGAAACAGACCTCACCCCACCTCTCTCTTGATACATATTTCCTGCTGCCAGGCAGTGGGCCAGCTGCCCACCTAAGCGCCGCGCAGGCCCAGTGTAGGAAGCGCTCGACATACATCACTTCACGCCGTTCCCATGGCAACGGTGTCAGACTGCATCCCATTATCCAGAGGAAGGAACTGAGGCTCAGGAAGGTTAAGGCGTTGCTCCACAGTTACACATACAATATGTAGAACAGTCAGGCTTTAGGAGATCCCATCATGGATCCATGGTTAACAAACCTGACTAGAATCCACGAGGATGTGGGTTCGATCCCTGGCCTTGCTCAGTCGGTTAAGGATCCGGCGTTGCCGTGACCTGTGGTGTAGGTCGCAGATGCAGCTCGGATCCCATGTTACCGTGGCTGTGGCGCAGGCAGTGGCTCCAGCTCCCATTCGACCACTAGCCTGGGAACCTCCATATGCCGTGGGTGCGGCCCTAAAAAGCAAAAAAAAAAAAGAAATAAAGAAAGATAAGAAAAGTCAGGCTTTAAACCAATGCAATCCCCCCAAACCTGTTCTTTTAACATCTGTGCATGGCCTCCTTCAGCCACAAAACTTAATCTAACGTAATAAGCCGCACGCAGCACTTACATGCCAGGATATGTCATCAGCATTTTACCTATGGTAATTCATTTACTTCTCAGAACTATTCATGCAGTAAGTACCACTGAATCCCCATTTTACAGATGAGGAAACTGAGGGTCAGGGAGGGCTAGAAACTTACTTGAGGTTGCTCAGCGGGTAAGTGGCAGGGCCAGGATGGAACTCCAGGCAGGTGACTCCAGGGTCTGCGCGCTCTGCTGCTGCGCTGGGTGAGGGGCGTGCTGCTAGAAGTTTCCAGGGTGGCCTGGCGAGGGCCAGGGTGTCCCAGAGACACATGAGCCCAGAGGCCAACATACCGTCTCTAAGCTGGGCTGCAGGCTGGAGTGTGACTGGAAGGGCATCAAGCCCTTGGGAAGAGGGTGTGGGGCTCACGCCCCTTCAGGACCTGCCTCACCTTCAAACTAACATGCAAACGCTTACCCTGCAGACCCCTGCCCAGCCCAGCCCTGCAGCCACACGGCAGCCCCCCAGGGCTTCTGGGAGTTCAGTCTTTACAAAGCCACTCAGAAAATACCCGCTGAGGAGTTCCCGTCGTGGCTCAGTGGTTAACGAATCCAACTAAGAACCATGAGGTTGCAGGTTCGATCCCTGGCCTTGCTCAGTGGGTTAAGGATCCGGCGTTGCCGTGAGCTGTGGTGTAGGTTGCAGACGCGGCTTGGATCCTGCGTTGCTATGGCTGTGGTGTAGGCCGGCGGCTACAGCTCCGATTAGACCCCTAGCCTGGGAACCTCCATATGCCACAGGTGTGGCCCTAGAAAAGGCAAAAAGACCGAAAAAAAAAAAAGGAAAAGAAAGAAAGAAAATACCCGCTGAGCGAGTCACAAAGAAAGGGTCTAGGAAAGGTTAACAAGACCCTGCTACGCCGAGTATCACTGCTTTGCATCTCCTTTAGACTCTGTCTTGACTTTATCTTTTTTCCCATTTATAGAAGTCTTAATCCATTTTCCATTTAAGCTAGAAATACAAAGGGCCTTTGTATAAAGTTCTGTTAAAGCAAAATCAGTCGAGATAGAGAAAAGTATTAAGTAAATATCAGTACAGGTAATACGCGGCTGTGGTAAAAAAAAATAATAATAATTCTGCAGGCGGGACATGAATGATTGTGTCTTGGGAAAGACTGACACGAAGAAAAGAGCTTTCCAGTGATACAGAAAGAGACGAGACCAGGCACCATGATTTTATCACCGAAGGCAACTGAACCGATCTCCAAACCCCAGTATGCCCAGGTATAAAACGGAACCGAAGTCACCGCTCTTATTCTGAGGACCAAACAGAATCGTGTATGGAAAATGCCTGGCCCATAGTAGATGTTTCTGAAATATAATTGGTTTTCCCTTTCTCCAGACCTTCTCCTTCAGACACCGGAAAGGAAGCTGTAACCTTTGATAGGTTACACAGTGACATTTCTTGGTCTTTTTCTGGCCGACGCTCAAGCACCAGAAGCTACACTGACAGACGCTTTGTAAGCACTGGGACCTGCACTGGGACCCACACTGGGCGCAGAGTCACAGGATCCGTCCTCACAGAGACCCCAATCCCATGCGGGAGACAGACATTAACGAAGCATTCACACGAACAAGCTCAGAACTACAACCGCAACACACATAAGCATGTGGTAATGTGAGGGGAGCTCGCGGGGGTCTTGACCGCGGTCTGGGAATCAGACAGGGCGCCCTGAAGAAAGATGAGTGGGAGACAGCTAAGGAGCTGGAATAGGGCGGAGGGAGACTATTTCAAGCAGAGAGAACAAGTGATAAGGTCCTGGGGCAGGAGTGGGCACGAAACGTCCATGAATCTGCAAGAATGCTCCAGTGTGCTTGCAAAGTATAAATAATAGCACTGATTACAGGAAGAACGAGTAACTCGATAGGACAATGAACGCGCCCCAGGTACCGCACTAAGAACTTCAAGTGCACTGAGTAATTTAATTCACGCAGTGAATTTAACTCCCGCGAGATGAGACCAGATGGGAGAGGTGGCGGGTTCTAGACCACGCGGGGCCTTGGAGGCAGGTCCCACTCCCAGCCTTCACCCTGAGAGTGCCCGAAACCGCTGGGAGCCACGAAGCACGGGATGAACATGCTCGTAGTTGT
>PVHT021183711.1:1922591-1939786 GCA_004024745.2 Catagonus wagneri
CCAAAGAGATCTAAAAGCCTGAGTGGAGAGGCGGCAGCCCCTTCAAGGCCTTTGCGTTCTTTTCTTTCCCTGGGCGCTAGGGGAAGCAGCTGTTTTGCTGGGGTTACTACTTCTGGACCCTCCTGGAGTCCTGACTCCTTTTCAAAGTTAACATTTCTACGAGATGACAGTTATTTGTGCTACGTTGACTCTTTTCCACATTGCTTTGGTCTCCTCACTGCACTTAGACTGGTACAGGGTGACTGAACGTGTAGGAGGTGACGAGATCACCTGGGGAGACAGCACAGGATGCTAAGTTAGAGGTCCAAGGGCTCAGACTTTTTAGGGTCACACCTGCAGCACATAGAAGTTCCCAGGCTAGGGGTTGAATCAGAGCTACAGCTGCCAGCCTACGCCACAGCCACAGTAACGCCAGATCCGAGCCATGTCTGCGACCTACACCACAGCTAACAGCAATGACAAACCCTTTAACCCACTTAGCAGAACCAGGGATCATGGATACTAGTCGGGTTCATTACCGCCGGGCCACAGGGGCAACTCCTAACAGGAACTCAGTCTTGAATTCTAAGGTTTACTGCAAGGGGCGGGGAGGCTGATTCTGCAAAGGAGATGGGACAGGAACAGCCAGCAAACATTCTAAAGGATTTAAAAAGGGAAATGACAAACCAGGAGACAATATTTGCAACACATATAACTGACAAAGAAGACTTATCTAGAACGTGTAAAGATCCACAAATCAATCAAAAAGGGCAGACTTCTAGGAGGAATATTAACAAAGCTATAAGCAGGTACTTCAGAAAAGTGGGAATTAATTATATGAAGAAACCTCAACCTTGTTAAGGAGGAAATGCAATTAAAGTAAGATAAGAGTTGTGGCTCAGCAGTTGGCGAACCTGACCGGCATCCATGTAGACACAGGTTTGATCCCTGGCCTTGCTCAGCGGGTTAAGGATCTGGTGTTGCCGTCAGCTGTGGTGCAGGTCGCAGACATGGCTCGGATCCGCATTGCTGTGACTGTGGTGTAGGCCGGCAGCTACAGCTCCAATTGGACCCCTAGCTGGGAACCTCCATATGCCATGGGTGTGGCCCTCAAAAAGGCCAAAAAGACCAAAATAAATAAATAAATAAATAAATAAATATAAGGTGCCACTGTATGCTCATTCAACAGACAAAAATGAAAAAGTCCGTAACACTGAACACCGGCGAGGAAGTTCAAGTTTGTGATCCTGCCAGGGAGGCACAAGCCACATGTGGCTCGTCCGAATTAAGATGCACTCTACCTGTAAAATACACACCAACTTCAAAGGCTTAGTCTGAATAAAAGAATGTAAAATAGCTCAATAATTTTAACACTGAAATAATATTTTAAGTATATTAGGTTAAATAAAATGTATTATTAGTTTCATCTGGATTTTTACCTTTATAATGCCACCACTAGAAAATTTTAAATTACAAATGTGGCTTTCATGCGCGGACTTCCTATTTCTTTAGAACAACGCTGAAGGGGAGCAATGGAAGTGTCCATACCCGGCTTGTCGGAGTGTAAATTGGTACCACTGCTTTGGAAAACAGTTTGCCATTATCTGACAAGCTGAACGCTCCATGACCCAGCCTTTCTCCTACAGGCATATATCCTAGAGAAACCCGTGCACAGATGCACCAGGAGACACATACAAAATGGTTTACAGTGACACTGTTCATAATAGTTAAAACTAGAATGACTGCACATGGCCACCGTCAAAAGGAAGGATATAACACATGGTACAGTCACGTGGTGGAATATTAGACACGAGCGAAAAAGGAAGAGAGAACAGCTATACACAGTAGCATGAAGGAATTTTAGAAACTCGATCTCGAACAACAACAGCAAATAACAGGAAGATCCATAAAATGTGATACCATTTTTGTAAACTTCACAAGGCAGTAACAACTAAAGGCACGGGGTTAGAAAATGGGAAAGCACGGTAGCAGGGATGGGGTCGGGCAGGCAGGCTTGGGGAGCTTCAAAGCACTGGGTGGGCTCCACTGCTTCAGCTGGATCATGAGTACACGGGGTGAGCTCATTCTTATCTCCAAGAAAGAAAAGACTTAGACTTGCATGCTTGTTTTCAGAACCAAATGATCATCGTGACCCTCGTCAGAGCGATTTTGCTGAAATGGTGAAGCCAGATACAGTGAGTTGAGAAACGAGTTATCATGAAATGAAGGTTGGATTTTCAGGAAGGCTGGTGGTGAACGTGAGACGTGCTGGTGAAACAGGTACCAGGGAGATCTTATTATTTAAAGAGAAAGGACCATGCCCAGTAAACACTGGGGAGAGCGCTTCTGGTTCTGGTCAGCTAGGATTCTTGGTCAGCCTCCTTGCAATCACAACTAGAATAACTGCACAAAATATATATATATATAGATATATAGATATAGATATATATATATACGAAAATCGATCTGAAGGACTCATTGAGCTATCAGACGAGTGAGGGGCTGCAAGGTGAGTATCTATGAGAAAGGAAAGCCCAAATAAATGGGTCCAGCATTGGGGTCACCCTTCCCCAAGTAGCATCCACCAAATCTGAAAGCAGCTTTCAGGAGGCTGAGAGGCCAAGCAGGGTTTGGAAGCCCTAACAGACTAGAGGGACAGAACACAGAGTCAAAACCTGAGTCTCCCAAAGCAGAGGAGGCTTGGTAAAGCCCGCACTTGCCATGAGGACAGCAAAGGGCTTTGTTCCGGGAGTGAGTGTGAAATGGATTAAAGTGGTCCGCACAGCCCGTGTAATCATCTCAATCTCTGTGCAGACTGGGATGGAAAAGCAATTCCTGGCACTCCAGCAAAGCCGCCTACGAAAAGCAAAAGGAAAACCTTTCTGAGCGAACACAACATCATCCAATACCTCGAATTATCTCCACTCTGTTTCCTAAATAACGCCCAGCATGTAATTAAAAAAAAAAAAAAGCAAATGAGGAAACAAGAGATGCCTAAAAGGAAACACTTGATAACATGATAACAGAAATAGGAGGTTACCAAATAACGGAGTTATCAAACAATCTTCTAAGTAAATGGCATTGATATGTTTACATAATTAAGAGGCAAGTTTTCAGAATTTCAGCAGAGCCGAAAGCCAGAAGAGAGAACCAAATGGTGATTCTAGAACTGAACAATGTGATAAATAATACTGAGAACTGGGAAGTCATACTTCATAGCACAGAGACAGACCTGGAGTGATTACAAAAGGAATAGACTAAAAGAAAAATTTTCAGACTAAGAACAAAGAGAAACAAAAGAATTTTTTTAAATACAGAAATACTGTCAGAGCCGCTGGGGCACAGTGATGAGGTCTAATACCTGTGCAATCTGTGATAATGTGAAGGGAAGCAGAAAACGTCAGAGATGATATTAGAAGACAAATAAGAATCCTGCAACACTAACAATGCCAGTCGGGCACAGATACAAAAAGCAAGAGCCATACAGAGTTTCCTGGCAGCTCAGTGGGTTAAAGACCCAGCACTGTCACTGCATTGGCTTGGGTCACTGCTGTGGTGTGGGTTCGATCCCAGGCCCAGGAACTTTCATATGCCACAGGTGCAGCCAAAAAAAAAAAAGAAAAAGAAAAAGAAGCAAGAGCTGTAATAGCCAGTACACCAGACCTATGCATATCGTAATTAAATTTCTGAAAACAAAATATAAAATCTTAAAGGTCAGCTAGACAAGTAAAACATATTCACATAAAAGGAGCAAAAAATAGTACTGGCAGCTGTCTTTTTTTTTTTAAACAAATCAATTTATTTATTTCTTATTTTTAACATTCATAATGGATTTTATTTCAATTATAGGTGTACATAAATCATCACAAGTCAGTTTTATAGATTTTGTATCCCAAACCCACAGTGCATCCCCCCACCCCCCAGATTGTCTCATTTGAAAAACCAAGGTTTTCCAAAGTCTGTGAGTCATTCTCTGTTCTGCCAATAAGTTCATGGTGTCTTTTTAGTTTCTACATGTAAGCGGTAGCATTGGGTGTTGCTGTCTAATTGTCTGACTGGTTTCACTTCGCATGATAGTTTCTAGGTCCATCCATGTTGCTATAAATGTTGGTAATTCGTTCCTTTTAATGGCTGAGTAACATTCCATTGTGTGTATGTACCATATCTTCCCTATTCACTCCTCTGTCGATGGGTATTTAGGTTGTTTCCATGACCTGGATATTGCATATGGTGTTTCAGTGAACACTGGAGTACATGTGTCTTTTCGAGTCATGGATTTCTCTGAATAGATGCCCAGGAGTAGGATTGCAGGATCAAATGGTAATTCTATTTTGAGTTTTCTGAGGAACCTCCATACTGTTTTCCACATTCCCACCAACAGTGTAATAGGGATCCTTTTTCTCCACACCCTCTCCAGCACTTATTGATTGCAGATTTTTTGATGATGGCCATTCTGGCTGGTGTATTTCTACTCCGGCTTTCTTTTGATGCCTGTTTGCATGGAATATTTTCTTCCATCCTCTCACTTTCAATTTGTATATGTCTCTAGAAGTGAAGTGGGTTTCTTGAAGACAGCATATATATGGGTCTTGTTTTTGTATCCATGCGGCTAGTCTATGTCTTTTGGTTGGGGCATTCAGTCCATTAACATTTAAGGTAATTACTGATATATATGTTCTTATTGCCACTGTATTAACTGTTTGGGGGTTTTGTTGCTCTTTTTTTTTTTTTACCCTGAAGTTTTGATATAGGAGTCTATATACAAATGAGATTGTTTTAAGTTGTTGGTTTCTTAATTGCACGTGCATCTCCAGAGACCTGCATTTGTGCTCTCTTCTCACGATTTCTGATATTGGAAGCATAATTGTGCATGGATGATTTAGTATCTTTACTGTATATATGCCTTTCCTGGTGAGCCTTGTCATTTGTGGTGTTTTTGTTTCTGGTTGTTGTCTTTCCTTTGCTGACTAGAGAAGTTCCTTTAAGATTTGTAGTAAAGCTGGTTTAGTCTTGCAGAAATCTCTTAGCTTTTGCTTATCTGTGAAGGTTTTGATCTGTCCTTCAAATCTGAATGAGACCCTTGCAGGGTAAAGCAATCTTGGAAGTTTTTCCCTTTCATCACATTAAGTATATCATGCCACTCCCTTCTGGCCTGCAGCGTTTCAGATGAGAAATCTGCTGATAACCTTATTGGGGTTCCCTTGTATGTCATTTGTTTCTTTCCCTAGCTGCTTTCAATATTTTCTCTTTGTCTTTAATTTTGGTCATTTTGATTAATATGTGTCTCAGGGTGTTCCTCCTTGGGTTTATTTTATATGGTACCCATTGTGCTTCCTGGATTTGAGTGAATGGTTCCTTTCCCATATTAGGAAAGTTTTCGGCTAATATCTCCTCGAATATTTTTTCTGTCCCCTTCTCTCTCTCTTCTCCCTCTGGCACCCCTATAATACAGATATTGGTGCGTTTAACATTATCCCAGAGTTCTCTGAGACTCAGCTCATTTCCTTTCAATCTTTTATGTCTTTTCTCTTCGCATTAGTGATTTCCACTAATCTGTCCTCCACCTCACTAATTTGTTCTTCTGCCTCTTGTATTCTACTGTTGGCTGCTTCTAATGAATTTTTTATTTCAGTTATTGTATTTTGCATCTCTTGTTGTTTAATTTTTATAGCTTGTATTTCTCTGCTCAGTGTTTCCTGTAAATTATCAATCTTTGCCTCCAGTCTATTTCCAATGCCTTGCATCATCTTCAGCAGCAACAGTCTAAAGTCTCTTTCTGGGAGGCTGATAATCTCCTCATCACTGAGCTGTTTTTCTGGGCTTTTCTCTTTCTCCCTTATCTGAGTGATAGTTTTCTGTCTTTTCATTTTTATAAGTTTTTGGTGTGGTGACCTTTTTGCCAACAATAGAATTATAGCCTCTCTTAGTTCTGGCGTATGCCTCCCCTGTGGCTAAGGTTGGTATGGAGGGGGCTTGCTGTAGGTTTCCCGATGGGAGGGACTGATACCTGCTCACTGGTAGGTGGGGTTGATTCCTGTCCCTCTGATGGGTGGGACTTTGTCTCTGGATGAGATTAGAGGCTGGCTGTGTGCCTGAGGGGTCTTTAGGCAGCCTGTTTACTGATGGGTGGGGCTGTGATCCCACCTGGATTAATGTTTGGCCTGGAGCTTCTCAGCGCTGATGGGGGGGACCAGATTTTCCCAGAAATGGCCACCTCCAGAGAAATGCAGGCTGTTGAGTGTTCCCGAGAGCTTCGCCTCCAATGCCCTTCCCCCACAACAAGCCACAGTCACCCCTGTTTTCCCAGGAGATCCTCCAAGAATTGCAGTCAGGTTCCACCCGGATTCCTATGGAGACTGCTTTGCCCTGGGACCCAGTGCACGTGAAAGTCTGTGTGTGCCTTTCAAGGATGGGGTCTCTGTTTCCCCCAGTCCTGTGGAGCTCCTGCACACAAGCTCTGCTGGCCTTCAATGCCAGATGCTCCGAGGGCTCTTTCTCCCTGTGCCCGATCCCCAGGCGTGGGGTTTTGACATGGGGCTCAGAACTCTCAGTCCTGTAGCTGAGTCGCTGTGATGCAGTTACTTTCCAGTCTGTGGGGCTTCCCACCCGGGAGGTATGGGGTTGCTTCTATTGTGTAATCGCCCCTCCTACCTCTTGATGTGGTCTCTGCTGTGTCTTCTGGAGCAGAGTATCTTTTTTGGAAGTTTACAGTCCATTTGGTTGAAGGCTGCTTGGCATTTGGTTGTAGTTTTGCTGTTTTTCAGGAGAGAAGTTGAGCACCAGTCCTTCTATTCCACCATCTTAATCCCATCTTCAGTGAGTCTGGCAGCTGTCTTTTAATCGGAAACAGTGAAAGCCACCAGACAAAAGAATCATACCTTCAAAGTCTTCAAAGAAGAAGCTGCTGACATAGAATTTGATATCCAGAAAAATAATCATTCATAAATAAAGCTTAAATAAAGACATTTTCAAAGAGAAAGTGAGATTTGTCACCGGAAGGCACACACTAAAGGGAAGGCTAAAGAAAATACTTGAGGCGGAATGAAGAGAATTTCAACGGAAACTTCTAAGTAAGGAAGAAATGAAGAGCAGACTATATGAGAAAATATAATCAATGACCTAAGATTCTATTTCAAAAATCCAGAAACAGTAAGTTACACCAAAAACTATACAGGAGAAAAATAAAACGAGAACCTAAATCAGTGCCTCACTAGTCCCAAAATAAAATTTAACAAAATCGACGCTATTGCTAAATTTATAAAACTGATAAACCCAAGCAAGACCAATCAAAAAAGTAGAGAAAACACAAATTACCAAAATCAGAATTGAAAAAGAAGCTATCACTAGAGACGCTGCAACAAACACCACACCAATACACTGAAATGCAGAAACAATACCCATCTGTTGGGCCGGAACCCCAGAGCCCAACAAGCCTCCGTGCTTGTCTAGCTTCAAGCCCAAAGAAAGAGCTGGCAAGAGATATGAACAGTTTAATGGACTGGGGACCTTACACGTCTAAAGCAAGCCTAGAGGGGAAAGGGGGTGGGAGAAGGGAGACCGCCAGTTATAGGGGGAATTACATCAGGTCGGCTCATTAATTACCGGGGAAATCAGTAAAGGGCATGCCTGTCACTAGCTGGGACCGGGGGCAAGCTCACAGGAAAGTCAACCATGTGCATGGGGCATTCAGCGAAGTAGGCACTGGTCCAGCAGGGGATGGACAGAGAGCAAGAGAACAGCCATCTTGAGTGGCCGTACCATACTCAGTCCTACACAGACTCTCACAGAGAACTGTAAGAGATGTATGCTTCCAAAAGCTTGTAATGAGGTCAGTATAACCTCGACTCAAAAAACTAATAAATACATTAAAAGTATGTTCTTTCTTGCCCTTCTCTGGAAGAGTCTGTGAAGGATTTTTACTGTTATTATTATTATTACTGTTATTATTATTGTTATTATTTCTAACATTTAGAACCATTCACCTATGAAGACATCTGGGCTAGACTTTCCTGCACATGAAAGTTTTTACTACAAATTCAATTCTTTAATAGTTTTAGAATTATTCTAATATCTAAATTCTCCTTGTATGATTTTTGGTAACATGTATTTTTCAAAGTAGCTATTTTACCTAAGTTTTGAATGTGCCGACATTTGTTCATAACGTCCTTTTATGAAAAATCCGTAAACAAAATTCAAGCAAATCGAATCTAATAATATACCCAATCATAAAAGTGGGGGGTATGCCAATTATGAAAGGTTGAGTTAGTATTTTAAAATACTCTAAAAATGTCATTCTTCACCTAGTCAGAGAAAGGAGAAAAACCACATATTATCTCAATAGATGGAGAAAAATCACTGGCTTAAATTCAACCCTCTTTGATAATAAAAACATCCAGAAAATTAGGATAGAAGGAAACTACTATGAGAAGGCTATTTATAATAACAACACAGCTAACATAATAATTAACTGTAAAAGAGTGAAGGCTTTTTTCTTGAGCGAGGGCTATTTTTGGTCAGGGTAGGCTGTGTTACGCCGCAGTAACAAACAGCCCCGAATCTCAGTGACTTAAAACAGTAGTTTCTCCCTGATGCCATGTCCCAGCTCAGCTTGGCAGGCAGTGGCTGTGGCTTCCACCCCACACCACGCTCACTCTGGGAACCAGGAGGAAGTTCTCTGGCCACCCAGAGCTAGAGAAATACGAAGTGACATCTAATTCTTAAAAACTTTTTCCAAGACGTGACACACATCACCTCTGCTCACATAGGCCAAAGCATGTCGCATGGTCGCACATAACTTCGAGGGCACAGGGAAGGATAATTTTCTTGTCTGCCTGGAAATAAACAGGGACAGGATCTGCGGGAACAGTGGTTAAGTCCCACATTGAGAGAACGGGACATTTATGCGGATGACTTCACAGATGGAGTCCTCGGCCCCAATCCTCAGTGACCAAGGAGGTCCTAAAAACCAAGCGCTGAAAGGAGTTCGATTCCAGCATCAGTAACATCAGTGTCCAATTTTTCTTGACTGGCTCTGGCTAAGAGAATGACCTCCGGCTAATAAGCCTGATTTTCTCTTCCTGGGCGGTTCTGGGGTGCGCTGTTCCCCTGGTCCCCTGAACTGCCCTCCTACTGCTGGTCCCGTGAACTGTGCCCTCCTACTGCTGTCTGCAGGAGCAAATCCCTTTAGGGTGTCGGGCCCCACACTGCTCTTTGCAGAACACTTTCTCTCTCTCTGTTTGCAGTTGCTCAGAGCCCAGATTTTAGATAACTGAGTATGGCTAAGAATATTTTGTTCCTTCCAGTTCTCTCAGGAAAATGCCGAAGCTCAGTGCTAGCTTATGCTCTTTGATCCTCCTAAAGCACAGATCCTTTTTTCTCTCAAGGCATTTAAACCCCTCCCTCAAGACTCAACAAAACCCTGTGGCCATCCTAACACCCTATTCACTCCAGCTCACATTGAGAGCCGGTCCCCTCTCTCCAGCCTTCTGATGTTCCATGAAACTGCATTTCTACCCAGAAAGCAGAAGAGGAGAGCTCTGACTTCTCTCTCGACAGCAAGATAACTGATGAACCAGATCGTGACATACAAGAGTCTGAAATCCACTGATCATCACACGTTGCCATTTCTTTGGACATTTCTCGGGGGTTCTCTGCGGCTGGGACTCACAGCGCCCAGAGTCCACTTTACAGACTCAATTCTCTGCCAGAGCAAGTCACCAGGTCAAAATTAAGGGACAAGGGAGTTCCCTTCGTGGCTCAGCGGTTAATGAACCCAACTAGTATCCATGAGGATGCAGGTTTAATCCCTGGCCTCACTCAGTGGGTTAAGGATCCAGTGCTGCCGTGAGCTGTGGTGTAGGTCACAGACATGCCTCAGATCCCACATTGCTGTGGCTGTGGTGTAGGCCGGCACCTGTAGCTCCGATTTTACCCCTAGACTGGGAACCTCCATATGCCACAGGTGTGGCCCTAAGAAGACAAAAGAAACAAACAAACAAAAGGTACAAGAACAGAAAGGCCATTCATTCTGGACTCAAATCCAAGTCATATCCCCAAACCAACTTTACCAGTAATACGTCTGAAATTTCTGCGTGTGCTCCTCAATAGCATCTGAACCCCGAGGAATGTAAGAGACTGGCCCCCAATCAAGCGACTGCTTTTATCGCTCATTCAACCAACAGCTGCTATAGGCCTTCACTGGCCCCATTCCAGGCCTTGCAGACACAAAGGTGAAAAAGGGAAGAACTGCTGCCCGCAGGAAGTCACGGTCTAGGGCAGAAGTGGACATGCAACCAAACAAGCAATTAAAGACGATAAGCCAAAGTGGTCCATACCATGCTTCAAGGAACACAAAAATAAGAAGGCTGGAGCAGGAGTTCCCATCGTGGCTCAGCAGTTACGAACCCAACTAGTATCCATGAGGTTGCGGGTTTGATCCCCGGCCTTGTTCAGTGGGTTAAGGATCCATTGTTGCTGTGAGCTGTGGTGTAGGTCGCAGACACGGCTGGGATCCAGCATTGCTGTGGCTGTGGTGCAGGCCGGCAACTACAGCTCTGATTTGACCCCTAGCAAAAAAAAAAAAAAAAAAGCCTGGAACAGACACTTGTTTTTTACCTGCCTGCCCTAGCGTCGCTTCCCTTCCTCTGCTGATGCTTTGATGTTTCTAGAGAATATTCTTCACATAGCTCCTTAGTCCAGATGCTTCAAGGGGAGCCAAGTCCACACCCTGAATGCAAGGATGGGTATGATCCAGGCTCACAGCCCTTAGTTGAAGAAAGGCCCAAGGTTTCATCAGAACCCATCAGGACTAACCCTGAGATGTTTTCTGCAACAACAGTGAAAAAGAGGCTCCATTTCCCACACTCAGAGCTGTGAGGCTGCGAGCCTGGGGGCAGGAAGGACCCCTGAGAAGAGCGCCTGTTCAGACCCACACAGGGGAGAGAAGCCAAGAAGAAGGATTCCTGGTGATACTATTATTCAGGAACCTGGTTCGAACCACAGCTGAGGAGATCTACCCCCTCCTTTATTCATTTATTCATTCATCCATCAAACGTTTCTTGGGCATCTATTATGTTCCAGGTGTTCATTTAGGCCTTGGGGTCACAGTCACGAAGAAATCACGGCACATCCCGACTTTAAGACGCTCTTGGCTCTTTACGAAATGACAGATGCATGAAAAAATGATGCCCGTTTTAACAGGATCACTCTGGCTGCGGCATCGAAGGGGGAGGGGACAGGTAAGGAGACCAGCGGAGGAGGTGATAACCTCAGCCAGGCAGCTGACCCTGGCTTGGACCCGAAGGGAGGTGATGAAGGTGGTGAGAAGTGGCCAGAGCCCATGATCTCCCTTCCAAAGAACTCATGCTGCATTTCTGTCACTTGCAGCTGAAGGAGGCTCACAGCCACCTTCCGTTTACTTTAAAGGCTTTTCTTTCATTACTTTGTGAACCGCCAAGAAGAAAGCAAGCTGCTGGCTCAGCTGCACTGTGATTCTTTTGTATCCCTCGAAAGAACCGGATTAGACCTACTATGTATCATGTTAGCTCGAACAGCTGTGACCACATGCAAACACTAAAACTACATCAAAAATAGCATGGTGACCAGCAGTGTTCATAAAGCACATGCCGACTGCAGAGACCTCAAAACACGTGCGCCTTGGAGTTCCCGTTGTGGCTCAGCAGAAACTAACTCAACTAGTACCCATGAAGACTCGGGTTCGATCCCTGGCTCTACTCAGTGGGTTAAGGATCCGGCGTTGCCGTGAGCTGTGGTGTAGGTGGAAAACGCAGCTCAGATCCCGCGCTGCTGTGGCTGTGGTGTAGGCTGGCACCTGTGGCTCCGATCCGACCCCTAGCCTGGGAACTTCCATATGCCGCAGGTGTGGCCCTAAAATGAAAAGCAAAAAAAAAAAAAAAAGAAAAGTGTGCCTTGGAATCAACGAAATACACAGTGTGTGTACATATTTATGACTTTGTAAAGATGACTTTATAAATGATACATGGTTTATCTTTATGAAATCCGTACGTATTTTCTATGCTGGTTGACAGGTAGAAATGCATATCCCACAATTTATTTCTCCTTAACCATCTCAGATTGATTTGTGGCCATTTTCTGAATCCCCCACGTACGAGACAGATCAAAATGAATTTTCAAAGCAGGTGTAGATCTTAAAACCTAAGGTTTCCATCCTAGACCCCTGCATTAGTCACAACGCGCCTGATACACATACGGACACAGCCCATCAACCCGCAGGCCCTGCACGGCATCTTTCAGGGTCCGTCTCTGTACCGTTCTACACAGAAGAGCAGACCTCATTCCGGGCCATCCTCGGCCTTCTCAGAATATTTTCGTTTCCACCTTTTGCACAAACCACAATTGGCACAAACACAGAGAGCAATGTAGCACACGCGTGCGCTTGCCCAAAGTTCTAAAAAGTTGAGACAAAGCTGGATGTCAGTCCTGCAGCATTACAGGTTTCAGCCACTCTGTGAATCACCATGACAAGGACACCCCAGATTTCAAAAACTTTCCCTCAGGGAAGCCTGAGTGTAACTTTGGGAAGTGATTTTTTTTTTAATTGCCTTTGTTATCTGAATGCTCGGAGGAAAACAACTTTTGTCGTATATTTATTTCAACCGAGAAAATGCCTTCATGTTCTAGGTTGCATGCGAAGTTACCTGGCCCAATAATAATATAGAAATATCACTTCTTTCTTTAACCCTTTTTTTTTTAATGTCCCTTTAACTCACGACAATCTACAATGAGAACACCCAGAGCTGGTTCTACGGTTGTGAAATCCATACGTTCCAACGCAGGTTCAGGCCACAAACTGATAAAATATCGATAATGAACACTTTGGAAATAATTTAAGAGCATGTTTCTGGAATCCTAAAAAGTATTCAATCTTCCTGATCCAATAATCGCAGTCCATGTACCTCATTTTAGGAATTCACTGAAAGGAAAAGAAATGCTTTACGTATAAATTTTTCAAGCAACTTACTTATAAAGATGAAACACTGAAAACAGCCTCCATGCCTAACAGCAAGAAGATATTCAACTAAATTATGACTGCTCCATCTATATCCCATTAAAACATTAATTTTAAAGACAGGAGAGCCACATAAATTAGTTAAAATATGATGCTAAAAGCAGAAACCATTTTATTTGTGGCAAATATACACTTACAGAAAAATGTCCAGATAGAGGTAAGGACAGGAAGAGGAATAAAACACAACTGAAAAACAATTTTGACACCGATTCGGAAGGGGAGACGACTTTGCTTTCATTCCCAGAACTTATATACGATATGACTGCTCAACGAGTGTTTTCGGAAGACGGTGGCTGATTACTGTGTGGATCCAGTACTTTCAGGATGTGCGGCTACAGCCCTGCCCGGGACGCCGCATGAAGAGCCCTCCATCAGAGCCCGGTCTGTGTGCCGGCCCACCCTGCGCCGTCCTGCCTATCTGTGCGAGAGGAAAGTTCCCAGAGGCCGGAGAGGCGGCGCAGGGAACAGCGCTAGGTACCAGCCCCTGGAGGTAAACAGGCCTGGGGTTAAGCCCCGGCTCATCCACACACAGGCCACGGGAGCCCGGGCCGTTTTCCCAAAGTCCTCTGTAAACTCTCCAGTAAAAGTGAGAGCTCGCTGGCGGAGTCGTGATAAGGATTCCCAATCAGATATGAAAAGGAGCCCACATGATGCAGCAGTAAATTACAGTCGTGGTTCATCCTACTTGGATGCAAATTAAACTTCTGCCATCACATGGCAACGGTTATGGTACAATCATGCAAGGGTAAATTTTCAGCTCAAGTCGGGCTTTAACTTACTTACAGACCAGATCTTTTCTGCTCTGACAGGTGTCTGCATCTTCAACCACTCGACAGCTCTAGTTCGGGTGAGCGTGTTCAGCCACGAGATCATGTCACCCCCCCACCCCCCCACCCCGCTTAAAATCCTTCCCTGAGCACAGATGCCGGGAAGCTCAATTCCAACCACCTGGCCCCTGGGCCCTTTAAGGCCAGCCCAGCACCCAGGGTTCACCTCCTGCAGCTCCTAGCCTCACCTTCCTCCCTGCAGAACTAAGCCCTGCACCATCTCCCCAATGAGCCATGCTTACTCCGTACCATCTGCCTTTGCATATTCTGTTCCCTCTCTCTCTGAAACACCCTTCCCTTCTTTCCTGGGGACCCAGCCTCTCCTTCCTGGGACCTCCTAGCATTTCTTAGACTTAGTCTAGAGGAAGTCTTTTCTGACCCCTCTCCCTGCCCCAAGGTTAGGACCCCTCGCCTAGGGTACCCCAGTCCCCTGAACTCTCTGCACTGCCCTGGCTATTTATCTGCTCTGTGAGCCCCCTACGGGTTAGCACTTGGCCTTCATCTTCTCTACGCTCCTGCCACCCTGCACAAGGGTGGGTGCAGAAAAGATGATCAGTAAATGCCTACGAAATAAACGAATCCACTGGTAGCAAACAAACAGCAGTGTTTTGCCCACACAAGTATGGAGAAACATGCTGGCAAAATCAAACAAGTTAATGTGTCACTGAGCTGGAAGCCGGCAAAATGAGGAGCATTCTAACCTTGTATTTCAACCGGCCCCCAAATAGGCAGCTGACCTTGAGCATGACCACTTTTGGAATGAGGAACAACCGCAGGAAAATCAAAAGGTTGGTTATGCCAGTTACAACTACTTTGCCAGTAAATACGTTAAAGCATCTTTTCTGGGATAAAGAATAGAGACAGTTGTCCATAGAAGGGAGGCAAATGTCCTCTGCAAATAAAAGAGAAAGACATCAAGAAAACTGGGAGTTCCTGTCATGGCTCAGTGGAAACGAATCTGACTAGCATCCATGAGGGTTCAGGTTCGATCCCTGGCCTCGCTCAGTAGATTAAGGCTCCAGCGCCACTGTGAGCTGTGGTGTAGGTCGCAGACATGGCTTGGATCTGATGTTGCTATGGCTGTGGTGCAGGCCAGCGGCTACAGCTCCGATTTGACCCCTAGTCTGGGAACCTCCATGTGCCACGGGTGCTGCCCTACAAAGACAAGAAGGAAGGAAGGAAGGAAGGGAGGAAGGAAGGGGAGAGAGAGAGAGGGAGAGGGAGGGAGGGAGGAAGGAAGGGAGAGAAAGAAAGAAAGAAAGAAAGAAAGAAAGAAAGAAAGAAAGAAAGAAAGAAAGAAGAAAAGAGAGAAAATTACCAAAAGCAAGACCTTTGATCTAGGCTAGTAGCACAAACCTCTAAAATTGAGGGTGATGGATAAATCTGCACTTCTCCTGGGAAAGGAGTTCGTGGCTTTCATCAAAGGATCCTGTTATGGGGTGAACTGTGACTCCTCCAAACTTCAGATGTTGAAATTCCAACCTCTAACATGACTATAGTTGGAGATGGAGCTATTAAGGAGATAATTAACGTTCAGTGAGGTCATAAGAGTGGGGCCCTAATCCGATGGGACTGGCGTTCTTATAAGAACAAGAAGGGAGTTCCAGTCGTGGCTCAGCAGTGACGAACCCAACTAGCATCCCTGAGGACACGGGTTCAACCCACAGCCTCGCTCGGTGGGTTAAGCATCTGGTGTTGCCGTGAGCCGCAGTGTAGGTCGCGGATATGACTCAGGTCCTACGTTGCTGTGGCTGTGGTATAAGCTGGCAGCTGCAGGTCCTAGTCGACCCCTAGCCTGGGAACTTCCATATGCCACAGGTGTGGCCCTAAAAAGACGAAGATGAAGAAGACGAAGAAGAAGAAGAAAAAGGAGAAGAACCAGAGATCTCTATCTCCTTGAGCACATCTCTGTCTCCTCGAGGACCCAAGTTGAAATGCTGTCTGCAAGCCAGGAAGAGAGAACTCACCAGAAAGAAAGGAAGAAAAAAAAAAAAAACCTGAAGTCATCCTGATCTTGGACTTCCAGCCTCCAAAACAGTGAGAAAACAAGTTTCTGTTGTAAGCCACCACCACCAACAAATTCTGTTATTTAAGGTATCTTAAAAGTCTGCAAATTCTGCATCTATGGTATCTTGTCACAACAGCCTGAAAGTCCCTTCCCCAAAATAGACAGGAAAACCTTTGACTTGTTGAAAATAGAAAGTTTCTGGCCCAAGTCATCCTCTCCATCCGTCAATGAGTGTATCTTTTCGCAGGGTCTGAGCAGCGATGTCCTGATTATATTTACAAGGCTCTTTTCACATGGATTACCAGGAGTTAGGCTTCAAACAACCCCTAAGGTCGTGGGCGTTATCCTAAATCTCATCTCCGTGAGGAAACCAAGGTTTCAGAGAGACCAAGTCAGTTGCCCAAGGACACACAGCGCTGGAAAGGGGGTTCTGTTGGCCCAAATACCTAGCTCTACCCACCCGAACCGCCAGGAACCCCGGTTCTGGAGTTTAGATGAGGTCGGGCCGCCTACACCACTCCTCCACCTGGGAGGCTGCCGAGAGCGGGACGCCTTCCGCCCCCGCCACGGAGTTGAACCAAGAAAAGTTTCCTTGGGCTGTCCCGGGCGACGGAGGGGCGCGGCAGGGGAGCCGCCCGTGCACAAGCCCAAGTGCGTAGTACACACGTACACACATGGACACACACACACACACACGACCTCGGCTTCCCCGAAGCCCGAACCACATCCAGACTCGCCTCCGATATCCGCTCATCCCTCCCGATCGCCCAGGCGAAGCCTCGGCTCCACGCTCCTCTCGGAATCCGCCTCCCGGCCCGCGCTCCGCACCGTGCCGGCCCCAGAGAGGCGCCGGCCCCCACCGCGGGGCTGCCGCCTCGCTGGGAGCCCCGCGCCCGGCACCGGCCAAGGGGGCCGGGAGGAGGGCGGCCTGGCCGACGCCCGCGGGGGCGGCGCGGGGTGGGCGCCCCGCGCCCTCTTACCTTCCTCATTCTCGTCGAACACCGGGGGCTTGTGGGAGTGGTTCCCGCCCATATTCCGCCGCGGCGGCTGCCGCTGCTACATGCCCGGCCGCCGGGACGCCGGGCGCGGGCTGCGGGGTGCGGGCTGCGAGGCTAGCGCCCAGCCCAGGCTGCAGCCGCGCGCCCGGCCGGCGGGGCCGAGCGCCGCGCAGGGGCGGGAACCGCGCCCGCCGCGCCCCCTCCTCCCGGGCGGCGCCCTCCCGCCGTTCGGCCGGCCGCTGCGCCCCGCGCCCGCCCCGGAACCCGGGAGCTCCCGGCGCCGGGGCCAACGAGCCGCGCTCCTTGCAAGAGACGGGAGGTGGCGCGGGAGGAGG
>PVHT021183711.1:1940786-2016232 GCA_004024745.2 Catagonus wagneri
GAAGAAGGAGGGGAAGCAGGGAAGGGGCGGGGGCTGCGCAGAGGGGCGCGCGGGCGAGCGCAGCCCGGGGGGCGGCCTGGAGGAGGGGGCGCGGCCGGCACGGCGGCCGAGCGCAGCCTCAAGGGTCGCGGGGAGGAGAGGGCGCCGGTCGCCGCCTCCCAGCCGCACCCGCCAGAGCTGAGCGCAGGGTCAGCCGGCAGGAGTCGGGGCGCTCCCTCCAGGCCGTAAGCGAGTTGTGAGCACCTACTGTGTGCGCGGCCCCGGCTGAGCGCTTTGTAAGCATAAGCCCTTGTCATCTCTCAGCAACTCAAGGGTTAGAAAGTTCGTTGTTGCCCATTGCAGAGTCGGGTAGACCGAGGTTCGGGGAAGAAGCCATTCGGTCAGTGGTTGGTCGGTTCGGGCGGCGACCCGTTGGTCTAACGTGCCCACTCAGGCTGAGACCCGGGCAGTGGCGTGTCCGCCGGTTCTGCAACTGACGCTCTTCCCCTCAACGTTCTTCGAAAGGTTTTAGGAGTGAAAGTAGAGTCTGGACCACCTTGGACCCAGTGTAACTCCTTTACTCCACAGGGGAGTCTGAGCCCCAGAGGGGCATGGTTCGCCCCAAAACCAGTCTCCCTAGGAGTGGCCGCGCGGGGGCCTCGGGATTCCCCTGAAATTGAATTAAGGGCGGTTCGCATCTGGGCCCCTGGGGCCCTGGCAGCGCGAGCCGGGGAGCACGGACCGGAACGGGGATGCCAAGGGTGGGAAGTGATAGGTGTTCCCCGGGGCCCCAGGGTCGAGCTCGGACTCTTGAGCGGGTTACCCGCAGGTGCACCCCTGCGCGCCCGCGCGCCTGGCTGCCCGGAATCTGGCAACATCCTGCCATCTGCTGGGCGCCCTAAGCCACCGTCTGAGCTTTGGTAGGAAGTGGTGGTTCTTTTAATGTCCCCCAAGCTGCTTCTCTTCTCTCTCTTGCCGCCATGGGTCGGGGAGAGAGGACGGCCTGGGTGGGAGGGAGGCGTCTGTCTCTGTTTAACACAGCAAGAAAAAACTCCCAGAGACAGTGGAAGTTGAGCAGATGGTGCCAGCCCCATACAGCTCAAGTTTCAGGACTCTCTCAAACCGCTAGGTCTCAGGGGTCAGACAATCCTCAATCCCAGAACTGTTTCTACCATTTATAAGCTCCATGTGTCCTGCCTTCCATTTCTCTTCCGTGAAGTGGGGAGGTTGATATTAAGTCCCCAGCTTTGCTACAAGGATTACATCAGACGATATTTATAAAAATGGGGTAGCAGTGCCTGGCATGTGACAAGTGATGGGTAAATACTTCTTACTTTTCATTCTGCCAACAGGTATCGACTGAGTGGCCGATCCACTCCAGGCCAGGTACCAAACCAAGATGAGTAAGATAGAGCCCTTAGACCAAGAGACAGGAGAAGGGACGGTGATGGCATCAGGCGTGAGCGCTGGGCCCTGTTCCACCCAGGTCTCATCCCACTTTGCCAACTCTCTAGCAGGCTAACTTGGGTAAACTATTTAAGCGCTACCGGCCTCAGTTTGTTCATCTGTAAAATGGGAATAGTAATGTTCTCTCCCCCACACACCCCCAGGTTATGCAGAATAGATGAATGGACGTTGGAGGCGGGAATAGAATAAGCGCCGCACAGGTGTTAGTTATCATCCTCAGAAGGTGCTATGGTCTAAATTGTACTATTTTACTCACAACTCTTCCTTCTTTCCCTGTCCTTGACGTGGCTCACTGGGGACATTTGCTCCTTTGCAGCCACTCACATGAAACTTGCCATAGGACTACGGCCGGTAGTCTACGGGGTGGGGGTGGGGGGATGATGACGGGCCAGTTCTGGGTGCCAACCTTAGATGTCACAGATTTCAGCTCTGTCCTTTTGCCGCATAACAAGCTCATAAGCACGAAAACTGTGTGTGCTTGTGAGTCACTGAGCCTGGGAGGAAGCTGTTTCACAGCATCACCGCAGAACGAGTGGATGAGTACATTCAGTTAACAGTCATGCGTGCCAAGGCCACGACTGTGGTTTGTGCGGTGTAGAAGGAACCCCAGGAGGCTACGGGAACACAAGTGGCCCGTGTCCCAGCCCCGGGAGTCTGGAATGGAGCAGGGCCCCCTAGAAAGGAGTCACAAGGATTTGTTCCTCCCCTTCTTCTTTTGTTGAACAAACGTTTTCTGAACACTTCCTGTGGGCCAGTCCCTGGACCGGGTGCCGGAGGCGAACCCAGCAACCAGTAGGGCGGAGCCCAATTTCATGAAGTTGAAGTTCAGAAGGATGGTGCAGGACAAGGGCAACGCTCACAGAGTGGGTGCTACTTTGATTGGGGAGGGGCGTAAGCAAGGCTGCCAGGACAGAGGAGAGGGCCTTGAACTGTTACTAAGTTCAGAGTCCACGCTGGTAGGGCTCACCACATGACACGCCAATACATCGGGAGACTAGTTATTGAGACAAGGAATAGCAGCTTCATGTGGGCAGGCAGCAGATGGAGAAGACACCAGACTAGTTAGCTGCCCAAGCACCGACTTCCCCAACGTGGCATTCAGGCTTTTCTTTTATACTAAAAGGGGAGGGGCTGTGATTAGTTGCTGCAAACTTCTTGGCCCCAGGACCCTTTGTTCTTGCAACTGTCCTGTAAGTCAGGTCACAATGTTCCTATAAACCTCCAACCAGACAAATGTTATTCTCTGTTCTGCAACTTTTTATCTCTCTGTGAATGGGAAAGTATTATGCTTTTAAAGGTCAGAGCCTCCAGAATAGGCTGTCTTGTATATTTCAGGCTCTGGGCAAGATTCTTAACTTAAAACAAAAGCAGTAGAATACAAAGGTTAAAGTAAGAGAAACAAATGCAAAATGGAGTCAGATTTTTTTTCTACCTGTTGCTGGACCACCCTCAGGGAAACAGAAGGGGAGAGAGCTGGAGGGAGATGGTACAGGAGCAGGAGAGGCTGGGGAACCAGCAAGGTGGCAGAGAGAAGACATGGCAGCCACGCAGGGTCCCAAGAGAGAGAGAGAAGGACACCTGCAGAAGCCGCTGGGGCTGTTCCAGGTCACAGGAGCGCAGTGCCGGAGTGGGCAGAGTCGCAGCTGCAGCACATGCGTATGTGATGCTTTCCGCATGCCAGCCCCCATGCCAGCACTTTGCAGGCAACCCCCTCCCCAGTCCTCCACCCCATTTATAGATACCGAGCGGGCCTGGTGTTTAACTACTATTGATGGCTCACCGCTTTTAACCCTCGCGGCAAATCCGGGAGCTGGGTGTGACCATCACCCCTGTGCTAATGGACACAAAAGCACAGAGAGGTTAAGCCAAGGCAAAATGGCTGCAAAACAGTGTAGATTTAGATCCACAAATTTAACATATATATATATATACACATCTGATCTGAGAACGGTCATAGGAAAGAGTGTCAATTTCTGTAAACTTTTTTTTTTTTGGGTGACAGTGAGCAGCAGCTTGGTGTGGGATCTCAGTTCCCAGACCAAGGATTGACCGGGGCCGTAACAATGAAAGTGCCAAGTCCTAATCAGTAGGCCACCAGGGAACTCCCAATAGTGGCTATTTCTGGAGTTGTGAAATTCGAATTATTTTTATTTTCTTTTTAAAGTATTTTGTATTATTTTATTAAATCACTAAAAACAGCAATACATATTTTCATTTTGAAAAAAGCCTGTGGACACTAAATCACCCCAGATTTTGTAAGATGTTTCAGAGTTCATCGTTACATTGCTGTGTGACATGAAGATGGTGCCAGGCCATCTCCAATTTACAGATGGAGAAAAAGAGCCTCAGGGGGGTCAAATGGCTTGTCCTTAATGCCACATTGCTGTATTAATTTCCTGTGGCTGCTGTATCAAGAACCGGGTGGCTTAAAGCAGCAGAAATAGGGAGTTCCCACTGTGGCTCAGCGGTAATGAAGCACTAGTATCCATGAGGATGCACGTTTGATCCCTGACCCCGATCAGTGCATTAAGGATCTGGTGTTGCTGAGAGCTGCGGTGTAGCTCGCAGATGCAGCTCAGACCTGGTGTTTCAGTGGCTGTGGCATAGGCTGACAGTGGTGATTCTGTCCGTAGCCTGGAAACTTCCATATGCCACAGGCACAGCCCTGAAAAGATAACATAAATAAGTAAATAAGTAAAGCAGAAATCTCTTTTTTTCACTGTTGTGGAGGCCAGAAGTCTGAAACGGAGGTGCCGCGGGATGCATTCCCTCTGCAGGGTCTGGAGGGAGGTTAGCTCCAAGCCACTTGCAGCTTCTGGTGGCTCCAGACCGTCCCTGCCTTAAGACTGCAGAGCTCCAGTCCCCGCTGCTGTGTCCACGTGGCCTTCCGTCTCCCTATGTCATCTCCTCTTATAAGGACACTTCTTGTCTCTTACGAGGACACTTACTGGCTCGATGACACACCTGCATAACCTGGGGTGATCTCATCTGAAGATCCTTAACCGCCTAAGCCATCTTATTTGGAAAAAGAGCCTTTTTCCAAATAAAATGATATGCACAGTTTCCTGGCGAGGGGCCGGAGGGAGGCTTAGGACTTGGACAGTCTAATTGGGGGCCACCATTCGACCCGCCACAGCCACCCGGTCGCAAAGCTGTCCGCCCCCACGCACGTGTGGCCCCACTGTTCCCACATCCACTGTCCCTCCACCAGCCGGGTCTGTGTGCAGCGATCTGTGTGCCTCCAGGTCTTGTTCGGCGCCGGTACCGGGGCTGATGCTCACAAATACCTGCTGACAAAATGGTGAATGAGGATGTTTTCAGATGTGTAGAAACGGGGGCTTCAGTGGGAAACAGGACAAGAACCCCATCTCCGTCCCACCAAAAGGCGTCCGGACTTTCAGGCAGGTTAGTCGAGGAAGCTTAGTTGGGCAGACACTAGAGGAAAATCCGAAAGGTGGCGAGGGAGTTGGCCTCACGGATGCCCCGTGAAAGCGTTAGAGGCGATGACCCGAGGGCAGGGGCACGGCCAGCTTGCTCAGAGCAGCAAGGGGCTGTGCGGACGCGGGAGGAAGTGGGGAAGGAGATAAAGCCCAGACGGCTGGCGAGCCCCATCGTCCAGGGCCTGGGAGACACTGCAAAACCTCAGGGCACTGACTTGAATGAACTGGACCTTCTGTACAGCACAGGGAACGCTACCCAGTATTCTGTGTTAACCTGTCTGCGAAAAGACTCTGAAAAAGAACAAACGCATGTGTACGCATAACTGAATCACTTTGTGATAATTACAGCAGAAATGATCACAGCAGTGTGAATCAACTATACTTCCGTGAAACTTTAAAAAAATGCAAGAAGAAAAGAAAGGGGGACAGTGGAAAATTTTGAACAGGAAAGTGGCAGGACTGCATGTTTTAAAAGGATCCTCCTCTGGCCCGCGAGTGTGGAATTTGCAGATGCGAACTGTGATTTGCAGGATGGATAAACGACAGGGCTGATGGCACAGCACAGGGAACTCGCTTCAGGACCCTGAGAAAAGCCATAATGGGAAAGAATGTGAAAAAGAAGAGCTGTAGGTGTAACTAACTGGATCACTCCGCTGTACAGCAGACATTAACACAGCGTTTTATCTCCTGCAATAAGATTAAAAAAATCAAGGCCGTGAAAGGATCCTTCTCCGTTGAGAGTAGACTGAGGCAGGGCGAAGCACAAGCAGGAGCACTGGGTTGGGCCTATTGCAACAATCCAGGCAGGAGAGGGCGCTCGTGCGGCCTCAACGGGACGTAGGTGGCAGGGAGATCTGGTCAGGTCCTGGGCATATTTTGGAGGTAGAGCGCGTGGGATTTCCTGACCGACTGACTGGTGGAAGGAGATGAGAAAAAGAGGAGCCCGAGATGACTGGGAGCTTTGGGCTTGAGCACCTGGAAGGAAAAATTGACTTCAGCCAAGTTGGGGGACACTGTGGGTGCGACAAGAGGCCTGCATTTGGGGGCGGGGTGGCGGGAGGGAATGAGAGGAGACCTGGAGAGATCCCGAGTCCTGCTGGGGACTTGTCCGCCGCAGCTGTTTGGCAGCCCCTGAAGAGGTGTGGCTGAGGGTTAGGGGAGAAAATGAGGCTGGAAATGTAAACGGGGGACCCCAGGGCACAGAAATGACATTTAAGGCCCTGCGATGGGAGGGGAGCATCTTGGAGGCACCAGGGAAGGAGGGGACGCCGGCCTCGCACGCTGGGGCCTCCAACAAAAAGGGACGGGAGAGAGGGAGAGGCGGTGAGCAGCGCAGAAGAGGAAAGCCAAGGTCTGGGTCGCGCCGGGAGCCCCGCAGGTGAAGGGTTGGGGGAAACAGAGACCATCAATGGCAGCAAACGGGGTACCTGCGTCGGAGGGTGAATGTGAGGATTCAGCGTGATCAGGTGGAGAGAGTTTGCAGCACAGCCCATTATATCGGTCACTGTCGATCCGTGTTTATTACCGGCCATGAGGCCAACACAAGAATTGGGCCCAATGAAAACCTAGTTAGAGGCAGTGTCCAAACCGCTCCTGTTAAAAGACTTCCTCGCCATCATTTCATCCTTTCATGAATGTGCCCTGAGCTTATGTTTTGTGTCAGACACTGGGGGGTAGAGAGCGCTAAGAAGACCAGGAATTAAAAACGCATTTCACTGTCGTCTTGTGCAATTAAAGGCTGCCCAAGTTCTCCTGCAGGCTGTCTAGCCATCTAGAAAGTCGTCATCGGTGGAGGCCCCATCGTGGCTCAGCCAAAATGAATCTGACTAGCGTCCATGAGAACGCAGGTTCAATCCCTGGCCTCAGCAGGTGGGTTACGGAGCCAGCATTGCCATGAGCTGCGGTGTAGGATGCAGACACTGCTCGGATCTGGGGTTGCTGTGGCTGTAGTTTAGGCCAGCGGCTACAGCTCTGATTCAACCTCTAGCCTGGAAAACTCCATATGCCTCGGGTGTGGCCCTAAAATAAAAAAAAAAAAAAAGATAAAGCCATCATTTGTTCCAAAGCTCTCAAAGTATGAGAGACATGGGCGTAACTGAGCCCTGGAGTCCTCCCCAAAGCGGACCCCGCCCTCGGGCTCTCCACCTGCCTTTTGTCTATGGAAAAACTTTAGTCAATGAATCAAATCAAATCAACTCAATCAAAGAAATCAACTCAAATCAACTCAATCAAAGAAATCAACTCAATCAAAGAAATCAAATCAACTCAATCAAAGAAGTGAGGAAATACAGAGAAAAAGGGAAACGGTCAAGCAAGACAAAATAGTAACAGTTTAGCCATTTAACAAAGTCAAGGACCTTTAGGTCTTCCTCAGAAACCGTGGATGGTATTCTGAACCCTGTCCCTGGAGCTGTTTCACAGGCACTGAAGCCCCCGCCCGTGGAGGAGGTGACTCTGTGCTGCCCACAGGCAGGTGGACCCCAGCCCGACAGGGTCAGAGCCACAGGGCTGCTGATGCTGACTCGGATGATCTCACCGCCCACCAATCAGGAGGATGTGCACGTGCTGGTCACGCGCTGCTCCTCCAAGGCTGTGAGACCCCTCCCGACCCCCTCTAAGGCGGCGTGGGACGGGGCGCGGTCCTTGAGGCACAAGCCTGCTGCGTTCCCTCTTTGCCTGGCAGTGAAAGCTACTTTTTCTGTAGCTTTGCGACTTTCTATGTCTGCGCCTTTCTGTGTGGCCTCAGTGTACGGAAGGCAGCCAAGATCTCAGCAACCTAAGTGGCTCTACAGGCATAACTGAGCACGATACAGGCTATATATGCCTAAGAGCTAAGTACACGCTGATGTTTTCCTTTCACGTAGAGGGCTCAGTTCCTAACTCTTCCTACTTGCAGCTCCGTAAAATATTCACAGGAAGGACTTGCAGGTGTCGTCTGGAAAGCCTGGAACACAGGGGGCATGAATAGACATCCGTGGTCAGAAGCCCGCTGCCAACAGAAGACAGATGAGAAATCTGCTGTCTGCTGGAGCCTGGGAACAGGGTCACGCCTTTGATCTGACCACCCTGCCTTGGGCTGCCCTCCTCGCCAAGGCTCATTGTCAACCGGGAAGGTCCCCGGGTGTGAAAAGGGGAGATGGATGACAACCGGCCGTCTCCCACCCTGCGCCCACAAGCAGGCAGCTGAGGCTGGAAGCCTCCAGAAACGCTAGGCAGGACTCGCCACGGCTGCAGGGGCTGATCGCGTCCTCCTGGCATGATCTGGCTGAATTGTTCTGAAATAAGCTGATCCCTCCCGCCTCCTACGCAATGTGGAGTGTCACCAAGTGTCCCGAGGGAGGACGGCTGAACTCGGTTTCAGGGGTGTTCTAGAAGAAGCCGGCTCCAGGTCTTACCCCCTTGCCTGGCTCACATGCTAGTCAGGCTTTGGGTGGCCTTCTAACTCTACGCCAAAGAAAGAACTGAAATAAAAGGCAGCTGCATCTGGCTTTCCCAAAAGGCTGCCTACGGAAGACCATGAAAGTTACGGTCTAGGGCTTCTCCCACGAATCCGGCGAGGGATTGAGTGTGTGACTCTGGTTTACACCTCAAATCCCAAATACAGACACAGAAATGAGAACTGGGATGCTTTTTCCGACTTCAGTCTTCATGAGTCAATTCTTGGGGCCACTGGTCCTATCACAGAGAATGTGATTAAGCTCTCGCCAGGCTTGCATTTGGAGCTGTAAACCCCAGTGGCTGTAACGTTTAATTTTATGTAACATGATCATGCTGGAGAGGCTCGTGTAATTCTCCAGGGCAGGGTGTCTTCTGCGCCAAGCCGTTTTTCGAGAGTCTGCTCGATCAGATTTTGTTATCGTGTCTGCTAAGCCTGTTTTATTTAAAACTTGATTCTGGTTCACTTGGAGTAAATACCGTCTGCTTGCACTCTCTTTCAATATGTTCTGTTTGGCAGAGTTGTATGTTATAAAGAGGGAAAAAATGATGATAAAGGCCGTTTGGGGGCCCACCAAAATAAGGAAGGGTTTACATGGCCAGCTCGTTGTTGAAACTCAGCTCTCTCGGATGGTCCCTAATGATTCAAAAAATGGTGATTTCAAGAGTAACTTTTACTGTTAAGAGTCTTTGTGTGTGAATGTGTGTGTGTGTGTGTGTGTGTGCGTGTGCATGTGGGCGTGTGTGTGCACTCACTCACTCAAAATAAGGGTCCATCCGTTGCTACTAGTGGGGCGTCTCTGCCTCTCGTGGTATCGTAAAACTTTCCTGGAGGCAATTTTATAGTTTGGAACTTAGTAGCCCAGGAATTCTGAGCTCCTCTTTCTTACATCAAAACAGTTTGCACAGTGGCTCCAGGGTGACCTCGGATGAAATGTTTGCTGAGCATTCGAGCTGTAACAGGAGCCAGACTGGGTCAGGAGGAGAGCTCCAGCTGCCAAAAGCAGCATCCATGGAACGTGTCGCATTCTATCTTCCCCAGGTGGACCCAGGTCCTTAGGGGCGTAAGGGAATCCCGGGGAACATTCCCCACTGCCCTTGAACTTGTGTGAGTGAGTGTGAGTGAATGTGTACGTGTGAGTGATGTGTGTGTGAGTGTGTGGGGTGAGTATGTGTGAGTGTGCGTGTGTGCGTGTGCACACATGCGTGCCCATTTGAGTATGTTTCTGGGGACAGAGTTAAAGCCTTTCATACTTCCCTAAAAAGCTCCATGAGGAGTTCCCGTTGTGGCTCAGCAGAAACGAACCCAGCTAGTATCCATGAATATGCAGGTTCGAGCCTTTGCCCCACTCAGTGGGTTAAGGAGCCAGTGTTGCTGCAATTTGTGGCATAGGTCGCAGACACGGCTTGGATCCTGTGTTGCTGTGGCTGCGGTAAAGGCCGGCATCTGTAGCTTTTGTTCAACCCCTAGCCTGGAAAAATAAAAATTAAAAAAAAAAAAAGCTCCAGGAGTCTGCCCCTTCCCCTGAACAAAAAGAGTAAGAACCACCGATCTGTAGAATAGTCCATGTCAGGGAGAATAAATCCTCTTAGAAAGCAGGAGCCACATGGAGCAGGAGTAATAACAATGATTTACTGAAAGGCACCATGTATTGAGATGGAGTGTGTGAACAGAAGGCAGCAGACAGGTCTTCAAAGTTCTACAGCCACTGCCTTCTCACGTGACTTCAGAAAAACTACTTCTGCTCTCTAGTTTCCTTATCTGTAAACCAAAGGAATGAAGGAGTTAGACTGCATGGCAAACCACTGATCTTTGGTATTGATTTGTCCCTTCCTTCTTTTTTAAAACAGAAGATGCATACACCCAGCTTTGGCTGAGCACTGGGCTACCTGGCTAGAGACTACATTTCCCAAGTTCCTTTGAAGGTAGAAGGGGCCACGTGACTAAGTTCCAGCCAACAGGATGTGAGAAATGATGTGTATAATGACTGCACCCTCTTCTGAAGGTTGTGGTACCCAGGTGAAAGTGTGAGCCAGCTTGCACCCTGCGGGAGAGGACCGCACCCTAGGAAGGAACAGGACAACCAGATAAAAGGAGCCCAGGTCCCTGAACAATGTCATACAGAAGAAGGCTCTTCTGGCAGTGGACTGCCTGCCCACCTCTGTACTGTTAAGAGAGGATAACATAGATAACTATCATAGTTATCAGAGTTTCTTTGGTTCGGCAGTTTAGCCCATTATTTAATACTATAGATTGGATGGATACCAAGATCATCATCCTCTCTTACATCCATAACAAATCGGCCATAACAGACGGCCAGCAAAGTGAGAGAGTGAATGAACAAATGAATGAGTTTAACGCGCAAGTCAGGAATATCATAGGGATGATTCATGAAACAGACTGTCTATGGATGAGATCATGTCTAAGGATTCTTCCAGTACTAAAATTCTGTCCTGCTGTTTCTCAGAACTGAGGGTCCCTTGGGAACATCGAGGTGAGGCACTGTCTTAGCCAAGTGTCTTCCAAACAAAGGATGGGACGGGAAGCTCTAAGGGGATCGAACAGATGGAACATTCACCCCCCGCTTCCTTTCTCCTACCTCCCTTTCAGTTCTTCACTCATTCATTCAGCAAACAGGTGCTTGTTACGTGCCAGGCACCTGTGGGTACAGAATAAGTCCACATGCCAGCCCTCACAAGCCAATGAAGAAAAGGCAGCAATGGTAAATAAAAGCAGTGTGGTGGAAGCTGAAACAGGATGGAACCTGATGACGTCTTAATCTTTGAGTCTTCAGCATCTCCCCAGAGCCAGCCTCCATAAAAGAACTATCTTTGTTTCTGCCGACTTCAACATGACCAAGGATTCCTGGTTTGCTTTGGGGAAGTTCACCTGTCAGTTCTCAGGGTCCTCAAGACGTCCTCACTCTAGGTCCACTTCTTTTGTGTGCAGAGTGATTGAGGTTGACTAGCAATGAACCTGGGCTTCTGGAGGGGTCAAAGTTCGAGCCTGGGAATGAGAAGGGCTGCTTGTGATCTGAACCCACCTTGGCTATTGGACCACTCGTTCATTATTCAGTCGTTGCACTCAAACAAGTCACTTCCTTTCGATGTTTTTATTTGTAAGATGGGGATAATTTTTCCTATCTTAAAGCGGTATTGTGAACTTTGACATCGAATTACCCAACAGAGCATCTGCTGCCTACCAAGGGCTCAATACATATGAACAGATGCTGATTTGATAGCATGAAAAATATTGTTCTAGCTCAGCAGCTCTCAGTCATAGTAATCCCCACCCGGGGGTAATGTGGCAATGTCTGGAGACTCTTTTTTTCTTTTTAGGGCCACACCTGTGGCATATGGAGGTTCCCAGGCTAGGGGTCTAATAGGAGCTACAGCTGCCAGCCTATACCACAGCCACAGCACACCAGATCCGAGCTACGTCTGCAACCTACACAACAGCTCACAGCATTGCTGGATCCTTAACCCACTGAGCGAGGCCAGGGATCAAACCTGCAACCTCGTGGTTCTTAGTAGGATTTGTTTCCGCTGCACCACGACAGGAACTCCTGGAAACAATTTTGATTGTCATGACTGGTATGGAGTGGGTGAAACAGTGCTGCTGGTGTCTAGTGGGTAGAGACCAGGGGTGCTGCTAAACATTCTACAATGCACAGGACAGCTCCCCAGACAAAGAAATATCCCTCCCAAATGTCACTGTCAATGCTGGGAGACTGTGCTCTAGTCCACCGAAACACGGCCTTCAACATGATAACTTCAAACTCCTGCTAGACAGCTACAGTTTGCAATTTAAAATGTCATTCTTTCAGAATGCAAGTTGATGCAGCCACTATGAAAAATAGTATGGAGGGTCTGCAAAAAAACTAAAAATAGAATTGCCATATGATCCAGCAATCCTACTCCTGGACATATAGCCAGACAAAATTCTAATTTGAAAAGATACAAGCACCCCTGTGTTGATTGCAGGACTATTCACAATAGCCAAGATATGAAAATGACCTAAACAACAGATGAATTGATAAAGATGTGGTATGTATACACAGTGAAATACTACTCAACCATTAAAAACATGAAATAATACCATTTGCAGCAACATGAGTGGACCTAGAGATTATCATACTAAGTGGAGTAAGTCAGAAAAAGAAAGACAAATGCCATATGATATCACTTATATGTGGAATCTAAAATATGACCCCAACGAACTTATCTATGAAACAGAAACATACCCAGAGACATAGAGAACAGATCTGTCATTGCCAAGTGGGAAGGGGTGAGGGAGGGGTGGATTGGAAGCTTGGGACTAGCAGATGTAAATTATTATATATAGAATGAATGCACAACAATGTATATAGCACAGGGAACTATATTCAATATCCTATGATAAACCATAATGTAAAAGGATATTTAAAAAGAATGTGGAAATTCCCACTGTGGCTCGATGGTAACAACCCCGACCAGTATCCATGAGGATGTGGGTTCGATCTCTGGCCCCACTCAATGGGTTAAAGATCCTGCGTTACTGTGAGCTATGGTTTAAGTCGCAGATACAGCTCTGATCCCACACTGCTGTGGCTGTGGCTGTGGCGTAGGCCGGCAGCTGCAGCTCCAATTTGACTCCTAGCCTGGGAACCTTCATATGCCATAGGGATGGCCCTAAAAAGCAAAAAAAAAAACTTAAAAAAAAAAGAATGTGTGTGTATACATGTGTGTAAAATTGAATCACCCTGCTGTACATCAGAAATTAATAGTGTTGTAAATCAATTATACTTCCATAAAAATAAAATGTTACTCTGCCTTGATATTTAATACATAATTATAAAAGGATTTCTGTGACTGTCAACTGGAATTTTGGAAGCCTTGCCCCCCAAAATCAGGAGCTTGAACTTTAGTTCCTTCTATACATCTGTGAACCGTTGCTGGCAGAACCTGATCTGATCTGCTCAGGTCCACTTGATTGCTCATCAGGAAACAGCACCGTCCTCCAGTCTGGTCTGCAACTGTGGAGTTTATTTTCTGACTTCAGAGACACCTGGATGCAATCCGCTTAATCAGAACCGTGAAGGGCCTGCTGTGGGATGCTGATGCTGATGACTACCAGCATACTTTGTGATGGTTTGAGCATTTTTTTCCCAGCCAGTATTCATGGAGCACCTACTGCATTCCTGGCTCTAAGTGCTAAGTGCTAGGCATCTGGGGAGAAATAAAGCAAACACAGTTCCCAAGCTCATTGCACCTAGCTGCTTTCAGATGGCTTTGGCATACAGTATTATATCTATGCAAGTCTTTGAGATGGGTAGGAATGGTAGTTGTTAGAGGAGAGAAAGTCACAGACAAGGGCATAATCAGAATTCTAAGTTGCAAAGAACAGAATGAACTCTAGGTCATATAAGCATAAAAGGAAAGTACTAAAGAAGATTCATCAGCTTATGCAATCCCCGGGATGATCAGAGAACCAAACAGGCCATGGTGCAGCCAGTCACCAAGATCTTAACTCCCCATTGAACAGGATGCAGGCACGATCCATTGCTTCCAGGTACTGGCATTGGAGATACTGAACAAGTGTAATCCTGCCACCAATCTCTTGCTTCTGAAGACAAATCTCCTCTAGTTGCACCTAATTGGTGGCATTTAGGTCACATCATTTGTCCTAGCTGCAAAGGAAGCTAGGAATATTGAATTTATATTCTCCATTGCAAAGGTAAGCAGGATTCACAAAGTGGACATTTTCTTCTGTAAAATAAAAAGGCTGTTCAAAAGATAACGCACTGCCACCATGATGACATATGTCAAATTGCAGGTCAACCGCTATGCAGAGCCCCAAATCCTGTGAGCCAGGCACAGGCCATTAGCAGATTAAGTAAGTAGGTTATTGCAGTAATGGCCTCCAATTTGTTCTTGCCTTTCTGCATCCCACCACCACCAATCAAGAATTCTATATCCAGCAAAAATATCTTCTAAAAGCAAGGGGAAATAAGAATTCTCAAACAGAAACTGAAGGAATCCAGACCTGTCCTACAAGATACATTGAAAGAAGAGCTTCAGGGAGAAGGAAAATGTTAAAGGTCAGAAATTTGGATCTACATAAAGGAAGGCAGGGGATTAGAGAAGGTATAAATGAAGACAAAATAAAATTTTTCGTGTTCTTAATTGATCTGGAAAAGCACTGTTTGTTTAAAGTGATAAGGGTAAAAAGACTAACCCTGTGTTGGGTGATGATAGTGTGGATAATGAGATTAGTGACAGGAATATCACATGTATGGGAGAGTGGGACTAGGAAGGGAAGAAACCAGGGCTCAGAAGTGTTACCAGCACAAGTGCATGCAGCCAGCAGGTGGGGTGGGCTGGAGATTCAAACCCTGACCTCTTTGATCGATAGTCCATGCCTTTTTCCTCTCTAGGAGAACCCTGGTTATTCCTCTGGGAGTTTATAGGAATGAGCTCTGGGTCTTCCCTTCTGGGCCCCATTTCCCAACTGAAACTGGGAAAACAAAATCAAGCTTTTCCTTCGTTGGTGGTGACATTTCTCTGAGCCACGTGTCCATGTGACAGCACCTGAACCTCCATTTCTGTAAGCAACAACTCATTTATTACAAAGTCTTAGAAATATCTAAGGCCATCTGGTAGACCCAGGGCTCTAGCCTCTGACTGATCACCTCTGTTCATCGATAATCCCAGCCACCATTTACTAAGTGCATAATATGTGCCATGGCCTGAGCTAAGCATCTGACACATGTTAGCATTTAATTCTCCTGGCCTTATTTTCATACCTGTTTTACCAAATAGGACAGTGACTACAGAGAGGTTAAACAACTTAGCTTGATGTGTAGAACTGTGTCCTCCAAAAAGATACGTTCAAGTCTTAATACCCACAATCTGTAAATGTGGCCTTATTTGGAAATAGGGTCTTTACAGTTGTAATCGAGTGAAACTGATGTCATACTGGGTTAGGATAAGCTCCTCCTTATAAGAAGAGAGGAACTGAGAGCTGAGGATACACAGGGAGAAGGCCACATGGTGACAGGGGAAGAGACTGGAGTGACGCATCTCCAAGTGAACAGCACCAGGGGTCATCAGGGACCACCTGAAGCTGAGAGACGCAAGGAACAGGTTCCCCCTCAGAAACCTGCGAAAGGAACAACCCCTCCTGACACCTTGATTGTGACTTACTTCTGGCCTCCAGAACTGTGAGAAAATAAGACGCTGTTTTTTTAGGTCTCTCGGTTTGTGATATTTTCATGGCAACCACAGGAAACAGATATTTCATCCCAGTTCATGTAAACTGGTAGGATAGACAGATTGAATTTAAATGCATATTGTAACAGGGAAGAATAAATCTGACTCAGTATTGAACCTGTTTCCTTTGCTTTAACCTTCGTATTCTTTTGCTTTTACTACAATTTAAGAATGTTGTCTCGAGACTGAAATATGCAGGATAGCCCCTTCTCAAGGCTCTTACCCTTAAAAGCATAACACTATTCCATTTACAAGAGATAAAAATTTGCAGAACAGAGAATAACATTTGTCTCTGGAAGTTTACAGGGACATTTAGACCTGACTTGTGTGGACGGCAGCAAGAACAAAGGATTCCTGCACCAACCACACCTCCCTCCTTTTCAGTATAAAAGAGCCTGAATTCTAACTTGGGGAAGATGGTTCTTTGGGACACTGGTCCACCATCATCTCAGTTTGCTGCTTTTCTAAATAAAGTTGCTCTTCCTTGTCTCACGAACTTTGTCTCTTGATTTTTTGGCCGCTGTGTGGTGAGCAATACAAGCTTGGACTCAGTAACATCTGCTTTGCTTAAAAGCCCATGCCCTTAATCCAGCCCTGGCCCACCTGCCTTACACAGCGAAGACAGTCTGGAATATTGGAGCAGGAAGGTTTCAGAGATCGGTACCCCCAGTGTTCCCCAAACTGGAATTCCCAGAGCTAAGTGAAGTAAGTCAGAGAATGGCAAAATACCATATGGTATCACTTATCTGTGGAATCTAAAGTATGGAACAAATGAACTTATTTACAGAACAGAAATGGACTCAGACGTAGAAAACAAATTTACGGCTGCCAAAGGGGAAAGGAAGTGGGGTTGGGATAAATTAAGAGTCTGAGATGAACAAGATACAAAACTACTCTCTATAAAATAGATAAACAACAAGGTCCTACTGCATACCATAGGGAACTATATTCAATATCTGAATGTTGACTAATGTTAATAATTATAATGGGAAAATATGAAAAAGAATATATATTATATAAAAGTATATATAGTATATAGTATATAATATGTAATTATATAAAATATATATATTGATATATTTTAAATATAACTGAATTGCTTTTCTGTACGTGTGAAACTAACAAACACTGTAAATTGAATATACTTCAATTAAAAATAAAAAATATAGAAAGATGAGCTACAGTGTGAGGATGGAATACACAGGAAAAAAAAAAAGAAGTCCCTCATCACGGGAAGTGGCGAGAAAGTGCAGCCCTGTTCAGGAGCCCTGTTCAGGACCCATACCCCCCCCATGTCTGTTCAAGCAGGCTCATTAAGCTCTCGTGATCAGTTTTGTGTACTGGGCTTCACATTACACTGGCAAATAGATCAAGTGAATGAGCCAATAGACAAAGGGCAGGCAAAGCGGATCTGAAGCTGTTTTGGAATCCACTGTCCTCTGTTGTGGCAGACTCCTGGCGGGCTCCTATGTGGCCCCCACACCCACGCATGTGGTGAGCCAAAAGGTACCTTTGTTTAGTTTTGCAGTCATTCACTCTATACTCTTCAAGATCTTACTAAACGCTGCTCATGGTAGGGAAGAAAACAGAAAAAAAAAAAATCTCCCTGCAAATTGTTTACATTCTAAGAAAAAAGATAGTCAAGAAAGTAAGCCTTGAAAAACAATTCAGGGAGTGATAAGTAGTCTAAAAAAATCAAACATTTCCTTAAACTCAAACCGAAGTCACTTGATCTAGGATGCAGTAACTACCCTCAATCAACATCTCATAGAAAAAAAAAAATGTATCTCGCTGAGGCCGAGGCATGCCTCACGGGGTTCCTGGACTGGGCCCGCCACTTTCAGAGAGCCTGCCAAAGCATAAACACATCGCAGGGTGTTGGAACTCATGGGGCCTTTGTCACTGCGGAGCTGGCACAGAACATCCCATAATCCCAAAGATGGGTCAGAAAATCTGGGAACGCTTCCTGGCTTCTCCGGCATCAGCCCCTAAAAATAAAACGTAGCTGCGTGCCAGTGCTTCCCAGATTTGTAAGCTGATTTCCTGCTGATGTTAGACAGACACTTCTTCCAGGATGAAGGAGGATTTGAGCAGGCAGCGGGTTTAGGGAGAAGAAAAGACAAATGAGTTAACACGCGGGATCCCTGCCCTGGAGTGTGGAGTGCGCATGCGCCTGCCCGAACCATCAGATTCCTGCATAACCAAGTGTTGTCTCCGCGCCTGGGCTGAGGATCCATTTCTGGCTTCCTTTTGGCTCCAATATGCAGATCCGGAGGCGCTCATCAATAGTCAGATATTGGCAAGAGCTCCACGGAGTGGTTGAGGAACATTTTGTGTGACTAAATATTCATCGTGTGCTTATTTGGGTATGTGCAAGTCTACATAGAATTTGTTCAAAGTAGGCTACAGATTCCTTATTTTAGGAACTAGACGGACCTTGAACGCACAGGTCAAAATTGTTTTACTTCATAAAACAGTCAAATGAGATGTCATTGCATTTTCAAAGTAATAAATTATTTTTGATTGGTTTAAAGAATTTTAATTATTTCTTCTATTATAACTTATATTCTGCCTTTTAGTTTGATATTGTGAACATTGTAGAAGAAAAATAACTTTTTGAAAATGTACTTGAAGAATAATTTTGCAGTTATTTTATTTTGTGTTTCTGATGCCAATGCATTTGAATGGTGTTGATTTTGAATGAAAGTCTTTTCAAAGATCCTTCAGCACGCTGAGTAGAGTCCAAGTTTTTTCCAGGACTGCCCAGTCCCTCTTCCTGACCTTAGCCAGGGGTGGGGGTGCGGGGTGCCCACCAGCCTCCAGGGCCCAGCTCAGCCATCTCCTCACCTGAAAATGTCCCCTCCTACAGCCCAACCCTGACAAAGAGAAGAGTTTTTCCTCTGAACCCCTCAGCCCTTAGGACGTCCGATAGTCAGGCACCGCATACATGGTGGATTTTGAGAAGGGTTGCTCAAAATATTGATGGAGGAACTATTGTGGACTCAGTTGTTCCCCTTTTCATACCTGCGTGATACGCCAGGTTCTCTGCTACCAGCTGGCGTCCTTGGACTCTTTAATCAATGTAAATTGATAAGAGGCCACATGAGGAATTCAGGCAAGGCTTTATGGGAGCTTGTGCTGCTGTAGGAAGGAGTGAAAACAAGTACCAGTTTCTGATCCCTGAGGTGGGGAAGGGGTGGAACTGGTCTCTTCACTGGGGTGAAGGGGGGCATGGCACAGGGGGCTGGGCCAGAAGGATGGCTAGGCGGTCTGCCCCCCCCCTCGGTGGTCCCGTGTACAGGGATCGTACTCACGACCCTGCCTTTGCTCCTGGCACCTCAGAAGTGGCAGTCGGGTTCTGGCCTTTCTGCATCTTGTTTTCCAAAGTTTGCCCTAACAGCACATGCATGTGGTTATTTTTAGTCCATTATAGTTTCTTCATATACTGTTGCTCTAGGAGACATTTGTCAAGGAGCTGGCCGTGCAGCACGGGGTCCCAGGTCCTCTCTCACTTCTTCCAGTCATCATAAGGGCTAAGAACATAAGTCACCATTTTCCCACTTATTGAGCAATTACTGTGTGCTATTTAGTATAATAAGTGTTTTATGAACATTCGTTTAATCATTTTAACCATCCAACAAAGATTATCTTTCCATTTTTAACATCTGAGCAGTAAGACTCAGAGACAGAATAATCTATTAATTTCTTTGATGAAACCATATCAAGACCTCTCAGGAAATGGTCACTGCTGGGTGCTACAATTAAAATCAAGAAGGAAAGACATGTGATGTGTGCAATTTCATGGCGATATGAAGGTGTATGATTCTGGAATGCTGTGGCTGGTGAGCGATTGAGCCAAGCGCATTCAGCAGAGGCTGACAAGCTGACAACTTCAAGTGCTCAGCCATGTGCTAAAACAACCACCCCTCCCCCACCTCACAGGGGCGGCTGCAAATAACAGCAGAGGTTTCCAGGCATCCCTGGCACTCTGAACCAAATTTATCTCTAACTACAAATGCATTTTCACCATCATTCAAAGTCAACAATTGCCAGTTGAGGGGGAAGCAGACATCAGTGAAAGGGGTGTGGGGGGGCCCTTAAGACTCTTGCTACTGACTTTTGCAGGACTACCGTGGCAAGGCTGCCACAAAAATGCATCTAAAACCCATGCCAGGAGTTCCCATCGTGGCGCAGCGGTTAACGAATCCGACTAGGAACCATGAGGTTGTGGGTTCGATCCCTGGCCTCGCTCAGTGGGTTAAGGATCCGGCGTTGCCGTGAGCTGTGGTGTAGGTCGCAGACGCGGCTCGGATCTGGCATTGCTATGGCTGTGGTGTAGGCTGGCGGCTGTAGCTCTGATCTGACCCCTAGCCTGGGAAACTCCATATGCCGCAGGTGCGGCCCTAAAGAAAAATAACTAAGTACATAAATAAATAAAACCCATGTCAGATGATGGAGCCTGAGAAGAAGCCAAGGTGCCTCTCAAGCTACTTGATAAAAGGATGAGACCAACTTAAGAAACAGCCAAATATGGGTGCAGCTCTAAAAACCAAAAAAAAAAAAAAAAAAAGAATCAGCCGAATGAGTGTAATGATGTGTGATGTGAGAATAGTTTTATTTTGGTATTTTAAATTTTTTTTTATTGGAGTATAGTTGACTTACAATGTTGTATTTGTTTCAGCTGTAGTTATATATACATAACTGATTCAAAGAACGGATACGTATGTATATATAAGATATATGTAAGAGACAGAATAATCCACCTATTTCTTTGAATAGATTATTCTTCCATTCTTTTTCCCTTGTAGGTTATTACAAACTAGAGTAGATTTCCCGGAGCTGCACAGCAGGGTCTTGCCGGTCACCTGTTGCACATGCAGCGCGTGTTACTCCCACGCTCCCAAGTCCTCCCTCCCCCACCACGTTTTCCCCTGTGGTCACCGTAAGATTTCTTTTGAGCTCTGTGAGTTTGTTTCTGTTTTATAAATGAGTCCTTTTGTATCATTTTTATTAGATTCCACATATAAGCGATATCACATGATACTTGTCTTCTCTGTCTGACCAAGTATGATAATCTCTAGGTCCATCCATGTTGCTGCAAATGGCGCTGTTTCACTCTTTTTCATGGCTGAATAATATCCCATTGTATATAGGTCCCACATCTTAATACATTCATCTGTTGATGGACATTTAGGTTGCTTCCATGTCTTAGCTTTTGTAAATAGAGCTGCAGTGAATATTGGGGGTGCATGTATCTTTTCAAATATAGTTTTCTCTGGATAAAGCCCCAGGAGTGGGATTGCTGGATCACATGGTAATCCTATCTTCAGTTTTTTAAGGAACCTCCATACTGTTCTCCGTAGTGGTTGTACCAATTTACCTTCCCAACAGCAGTGGAGGAGGGCTGCTTTTTCTCCACACCTCCAGCGTTTATTGTTTGTGGACTTTTTGATGATGACCATTCTGACTGCTGTGAGGTGACACCTCATTGTAGTTTTGATTTGCATTTCTCTAATTAGTGATGTTGGGCATCTTTTCATGTGTTTTTTAGCCATCTGTCTGTCTTCTTTGGAGAAATGTCTGTTTAGATCCTTTGGCCATTTTTCAATTGGGTTGTATGTTTTTTTGTTATAAAGTGGCATGAGATGTTTGTATATTTTGGAGATTAATCCCTTGTCCGTTGCTTCATTTGCAAATATTTTCTCCCATTCTGTGGGTTGTCTTTGTTTTTGTCTTTTTTTTTCATTTTTTTGAATGATAGTTCAAGCAGGAAATTGTGAAGATTATTCTGGAAAGCACCTGATTCTTACACAACAAGCAAAGTCGCTTTAAGAGTGCAGATCAATTTTTGCAAAACATCAGGCAAAACCCATTGTGACATCAATAGTGAAGATGGGAAAGCTGTTGCAGGACACACTATAGAGTGTGGCACTTAACAACAGCTATTGATAAAATGTGTTCCATCTGCTAGTCATTTGTACATCAAATACAGGGGAGGAGGGGAGCATGTGGAATATTTCTGGAGTCAATCACTGTGCTGGGTGCTCAGGATCCAGCTGTGTGCAACACAGAAGATGTACAGGGAAGAAGAACAGTAACCAACAAAGATCTGTGACTAATGTTAATATAGCTAAGCATGAGACTCTTGCGGGGAGAACACAGCAGTTGGCTCAGCCTGCCTGGGGTCAGAAAATGCCTTGTCTGGGAAAGGGCAGTCAAGATGCCCAGTAGTCTGAGCCAGATTGCTGGAGGACTTAGGTCAGAAATACTGTTCCAGGCAGGGGAATGGCATGGTCAGAAGTCCAGGAGTCAGAGGAAAACGACACATATGAGATACATGTTTTTTGCTTGTTGTTTTTGTTGAAGTATAGTTGATTTACAATGTTGTGTTAGTTTCAGGAGAATGACGAAGTGATTCCGTTTTATATATGTGTGTGTGTTATATATACATTTATAATATGTATATACTCTTCAGATTCTTTTTACTTATAGATTATTACAATGTATTGACTAGAGTTCCCTGTGCTATACAGTAGGTCTTTGTTGTTTATGTATTTTATGTGCAATAGTGGATGTATGTTAATCCCAGACTCCTAATTTATCCCTGTCCTCCCCTTTCCCCTTTGCTAACCAGAAGTTTGTTTTCCACGTCTGTGGTTCTCCTTCTGTTTAAGTATATAAGTTCATTTGTAAGGGGCACTTGTTTTATAAACATGTGATATTCACACACAAGACGTGATTATTACATTGTATTTGGTGAGAAAGGCTTGATTAATTTCCATACATACATCTTCTGGTTCATTTTCCAAAAGACTAGTTCATTTGCTGCCAAATTCTCTGTTGAGTAGATGGAGAAGCAAATTATAAGAATCCACTGCTCCCTATAGTTGAAATAGAATTAGGAAGAACTGTGGAACAGCGTGAAGTCGGCTTGATTTGTCTGGAAACGTATGCAATCTTCCTCCATCTGCATTTTTGGCCTTTTGGCCTTTGTTTGGAAACGTTTCAAGGATATAATTTTATGCTGTGTTTAGGGCCGCACGTCTCCTGTGCATCAGTGAATTCAGCTCAATTTGCAAAACACCCTGAAAGTCGGTGACAAGTAAACACAGCCCACGTGAGTGGGTTGGTACTTAGGTACCCCAGCCAAGGAAGATGACATAGAATGGTGACATAGAATGCCACCAGCTCTGGGACCGGAAAGATCTAGATTTTATTACCAGACCATCAATTACCAGCAGCGTATTTTTGGCAAGACCTGTGGCCCCTCTGAAGCGAAGAAACTCAAATGTAAAAGGAGGATTTCTACCCTCTCGGAGTGGCCGTTTGCTCAGAAAGTGTTGCGAGCTACAACCGTAAGTGCCCAGAACACGTGTGTGCCCTCCTCACCGTCCTGATTCTGTGCCACGAGCAAGCCTCGGTCTCAGAAACTATGGCCTCTTCATGAAGGAAGAAAGGAACTATTCAAAGAGAAAAGGAAAAAAAAAATAGGAGGTCACATTTAACATGGCACTGTGCACCAGCAACGTGGACACGCAGCCAGTTTTCTGCAGCGGTTTCTGAAGAGGTGAAATGCTTTCCGCTTCTTGCCCATTTCCTGCCCTGGGTGTGTGTTGGCGGCGAGGTTTCCTGAAAGGACAGGGGCCAAAACACTCAAAGGGCTTCCCGAGGCGGGAAGCCTTAACCTCACAGGAGCTGGAGTCCACGGGACCAGGACGATGAAGGGTGCTTTCTGCTCGTCGAAGGTGGCTTTGCTGCAGCCCTGGCTCCGCGTTACGGGAGGAAAGGCAGCAGGCGTTGTTGATTCTTCCATTCCATCCAGACTCTGGGTCCTTCCATCAGGCCCAAGCCCCGGGCCTGCTCCTGGGAGTGGAGATGGCGGGTCCCGGAGCCCAAGCCTCTCAGAATCCAGGGTGTGCATGTGTGTTGGGGAGCTGAGGGTGAGAGCTGTGTTTCTGGGGCTGGAAATCACAAATTATAATAGCAAACCCACAATGCTTGCTTGCTTTCTTTTGCTATTACTTTTTTAAATTATAGTTTAAAGGTTAATTATAGTTTTAAATTATAGTTTAAAGGTTTAATTATAGTTTAAGGTTATTATAGATTTATAAGGTTGTGCCAATTTCTACTGTAAGCAAAGTGATCCAATCCGACATGTGCAGATACACACATTCTTTTTCTCATGTTATCTTCCATCTGGTCCTGTCCCAGGGAGCTGGATGCAGTTCCCTGTGCCGAACAGCACCGGCGCATTGCTTATCCATTCTCAGTGCTTCCTCTGCTCCAGTCACCTGCTGGCCTTGGGGCTTTGCGTTCCTTAACCATTTTATTCTCCTCTCAGCCCGGACTGTGAGAAGGATGAGAACCAGGGGAAGGAAAGAGAGAAAGTCACACAGCTAGAAAGTGACAGAGCTTAGATCTCTGGCTTGAGTTTAAAGCTTTCAACCAAGCTGGCCTTAGACGGGTAGTGGGGATGGGTAATGTATAGCGCAGGGAATTTTACTCAGTGCTGTGTAGTGACCCAACGTATAGGGGGAAGGAATATGAAGGGGAATGGATGTGTCTATGTGTGCAGCGAATACGCTTTGCTGTGCACCTGACATCAACATGGCTTTGTGAGTCAACTCTATTCCAGTGAAATCTAAGAAAAAAAATTGAACGAAACGACCCTGATAAAGGGCCATCACAATACCCAGCATATTACCAGAGTTAATACATGGGATTTGCATGTATTTAAAAAACTGGAGTTCTCCCTGTGGCACATAGGTTAAGAATCTGACTGCAGCTGCTGAGGTCTCTGCAGAGGCACAGCTGATCCCTGGCCCAATGCAGGGGGTCAAAGGATCTGGCTTTGCTGCAGCTGCGGGCTGGATTCAGTCCCTGGCCTGGGAACTTCCATGGGCTGTGGGTGTGGCCATTAGAACAAAACAAGAACAAAAGAAAACAAACTGGCCCTCTAACAAAAAGTGGAATGGTGAGTGCCAGGAGTTGGGGGGGGAATGGTGGAGGCAGTATTGTTTGAGGGTTACAGTTTCAATTGGGGAAGAGGAGAAGGTTCTGGAAGTGATGGTGGTGATGGTTGCACAGCAGTGAGGATGTGTTTAATGCCACTGAACTTGACGCTTAAAACATCTACCTTACGTATATTTTACCACCATAAAAAAAATTCAGCATAACTAGAAATACTCATTACATGGCATGAAAAAGGGGTCATCTTTTACTCTAAAAGAAATCATTAAAGGCAGAAACTAGAGTAGAGATTTTTCCTAAATCGGGAGACAAAACCAGCTACTGTTCTCATGTTCTAAATTAAAAAGAAGCTCTTGTCACGTATGTGTGACACCAAAGCAACCAGCCTATTGGTTCAGCTCAGTCAATTCTGTTCATTGATTGAAAAGAGGCAGTTAAGTGAATCGTTTCGTGCCCAGTAAACAAAACAAGTGGGAGAAAACCTGGGCCTCTGAATATAATCTCTAATATAAGCCCTGCTAACAGACAGGGACTTTGCCAGGGGCTCTAGAGACAAGGTCCAGAAAGGGAGATTATTCTTGAGTTGGCAACCCCCATTCTGAACCAGGTCCCCACTTCAATCCTCATGACCACCACCCTCTGGGAAGGGGGTGCTCAGGACACGGAGAACCAGGGGGCCAAGCACCTTGCAAAGGGGTGGCTCTGAGCCTGATGTGCCCATAAGCCCACACTCAGGCCACTGTGGCCGGCAGGTGCTGCCTGGGCAGAGAGAACCCCGAATGCCCATGATGAGCCCCTTAGTTTTAGGGGGGCTCTCACCTGCATCGTATGGAGGTTCCCAGGCTAGGGGTCAGATTGGCGCTGCAGCTACCAGCCTACACCACAGCCACAGCCACGCCAGATCCAAACCATGTCTGCGACCTGCACTATAGCTCATGGCAACACTAGATCCTTAACCCACTGAGTGGGTCAGGGATTGAACCCGAATCCTCATGGATCCTAGTCAGATTCTGAAGTTGCTGAGCCACAATGGGTGGTCCGTGACGGGCCCCTTAAAATGAGCGAATGACCACATTTAACAAGGAGAAAAATCCAAACAACAAGGACCTACTGTACAGCACGGGGAACTCTACTCAATATCCTGTGATAAACCATATTGGAAAAGAATATGAAAAAGAATATATATACATATATTCTGAGAATACATATATACCCAAGTCACTGTGCTGTACAGCGTAAGTTAACATGACATTGTAAACCAAATATACTTCAATAAAATTTTAAAAAATTGTAAAAAAAAAGAAATGGAGAACAATCTAGAATATCATTTTAAATATAGTCACTCTTCATTTTCCAAGGTTCATAGATAGGGTATCCAGTACCACGCAGGTTGTTAGTGTATAAGAAAATCGTTTTCTGCCTTTCTATTATTCTTATTTTCTTATCCATTCCCCAGCACATACTTACTGTCTCCTTTTTCTTAGGCGGCAGGTGGGAGGGGTGTTAAGAACACAGACTGGAGCCAGCCTGTCCAGTCTGAACCTGGGCCCCACTGCTAGTTAACTGTGTGACCTTGAGCAGGTTACACAACATCTAGCCTTATGAGTGCCTCTCCTGCGAAGTGGGGAAGGGCTGGTACTGATTTCGGAGAGACAGCAGCAAGCGATGGCTTGAAGCGAGAGCTTAATTCTCTGTTCAGGAAGTGACCCTATGCAGCCTGGATACAAACCAGGAATTCTAGCTGCTAGACTAGCTAAAGGCTAAAAGCAAAATTGCCCTGATTCTTGCTCCTTGTTGAAAGCAAGAATGTTTCAAGGAGGCAAAGACTAGGTATAAAGGTTACTGTTAGAAACACAATATAGGGAGTTCCCGTCATGGCGCAGTGGAAACGAATCTGAATAGAATCCATGAGGATGTGGGTTCAATCCTTGGCCTTGGCCTTGAGTCGGGGATCCGGTGCTGCCATGAGCTGTGGTGTAGGTTGCAGATGCTGCTCGGATCCCATGTTGCTGTGGCTGTGGTGTAGGCCAGCAGCTGTAGCTCCGAAACGACCCCTAGCCTGGGAACTCCCATATGCCACAAACATGGCCCTAAAAAGCAAAAAACAAAAACAAAACAAAAACAAAAACACAATACAACATTTGGGAGAGCACACAGAGAATTTGTCTATTTAGCTAAAAGGCACAAGGAAAGCAGTAACACACACCCAAAGGAGTGAGGGTTTGGGTGTCCCCCTCAATGAGGAACACAACAGAAACGTGATTTAAACCACCTAGATGGGTCTGATCTTCTGGATCTTTGTCTTCCTTTGGCCAGTTATCTTGCCTTATCTTTCACACCTGACCAGATCCAGGGCCCTCCCCCGATCTGTGTGAGCATTTTTGGTCAAGATGGATTCCAAAGCAAAGCATGTTGGGAAGGTTATCTAGACTTATTATGGCCTGGCACTGATGAGTAACCTAGGACATTCACAAAATCCTTTTGTCTGTATTCTGTATAACCAACCGAACCCCAGGAGTGATGTCCCCCCAACACTCAGGGGGATGGGGTTCTGCAGGCGTCTGTAGGTCCTGGTAGAAGTCTGTCTACCACAGTCAGACTGGGTTAGGTTCTGCTCTTATAACAAACAAACCCTAGCCCACACCACTGGTGGCTCCAGGCCTTCCTCCCCACCTATGGGTCAGGCTGGCATAGCAGCCACTGTCTGTAACGCAGGACTTCGTAGTAGAGAGAAAGGGAAAGTGGCAAAGCACACATGGGCTCTTAAAGCTTTGGCCTGGAAGCAAAACCCATCATGGCTTTCTGGGTCACTGCACAAAATAACTCATGTGGCCACGCATCATTTCAAGGGGGCAGGGAAGCTGAGTCCTGGCTTGTGCCTGGGAGAGAGGAGACTGGACATATTTGATGATCAGCACTAGCGATTGCCACACATTGTGACTCATCAAAGAGAAAGCGATGGCTGTGGACACTGGCTCTGTGCTGTTCCCTCTGCTGGGTACTGTCTCAGTCAAAGCTCTTTTGCTTGCAACAGACAGAAAAATACCTCATTGAAAGCACCTCTACCAAAAGGAAATACTAGGTTTTTAGCAAAAAATGACACCAGGATGGCTTACAGAGTCCCAGGAGGAATTCCAAGACTGGGCCTCTGGGACTGGAATCAAGGATGTGGCTCCATCCAGACTCTCTTCCTCTACCCACCTCCCAGCTCTGCTTCTGGCCTTGCCTGCTCCTCCAGCAGAGAGGCCCACTCCAGCACCGGAGACAACTGCTGGCAACTATGTAGGGACCTGGAAAGAATGAGTGATTTTCTTCCTGTACCCATCAGTTCATCCCAGGGAAGGATGCTGATTGGTCCATCCCAGGCCATGTGCCCACCAGTTCATCCCAGGGAAGGATGCTGATTGGTCCACCCCAGGCCATGTACCCATCATCGTGACTACAGTGTGTGTGTGGGTAAGATAGAGATAATGAATATGGCCCATAATCAGGAAAAAGATGAAAAGAAAGAAAAGGTTAAGAAAATGAAAACCACAGCCCCCACAGTCCCTCTGGCTATTTTGTGTTTATTTCCTCTTCACAAGGACTCTGGATAACAAACGTTATGAACCCCACACGTCAGAGGAAGACAAGGGTGACAAGAGCGGCATAGTCACATCGTAACAGAAGTCGGATTGAAACTGAACTCTGTGTCCCTCCCAAGCCCGTGCTCTTTCTTCTGGGCCAAGCTCGGGTTCTTCCTGAAGGAAAGTTTCCGAGTCCTTTAGCATCAACGGGCCCAAGGAAAACATTTGAGAGAATTTGCCCTGCACAGCGTTTCCCATTAAAATTTGAATCCATGTTTTAAGGCTTATAGAGGGGTCTCTATTCTAAAACGTGGGATTATTTTCGTAATCGCCGCCCCAAAGCAAAACCTGGCCTTGGTGTTTGCCTTCATTCCTCCACCGTGGACCATGTGGGCCAGCTTTCCACTTGGGTTTGCCAGGAGCGCAAGTACTAAGCTCAAACACACATCACATAAATGGGGGAGGTGTGTGGCTTTTAACCAAAGGAACTCTGCTGTCAACAGGAACCCTGGAAACAGCATACCAGCTGGTTGTTCAAGCTACGCGCCTTCCTCACGTACCTCCTGGCTGTCGCTGCCGGGTCAGCACAGCACTGGCGTCAGCGGGCCCTGACTTCTGCCCTCGGAACACGGGCAGGAGTGGGACACTCAGAGGTGGTCCCTTTGCTAGGGGAGGGGCTTCTACACCAGCCCCTGAGGTCAGCATCTCAGACTCTTTGTGGGTCTAGCGTGATCTTTTCCACAGTGTGGACACTGTTACCGGGCTTTTCCAGGCACTGACAAAAACAGCAACTTGGGGCTCGTTGGGCCACAGAGGGCATGTGAGATTGGCTGTGGCCATTTCAGCACTGGTTGCCATCACAAGCAGGCACAGGACAGGAACAGAGGGAACACTCCAGAAAGGCGGGATGCTGTGCTTCAGCCGAGTAACGAAAGTGTGTCTGTTTCTTACAGACTGTGCAGGAATTTCCCATAACCCCCTAGGGCTGGGAACAAAGAATATTTCCCTGATTACATGCGTCACTTGTTGGACTACACCAGTCTGAACAGTCAGAAGGAAAGGATTAAGAAAGGCTAAAAAGGAATTGCGGACTGAAGATATGAGTTTACCAGATAGACATGGGCAGGGTCTGCTTGCAGCACAAAGCTCAGGGCTTCCTTCAGGGGTCAGGGGACAGGATGGCAGATGTCCCCTCAGAGAGATGGGATAGCATGTGTCCTGGAGTCTACTGGCAGCCACGTTGTGACCACACAGGGACCCAGCTTTAGGGTGGAGTCGGGGATACACGTGTCAGTTCAGGTTCAACCAAAGAAGCAGCACCAGAAGCAGAGACGTCTTAAAAGATGATTTTATTGCAAGGAATTGGCAACAAGGTGGTGGAGGCCGGCTAAGAAAGTTCAAAACAGTGTGACGAGCTGTCAGGAAAGGCAAGCTGGACTCCGGGGCACAGGCCAAAGCTACTTCACAAACAGAATTTCCTCTGAGTTCCATTCTTCATGTTTTTCAACTGATTGAACCAGGCCCACCCAGAATATCTAGAATAATCTCCCTTCCTTAGAGTCAACTGCTTATGGACTTTAATCACATCTGCAAATACCTTCACTTTAACACCTCGAGCAGTGTTTGATTGAATAACCAGAGACAATAGCCTGGCAGAGTTGACACATCAAAAGGACATCATGGTGGAGTTCTCCAGTGACTCAGTGAGTAAAGGATCTGGCATTGTCACTACAGCGGTTTGGGTCGCTGATGTAGGGCGAATTCAGTCCCTGGCCTGGGAACTTCCACATGCCACAGGTGCAGCCAAACAACAACAACAACAACAGCAAAACAACAACAAAAATGTCATGGTATGGAACAGGGAGACAGAATAAGATAATTTCTTGGTGATTTCTCTGAGTGCCTAGATCAAACCATTCCTGAGCCCCAAACTACCTCTGCATGTCCAAGTTTCACTTTCCAGAAAATCCAGCCATGAGTATCTCAAGCTACATTTTCTGTAAGCCACAACTTAGAGACCTACTGACACAAGAGGGGCCTAAGCCAAGGAGGTGACAACCTCATTCCGGCCAGACCTCACAAGGGGGCTTGCGTGCCCATCTGGGGACAATCACTTCCATTCAACAGAGAGATGTTTACTAAACCCCTTCTCTGTGCTGGACCTGGCTTTCCTGCTGTGGACACAAAGACGAAGACACTTGCTCTGCCTGTAGGGGGCAGACAAGCAAACAGACAATGGCCAAAGCGGACAGCGCTGCGGCAGAGTAGAGGACAGTGCAGGGGCGGGGGGAGCCTGTGCAGGAGGAGGGGACCCGATCTAACTTCTGTAGGTCAAGGCAGGCTTCCTGGAGAAAGCGACATTTCAGCTCAGTCTGGAAGAATGAGAGGGAACAAATCAGGAGACCAGGAGACGGAAAGAAGTTCTGAGAAGAGGGAACAGTATGTGCGAAGGACTAAGGCCACGTGGGTGTGATCATCACAGACCCTGGGGATTGCTAGTGCTGTGTGATATGCAGCAAGTCACTTCACCTCTCTGGGCCTCAGTGCCCTTGAATGATGACACCAGCATGAAGGCGTTAATCCTCCTACAGGGCTTGGAGCAAGGCAGCTCTTCCAAGGTGAGCTATCACCACATCACCGTCATCGGTATTACCTGCCTAAAGTGTAGGAAAGACTGGCAGAAATGGCCGGAGAGCTCCGCCAGGACCAGCCGCCGACCTCAGACTATCTTATGGGTCTCAGGGGACCAGGGAAGCATGTGAACTAGGGACTGGAGAGCATGGATTTCTGCTTTAGACATGGCTCCTGGGAGGAGAAACACTCTGGGCGGAGAGACACTAATCATGATGCAATTGTGGAAAAGATCTGGAAGCCACTTTCCATGGAAAAAGTTCAAGAGATTGGGGTGAAAGAGAGCTGATGGGGTGGGGGAGGGAGGATGAGTGGTAGCCTGAGAATCACCCATGGCTATTCTATGGAAGGTTCTGGAGCTCCAGGGAGTCAGTACATCTCACCCTCACCTTGGGAAGGGCATGTATTGTTCAGACCACCCAGAGACTGAAGGGCAGGCTTAACAGGCAATGAATGAGCTCCCCATCCAGAGAGGTAGGCAAGCAGATTCTGGATGAATGCTTGACAAAGAAGCTGTAAAGGAAGAACAAGCACCAGGCAGCTGACAGGGGTCATTTCTAAGTCCCTTGCAACCTTGACTTCCGTTATCCTACTGGACCCCCAAGATATGGTATGGCAGTTTTCTGTGGCTGCCGTGACCAGTCACCACAATCTGAGTGGCTTAAAGCAGCACAAGTTGGGACGTTTCCGTTGTGGCTCATCGGGTTGTGAGCCCAACTAGTATCCATCGGGTTTGATCCTTGGCCTTGCTCAGCGGGTTAAGGATCTGGTGTTGCTGTGAGCTGTGGTGTAGGTCGCAGAGGAGGCTCGGATCCCGTGTTTCTGTGTAGGTCAGCAGCTTCAGCTCTTATTTCAAGACCTAGCACGGGAACTTCCATATGCTGTGGATGCAGCCCTAAAACAAACAAACAAACAAACAAACAAACAAACAAACAAACAAACACCAGTACAAGTTGATTCTCTCACGGAGCCGGAGGAGGCCAGAAGTCCACCTGTGTCTCACCAGATTAAAATCAAGGTCTTGGCAGACCTCCATCCTTTCTGGAGGCGCCAGGAGAGGATCTTTTCCTGGCCTTTTTCAGCTTCCAGAGGCTTCCTGCCCTCCTGGGCTTGTGGCCTCTTCCTCCGTCTTCGAAGCCAGCAGCACAGCATCTTCCCAGCTTCCTCTCCGTCTCCTTCTCTCTCTCACATTGAGTTAATGGTCCTCTTTACTCTCCTCCATGACGACAGCCTCTCCATCTCTGCCGTTTGCTGTTCGTCCCTGTTTTCTGTCTCAGTCCCGCCCACAGCTGACTCTCGCTGAATAAAGCGGTGTCTGGAGAATGAGTGAGGAAGCCATTAGAAAAAAATGGCTAGGAAATTGTCACCCTCTCATTAGTTCTGTCTGTTCAGCTCTCCTGACATGACGAGGTACCACGCCGACACAAGGAGGTACCATGCCACGATGGGGCCTCTGCTTTTCTCAGACACAAATGGGTTTGAAAGAGACCTTTGGGAGAAACAAAGTCTTCAGTTTGTGGGAAAATTCCAGCCTGGATTTCTTTTTATTAAAGTATGGTTGATTTACAATGTCATGTCAATTTCTGCTGTACAGAATTGTGACCCGGTCACACACATATTCATTCCCTTCTCATACTGTCTTCCATCATGTTTAAGCCCTGAAGATTGGATATAGTTCCCTGTGCTGTACAGTCAGATCTCACTGCTTATCCATTCTAAATGTAATCATTTGCATCTACCAACCCCAAACTCCCCGTCCACCCCACCCCCTCCCCACCGCCCCTTGGCAACCACAAGTCTAATCTCCAAAATATACAGATAACTCATACAGCTCGACAGCAGCAACCAAAAAAAAAAACCCCACAAACAACCCAACTGAAAAATGGGCAGAAGACCTAAATAGACAGCACTCCGAAGAAGACATGTGGATGGCCAACGGGCACCTGAAAATATGCTCAGCGTCACTAATTACTAGAGAAATGCAAACCAGCCTTCATGTTTTTTTTCTTTTTACGGTTGCACCTGCAGCATATGGAAGTTCCTGGGCCAGGGGTTGAATCAAAGCTGCAGCTGCCAGCCTATACCATGGCCACTGGAACACCGGATCCAAGCCACATCTGCAACCGACGCTGGAGCTTCCTGCAGTGCTAGATCTCACTGAGCAAGGCCGGGACGGAAAACACATCGTTACGGGCACTACGTCGGGTTCTTAACCCCCTGAGCCACAGCAGGAGCTCCCCCGCCTCCATCTTGAACATTCACCCTCCCGGTGGTGCAGCCTGATGCTGAGGCGGCCAGGAAGGGGCCGCCTGGGGGAAAGGCAGTGCCAAGGAGACTTTTGTGAGCAGATGGACACGCGGGTCCCCCGAGACTGCCTCTGTCCGGGGCGGGGTCTCCCTGGCAGCCAGTGGAGCTGACTCAGGCTGTGCTCTGTGGGTTTCTTAGTGGGCTTGTCCCTCACTCTGCGTTAACGAGATTATCGGCCATCACGTTAATTCAGCAAAGCTCTCCTGAGCATCTGCTCTGCTCGGCTGGGCGCTGGGTGCCCACAAATCAGGATGCACAGCAGGCGTGCCGGGTGGGTGGGATGGCAACAGGCATCTGGTTACAGCAGGATGTCTGGGGCTCAGGGTGCAGGGGAGTCTCGTCCATAACCACACTCGGGTCCAGGTGGAACAGGCCAGTCTCCCAGAGACACATTTCTTTTGCCTTCACGTGTGCAAAAACCGCCTGTTTTCCAGCACAGCCGCATCTCCTCGGGCCTTGTTTGGGTGCGTAGGTTTGTTTTTCTACCCTGTCCCGAATATGAAGCACCTTCGCTGAGCACATCCAGAAGCCCTGGCGCCTTTCAAAGCAGACTGGAGTCCGCAGCTGGGGCAGGCACGCCTGCCAGGGAGGCCCACCCTCCAGGCACCACCCTGGAGGGAGTAGGGAGATCCCTTCGTCCAGGAGGAAAACACGTCTGGGGTTGCCGCTTGTACCTCCCAGCACACAGCGTTCTGCCAGGTGTGTGCTGAGGGCCCGCTATGAGGGCGCCCAAGAGGCCGTCCCCAGGCCATCTCACCAAAGGCGCTTAGAAAACAGGCTCTCACCTGAAAAACAGGAAGACGAGGCTGTGATCTCTGCCCAGGACTTGAATACAGAAAACAGCAACATCCAACGTCTGGGCCAAGAGGGATCTCGGGCTGCGCCCGGGGTGATGCTGCAGTTGACGGAGGCACCAGGGTCAGGAAGGGACTTTTTTGGGCAAACAGAGACTGGTTGGGGGTGGGGGGGTGGAGCTGGACTTCCTTCCCGAGGCCACCCCAGGTCGCGGGCACTGCGATCCTTACCTCGCCCCACGGTCCTCATCTGTGGTTGTTCTGTTCTGTGAAGTGCGCCCCCCTCCTCCGGCCCCTCTTCTGCCCTCCCCCGCAGTGAGGCAGGCCTCGGGGACAGGCAGGCACAGGTCCACGGCCTCGTCCCTCCCCTCCTTTGCCTTGTGAGCTCAGACAGTTTCCTATCCCCTGAGGCCCTCGGTTTCCTCATCTGGGAAATGGGAATAACCCCACTGCTTTTGGGACTTTCTGTGAGGCTCCTGGCATTTGAGACGACAGCGGTGTAGGTGCATAAATGAGGCTGGGGCGTCACTGCTGCTGCAGGCGTAGCGCTCGCTGTTAAGTAAGGAGCATTCTCTGTGGGCAGCCCCTTCTCCTGGCTCGTTCCTTGGTCTGGGGAAGCCCGAGAGCCCAAACCCACCTCTGATTTTGCAAGAGTCCTGCTCCTCCCAAGTTCCCCCTGAGGGGTGGGGAGGATGGAACGAAGATGAGGCACGGAGCCCCCTTGGACCCATTTGCCCCCTACCGGGTGACCTTGGGTGAGTGGCTGGAACTCCGCGAGCCTCAATTTTCCCACTTGGAAAATGGGACTGTTCTGCAGCACCTGCCTCGCAGGGAGGCTTGTAGGAAAGGAGAGAGTGACGTTGGCCCAGACTGTGATCCCAGCGCAGCACCTCTTCTTCCTCTGTGCCCTTATCACCCCCATTTCCCAGATAAGGAGAGGGAGGAAAGACCTTAGAAACCTGCCCAAGGCCATCGCAGAAGCGGGCCCCGTGCGAGGCGCCTAGCACCACGGGGAGCGCTTGCCCCTGTGACTGGTACCCAGTCTCCTGTATTCACGGGAGAGCGGTCTGCACAGCACCATCGCTAGAAGAAACGCACCCTCGGCGCACCAGCCCTTTCCGGGAGCCTGCTCTGTACCAGCGCCTGTGCTGGGAGCTCCCGCAGTCGCCATCACAGACAGAAACGAGCCCATCTCCCGGAGCTCGGCAGCTCAGAGCGGCTGGTCAGTGGCAGAGGGATGCTGACACCCGGGCTCCCTGACCCCCGGCCCCGGGTCCCCGGTGCTCAGCCCATCACTCCCCGTTCTGTTCCTGCCCCCGGTCCTGCTCCAAGAGATCAGCCAATTTTAGGGAACAGTCCCCACGCTGACCGAGGCAGCTGCTGCCCGCCCTCCCCTCCAGCTGAGCCTCTCGCTCATCCATCCTCCCTCCTCCATCGGCCAGTCCTGCCACTTCAGGAAGAGCGGCTGCCAAGAGAGAAAGTTCTATGGCCAGCTGTGTGAAAGGAAGATCCTGTCTCCCTTCCAACCCATGCAGCCCCTCCCCGCAACCAGAGCAGCCTTTAGGTCTGAAAGGCGCCTGTGTCCTCCCCGGCCAGGTGGGCGTGCCCTTGGCCTTGGCTGGGACCCCCGCCGGGAAGCGGAGGCGTGGAGGACCACCCCCAAGCCCCTGCATAAAGGGCCGGCCGCCCTCGGGCTGCAGTCAGGCCGCCCTTGCACCATGACCCCCCGGCTGCTCCCGCTGCTGCTGCTGCTGCTGCTGGCCCGGCCCCCCGCCGCGCTGCCCGCTCCCCCGACCTGCTACTCCAGGATGCTGGCCCTGAGTCGCGAGATCACCGCTGGCTTCCAGGCCACCGAGGCCTCGGTGAGTGACCTCAGCCCGCTCGAGGACTGCCGCGTCCCCGCAGACCCAGTTCTCAGAAATTTATTTGCCTTTGCACCTGGAAAAAAAAACTGTCAATGTTCATTTCAAGGGTATGTGTGTTTTATTCCCATCCTATTAACTATAATGCCGACGGTTTGGGCTTCCTTTTAAATACAAGGAAAAATTTAACCAAAGACATTGCAATTTTTGTTTGTAACTAGCTAGCAAATATCAGAAGACCTGTTGAAAAATGCGAAAAGAAAATAAGAGAAGGAGTTCTCGTCATGGCGCAGCGGTTAACAAATCCGACTGGGAACCATGAGGTTGTGGGTTTGATCCCTGGCCTCGCTCAGTGGGTTAAGGACCCGGCGTTGCCATGAGCTGTGGTATAGCTCACAGACGAGGCTGGGATCTGGTGTTGCTGTGGCTGTGGTGTAGGCTGGCGGCTACAGCTCAGATTCGACCCCTAGCCTGTGAACCTCCATATGCTGCGGGTGTAGCCCTGAAAAGCAAAAAAAAGAAAAGAAAAGAAAGAAAGAAAGTAAGAGAAGAAACACCCTCTAGAATTCCAGCTTATGGAGGGCCAAAGAGTTAAGTTTATTGATTCTCTCTATTAGCTGTTATTTACTAACCAGGTCACTCCCAGAAGCCACTCAGCCCTCACCTGGCTGTAGGACCCTGAGCGAACTGCCCAGCCCCGAATCTCAGCATCTGCAGCTGAAAGAGGGACTGGCTGAGCCCCCCACCAGCTTCCGGCAGCCGGAGGATTCGAGGGGTTTTTGCAGACGCAGCCTGCAACGGGGGACCCCAGGTCGTCTGCGGCTGTTCTTACAGCTGCTAAGGGGAAGACCCAGGGGCTCAGAACTAGAGTCCTCGGGGGTCACCCAGAGCTGGAATCCGGCCTCCTGAGGGCTTGTCCAGTGTAGAAACGAAACGCATTAAACTTGAAAGCTCTGGCAACATTTTGAAGTTTAGCCGCTTGTAAACACCTCAAATGAAACGCAGCGTCCTCAGACGGGCTGACGATACCCTGACAACTCCTTCGTACTTTCCTTTTTTAAACTTAAACGATGTGTATTTTTTTTTCAAATTGTCGAAGTCATTTACTTTGAAAACGGTTGAAAAGGGCACAAAAGACAAAGAGGATAAATATTACTGCAATTCTACCACCTAGAGGTGACGGCTGCCATCACATTCTAGAGGATACAGGGATTCAGCTCTCTGGGTGGGCACAGGTATTCGTGTGCCTGCGTGTGTGTGTGTGTGTGTGTGTACCACAGCACAGCAGTTTTGTAGTTTACCTTTTTTTTCTGCTTTTTTAGGGCCGCACCCAAGGCATATGGAAGTTTCCGGCCTACGTCACGGCCACAGCAACGTGGGATCTGAGTCACGTCAGCGACCTACACCACAGCTCACAGCAACACTGGATCCTTAACCCACTGATCGGGGCTGGGGATTGAACCCATGTCCTCACGGCTACTAGCCGGGTTCCTTTCCACTGAGCCACCATGGGAAATTCCTCTAGTTTACTTTTCAGTTCAACCGTCAGATAAATGAATATTCCTTTGTCCCAGTATTTGGTTGTATCGTCGCACCCCAAAAATCCCTTTGCCATTGAACACAGACATTAATCGTCTTTTAAAAAACACGATTTTAAAGCTGAAAAATGCAGAGGCTCAGAACTACAGAGCTGGAAGGAAGTGGGAGATCATGTGTTCTCTAACCTCACAGCGGAAACGGAGCCACAGGAGGAAGGAGACCTACTGCCCCAGGTCACACAGGGGATCACGGGCTGGGCAGGACCAGACTCTGGGTCCTCGGGCCCTGAGGCCAGCCCAGGAGCAAAAGTGGAATATGGCGAGATGTAGCCGTGTACGTAGACATGAGGTTTTGAGTCACCATGGTCTGTCACCATATGTATATGTTACTGTGTCTAGACTGCAGCTACAGAAGTGTTTTAATATGTGCATATACAGGAATCCCTGCTGCAGTGCAGCGGGTTAAGGATCTTGCATTGTCTCCATGGCGGCTGGTTTGCTCACCAGCCTGATGCACCGGGTTAAAGATCTGGCATTGCTGCAGCCGTGGCACAGGCTGCAGGTGCGGCTCAGATTCGATCCCTGGCCCAGGTACTTCCATATGCCACGGGTGCAGCCGTAAAATAAACATATATATGTATATATTCACACATACACATATATACACATTTATATACATATATAGAGACGCATACATGTGTATATTGTATCTCTTTCTATGTATATTTATACAGCATATATGACAGTTCCCTAACTCATAGTTAGTGATATAAAGATTGCATGCTACAGTCTAGAAGAGCAGTGTGCCACTTTGGGGGGAATGTGGCCCATGGTACAAGCAAGTGCTCTGCATATCAGCATCGAGGGAAGCCCCAGGGACGTGGGGCTGGTCCGGCTGTTGGACGGGTGGCTGAGGACCTCCTGGGACCAGCCCGAGGATATGTCCCTGCAGGCGTCATGTAACACGTTTCCCTTCCGGCAGGAGCCTTGTGCCCGATACCTGCCCAGGCTGTACCTGGATATACATGTGAGAGGGGTCTGCCCACCTGGGGGAGGGGGTGGGGTGGGGACGCGGCCCGCGCAGAAGGACCAGGAGCCCCCCGCTCCCGTCCCTCTGGCTACTGACTTCTCCCCCGAGACCCCTCCCTGTTGTCCACTCGCAGAACTACTGTGTGCTGGCCAAGCTGCGGGACTTCGTGGCGTCACCCCAGTGCTGGAAAGTGGCCCAGGTAGATGCCTTGAAGGACCGAGCGCGGAAGCTGTACACCATCATGAACTCATTCTGCAGGAGAGTGAGTGCTGCCGCTGAACAGTCTTTTTCGACCCGTTATCAGCCAAGACTTTAAGAGGAGGGTTAGGACCAGAGGCGGACGAGGAGGAGGAGGAGAAATGCTTATGGGGGCAGGGCTTCTCACCCCTGTCGCCCCTGGTAAATGATGGGGACCCAGGACCAGGCTCCTCACCTCCACGAGCTCCACCCCCAACACCCAGGACCACCTGCCAGCCACGTGGGACGGACTCTGCTGGGAGCCAGAGGGGGTGGGGATGAGGGGAGAGGGCGGTGGGATTCTGGAGACCCCCAGAGCCTCTGGGTCAGAGGAAACTTTCTGGGGGAGGGGCTTAGATGTGCTCCATGATGGAGAATTCTGGCAGCACAAGAGAAGGAGGCAAGAAAAGCAGAGAGTCAGCTCGAGTTTAGGTGTAGAAAGTGGGGTCTGCGGCTCCACGTGCATAGGCTTTGGCATCAGGGGGACCTGTCTTCATCTCCCTATTTCCCAGAAGTCAGTGACCCCTTCTCTCTCTGAGCCACAGCTTCCTCCTTCGTGACTAGCACCCGTATCATGAGATGGCTGGGAGGACAAGAGTACGTACGCCCCAAGTGTGGTACAAGTGCTGTGCCTACAAGTGTGTGCGTGCTGGATGCTGCAGTAACTCGCTTGAGCCCTACCTAGCAAGAAGACCGGAGCACCGAACCTGGCCCAGGAAACCTGAATCATTAGCTCTTAAGTTTTTGGGTTCTAAGCTTTATTAAGACTTATTTGGTACTTTGCATCAGAGATTAGACATGCGTTTCCTCCTCCACCCATTTCCCGCCGCATTCCCCTCTCCCCTTGTTCACGGCGGGGGTACAGGGAGGAGACATCGTTATCGTCAGTCTGAAAAGTGCTATTATTGACTCTAAAGTGTTGGAAGGTGAGATCTGGGGCTGTCACTCAAGGAATCCCCAGTGCCTGCCCCAGAATTGTTGCTCAGTAATTGAGGTTCATTCATTCACCCCCTTGCCCAGCTACCCATCTATCCTTCTGGTCGACCAGCATATGAATGAATTCAATAATAAAAGAATATATGAGGAGTTCCCACTGTAGCACAGCAGTAACGAACTGGACTAGTATCCATGAGGACTCGGGTTCAATCCCTGGCCTTGTTCAATGGGTTAAAGATCTGGCATTGCCATGAACCATGGTGTAGTTTGCAGATGTGGCTCGGCTCCGTCATTGCTGTGGTTGTGATGTAGGCCAGCAGCTACAGCTCCGAATCAGCCCCTAGCCTGGGAACTTCCATATGCTGCAGGTGCAGCCCTAAAAAGGAAGACCAAAAAAAAAAGAAAAAAGGAAGAAGAAGAATATATGATATTCAAGGGGAAGGGGAAGAAAGACGGGACCAGCTCTCCTTGGGGCAGTGAAGGCTGGGAAGTTTTCGCACAAAGGGGAAGGACTGCACAGTCTTTGAGGAGAAGCAGGAGGCCTCTGCTTGAGCATGGGCTCCAGGCCACCTGTAGTGACATTCCTGCTCATTGCGCATCTTTTTCAGGATCTGGTGTTCCTGTCGGATGACTGCAATGCCTTGGAATACCCCATCCCAGGGACCACATTCCTGCCAGATCCTCAGAGGCGGGACCAGGCAGCTCAGACCAGAGACAGAGGCCGAGGGGACTGAAGCTCTAGCAGCGCCAGAACGCAAGGGGCTGAAGCAACGCCCCCACCGGTCTCCGGAAACCGTCACGTGTCTCCGCACCTGCTGGAAAGCAGGGCTTGGGCTCCTCCCCTGGGGCTGGTTTTGAACGTAGCCTTGCTTCTGCTTCCCCCATAGCTTTGTCTCGCCAGGTCAGTTAGATACACAATCACGTTGATTTGATGCCTAAGAAGCAAACGGCAAGCTGGCTTCTCTTTTATGAACAACTAGCTTGAGAACAGGCAAACTAGTACGTTTGTATACTGTTTTAATGGAGTGGTGGGACCATTTTTCTTTATGGATAGAAGCCCGCTTCTGTTGAACCAAGCTTGGATTTTATACCCTCTCCCACCGCCCTTTCCTTCCTTACAGTTACCTTTCCTTTTTAAAGAAATCCCACTGCCTCTAAGATGTATGGCTAGGTTCATGATTACACAGTGCTGACGGAAACCACTCTTTCATTGAAAAAGTGATGAAAATCAAATAAAGACTATCTTTACAGGAAGAAACACGTGTTCAGCTGTATTTGTCCAAAGTAGGTGGCGGGATGTTTTTTTTCATGCTCTTTCTGCAAGTGGCGGCTTTTAGCAAGATACGTCTCTCTCCCGCTTTTCATCAAGCACAGGTGTTTCTGGGTCTTCTTCAGTCCGCCTGTGTGAATGTCCGTCCTGAGAGCACTGGGAGACGCTCCGATCTGTCTTTAGGGACAGACTGTACCTTGTGTCTTAGCCACAGTAGTGCAGTATCTGACACTTAGCACAGCCTCGGTTCACTAGTCCTCATAGCACACCTGGAGACGGGCTTCGTAGGAGGCTGAGGCTCACGAAGATTAGGTAACTGGCCCAAGGTCACCAGCCGGATTGAACGCAGAGCCCACACTGTCCCCTGTGACCCACGCTCATTCTCCGCTGGTAAAACATGCTTCTTTAATTCATGGACCTAACAGTAACACCCCACGTAAGTAATTGGATTGTTGAAAAAGATTTCAAATATTGATTTTTTTTTAAAGAATTGTTTAAAAAATTCACCTGGGGTCTTTTTGGTTTCTTTACTCCCTGTGTCCATGTGGGCCACGCTTTTCCCTCCTGATCTTAGGGGCCTCTGACTTAGATGATTTGTGAGAATGATTTATTAGGTTGTGATCTGATTGACTGATTGATATAATTTATTTAGATGCAGAAGACCACAACATCACTGCACTGGTTTCCTAGGGCTGTTGTAACAAGACACCACAAACCGGGGCTTGAAATAAGAGAAATTTACCATCCCATAGGCTGTGATCATACAACTCAGGGAAGGAAACCTGGGGGAAAACTCCCTAACGTGGGTCTTCAGTGACTGTTTTGCATCTGACACCTACAGCCCAGGCGCCACAAACAAAAGTAAACTGGTGGGACAGCATCAGACTTCAGCTTCTGCGCAGCCAAGGAAACCATCAACACAATAAAAGGGCGAATCACAAAAAGGGAGAAAAGAGTTGCAAGCCATGTCTGTGATAAGGGGCTAATATCCAAAGTATATAAGAACCTTTTATAATTCATTGCAAACGATCCCAAATGATCTGATTTTAAAACGGGCCTTGGGAGTTCATCCCAAGTTTCTCTCTGGCTCCTCCTGTCTGCTTTCCACGCAACAGCCAGAATAATCTGCTATTAAGACATCAATTAAATCATAGCCTTCCCTGGCTGAAAAATTTTCCCTGGCTTTCTCCTTTGGATGAACTTCGAAATTCTCGCCTTGGGGCAGAGCTTCCGTGCCTGCCCGCTTGCTTCTCTCACAAGCATCATATCTTAATAAATCTATTTCTTGCCTATCACTTTGTCTCTCACTGAATCCCTTTTGTGCATGAAGAACCCAAACGTCAGTGAGTCCAGACACTGGAACTAAACCCCCAACGAATGGAAGATATTAATGAAGGCTTCTTTATTCTGGAAAGAAAACATCCAGACCACTGAACAGCAGCTTGGAAAATAATACACGCTTGCCTCTACCCTGATCCTTATCTGCAGCCCTATTTTTCACTCCCAAACTATAAAACCACCTTCCCATCTCTCCTAAGGGGGGGGGGGGAAAAGTCTTTAAGGCATTAACTTGCTGTGACCCATCTTTGACCGGCAAAGCAGTAAAGCTATTTTGTCTCCTTTGCTCAAAAAAAAAAAAAAAAAAGAAAAAAGAAAAAAGAAAGAAAGAAAAGAAAAAAAAGAAATTCTTGCCTTGGTCCACAAAGCTCTTATTTACCGTCAGTCTCTGCCACAGCATCCTGTGACACTGCAGTACCCGATTGCAGGTTCCTTTATTTGCTTGCTTGCTTATTCCTTGTCCCTCCCCCTAGACTGCAAGCTCCAGGAAGGCAGGGACCGTGCCATTTTGTCTCACCCTATCCCCGCACCTAGTGCCATGCCTGACACTTAGTGGATGATCGTAAATATATTTTGGATGTCTAGAGAGACCAGATACTGCACACTGGGAAGATCAAGAAAAGTCGACAGTTAAGATCTGGCCATTCCAAGTGGTCCTTGCCCACTCTTTCTTCCTAAAGCATACACTGCTTACACGTTCGCAAACTCATAGCCCCAGAGACCCGGTTCCTGTGTTTTTAGGAATTGTCGATTTTATCTAGCATGGTCAACTTCAAAATCTCAGGCAGTCTCTCTCTCTTGCTCTCTCTCTCTCTCTCTCTCTCTCTCACACACACACACACACACACATGCACGCACACGCACACACAGACCCACCTCTTGAGGGCAATCACTCCGCAGGGCTCTGACAGAGCTCTTCCATAAAACATGGCTGGTCTCATGCCAGCAGCAGAGACCTGAATGAAACCCTTATCTTTCCTTCCTGAGTCATCTAGAAGCTTAGTCATCGGTCTCGGCTGTCTTGGAGCTTGGAGCACCCTGATGACATTAGCAGTGCACCTTGACACTCAGGGATGATCTAAACCGAGCATTATTAGGCAAAAATCTTCCTGGCGTAAGCCTTGTTGATTTGCAAAAGTGCTAATAAAATGAAATCACCTCTCGGGTTTGCGGAATGTCCGGGACTATACACAGTCAGGTCAAGAACTCGCAGGAGAGAGTAAGGAACTGCCCTGAAACCAATTAAGTGTTGAAGGAAAAGAAAGAATAGAAAAAGAGAACATAAGTATGCAGAAAACAGCACCGTCAGCAGCCATAACGCAGGTTTACATTCCTTAGTAAAAGCATGCCAGGAATATTTGCCCACTGGATAGATATCTCTAAAACATTTGCAGCCACATTTCTATTTATTTTATAAGAATTTTCTGGACAAGGAAACTTGCTCAAGTTGCTTTTTAATTCACTTCATCTTTCTTTTTCCCCTCTTTTTTGGCCACACAGCAGTACGTGGGGTTTCCAGGCCAGGGAGCAGATCCGAGCTAGAGTGGCGACGTATGCCATGGCCACTGCAATGCCAGATCCTTTAACCACTGTGCCAGTCTGCCAGGCTGGGTATCGAACTTGCAGTCTGGTGCTGAAGAGACCCCACCGCCCAACCCACTGCGCCACAGCGGGAACTCCTAATTCACCTCGTCTTGATCCCAGGTCTTCAGCATCAACCCAGCTGAAGAGGCTATGAAATCGAAGACCTTCCGTATTCAGAACATGGGCTCAGATCGCTGTCACTGGCACCGCAAGTGGCGTCCTTCCTTTACTCCAGAGCCTACAGTTCCATGGACATTCTGAGCTTGTGCGCCATTCATCTCAAAAGGGGAAGGGTCTGGACGCGCGCTCTAACCCTGCCTACTGGCGGTCCAAGATGCTCTCAACTTACTGATGACGATAACATCTTAATATGCGGAGAGCTTTGCAATTCACAAAACATTTTCTAAAAGAAAAAAAATTAGTTAATAAAAATAGCAATGTGATATAATTTTATATCCATCAAATAGGAAGAAAAATAAAATCTTGTAAAACCGCTGGTTAGTGTGAATCAAGAGAAATGGGAATGGCTTTCAGAAATGTAAATTGATGCAAATTATTAAAAGAGCAATTTCATACTGTTCAGTAAAGCTGTGTCGTTTCTGGGGCTGTATCTCAGGCGAACTGCACAAGGAGTCATGAACAAGCATGCTCATTGTCACCTCATTTTGGCCATTACGGAAAAAAAAAAGAAAAGAAAAACCCTAAAGATCCCTCAGAACAATGAACCAATTCTAACACACTGATTCCGTGAAATGCTGCACCATTAACGTGGACAAATCAGCCGCCTATGATTCACGGAGCACTGACCTCAAAACCTGTTGTCTAGTAAGAAAACAAGTTCCAGAAGAATTCATTCCTTAAGACAGCTGCATGTTTTTAACACTTTCAAAACTTTCTTAGAGGCAAAGGAGAATGAACTGGAAACACATGGCATTCATGGGACTAATTGTTTCTGGGAATGAGGACGAGGACAGGCCTGGGGCAGGAAACAGAATTTCACCACTATCAGTAGTGTCTGATTTTTTAAGTTTTTATTTATTTATTTATTTACTTATTTATTTTTTGTCTTTTGTTTTTTTAGGGCTGCACCTGTGGCATATGGAGGTTCCCAGGCTAGGGGTCAAATCTGTGTTGGAGTTGCCTCCCTGCGCTACAGTCACAACAACACCAGATCCGAGCCGCGTCTGCGACCTACACCGCAGCTCACGGCAACGCCGCATCCTCAACCCGCTGAGCGAGGCCAGGGATCGAACCCGCAACCTCATGGTTCCTAGTCGGAATCGTTTCCGCTGCGCCACAACGAGAACTCCATTTTTCAGTGGTGCTTGTTTATCTTTGTCTTTTTTTCGGTAGGTTCCCAGCAGTCCAGAATGTACACTGTGAATATTACCATTCTATTCACTGGAATAACTGAAATCACCTTCCAATAAATGATATAATTACTCAGTTATTACCTTTGTCCCCACTTTTCTAGCCGGAAGTACCGCTTCTTCCTTTGAAGAGTTTGAGGGAACCTTGTTCATGCAGCCAGAGAGAATTCTGGGGAGAAAACTATACTCAGAGAAGTTGTTTAACTTGCCAGAAGTAACGCAGCTGAGACGTGGCAGGATCGGTGCTTACACTGAGGGGTCAGGACTCTGACCCTTCTGCGCTTTCCATCGATGGAGGACTTGCGCTGTGCCTATGGGAGCTCAGAGGGCAGAGCGGGAGCTTAGACATTTGTTCGAATGGCTCAGAGAGGGAAAGAGACTGGCTGGGGCCACACAGCTGCTTCCTTGCAAAATCTGCAAAGCCTGAGTTCTCCTTTCCCTGGCCTGCGCCCTCCGCTCCCAGCAGGGTGCTCTAGGCTGGTGCACAGCAGCCCAGCCTCACACCGCACACCCTGGCTCCTGGCTGGGGCCTGGAGGAGGGCTGCGTCTTCCGCTGCCCTCTGCCCCGCCAGAAGCCGTATCCTGATCTGCTCCAGGTACCAGAAGAAGAAATCCACGCAGGACGCCCACCCCTTGGCCTCCTGACATTATCCGATGTCTTCACCTGGCAATCCCACCTGCTCTCCCAAATAAGAAAAAAATAAAGCCGCAAGAGTCTCAGGCCCAGAAACGTTGTCCCCGGCATCTTTGCTTGTTTTGACGTCCGGCCCAATGTCCATGTTGCTGTTTGTATTTTCTCTTCCACCTGCTTTTTATTCCTGACTTCCCTTCTTGTTGACATCGTCACAGGATCCTCTGCTTCAGACCACGGACTTAACGGATCGCCCTCGCCTGGCACGCCCCCCCCACCCCCGCTCCTTCCTCACCCCTCCCCCACTCATAAATCCACATTTCCAGACCAGCTCCTCTGAGCCCCCACTGTGCACCCTGGGGGCCCCTCACCCTCAGACATCCCAAACTGCCAACGCCTCACTCCTCCTCTCTCCCATACCTCTTCCTCCCCCGTCCAGCTTCAAATGGAAATTTCGGGAATGATTCAGCAGCTTTAGTCCGTACAGCGACATAATTATAAGGAAAAGAACGGTGCTGTTTGATTTACAAGCGAAGAGACAAAGAAGCGATCATTATTGTAAAATCACTCAGATTCTACTTGTGTTCTGGAAGGCCCATGGTTACGAGTCATATTGAGCAAAATAATAATAATAATAATAATAACAGTTGGGATGCACAGTTTTTGAGGCTGGAAAATTCCCGTGGAACCACAGGAGCCCGTGCACGAACTGAAACCCCGCTCTGAAGGGCATCAGGGTCACAGCCCCCGGGAAAGAACGCTCTTGACAGCGGCCGCCGGTGGCACGGCTCAGCTTCTGGCTCTCAGGCCCCCAGCATGGCCCGGCTGGTGTCGCAGGCAGCGCGAGCCCAGGCTTCCCCTTATCGGCCTCGCAGGCCTCCTGAAGTCGCTGGTAAGCCTCCCTGGCTGCCCCGGACAGCCGCCTGAATGCACCCGATCCCAGGCCTCATAAAACGGATTTACAGCCGCTGTTTATCTCCGGCCACAGGCTGTGCTTCCTCCGAGGATGCTGGGCCCCGGAATAGGGTCCCCTTCAGAGTGTGGACACGGCCGAGGGGTTCATCTGAAGAGGGAGCCCGGCCCTGCCCGGCCCGCCTCCGACCTGGGGTCGTCCCCGCCCGCTGTCACAGCCCCTCGATGGTTGGTGGCGCTCTGCGGTGGCCGGAGCCCAGGGAACACGCTGACCCACCTCACACCTTATGTCTCCAGACGACCCCAAGACACATTAAGAACAAAACAATGTCTTCTGCATTGAAGATGACAAAGGAGCGCCTCCAAGGGACATTGAAAATGACACTTTGATCAAAGAAGCAGTCACTTGGGCTGCTTCTCGCCAGTGTCTCCGACCATCCACGCTAGAATAACGTTTTAAAATGTTTGGCCAAGTTCTTTTGTGGTTCCTGTTGGGAGAGTGAAATTGATCTGATCCTGCAAGTCCTAGCCTGGGGGTGGAGGCAGAGGTGGCGAAGCGGATGCTTTTTTTCTTTTTACGGTCACACCTGCAGTACATGGAAGTTCCCAGGCTAAGAGTCTAATCGGAGCTGCGGTTGAGGCCTGTGCCACAGCCACAGTGGCTCCCAGGCGTAGGATCCAGGGTGTAACCTACTCCACAGCTTGTGGAAAGGCCAGATCGGTAACCCACTGAGCCAGGCCATGGATCAAAGACACATCTTCACGTAGAGTTGGGTCCTTAACCAGCTGAGCCACAACGGGAACTCCAGGATGGAGCTCCTTGACCCGGTTCCGCAGGAAATGTCCTGCTGCCCACACAGTGGGGGATGTTTTGACCTTGAAGTCGCCCCACCTCCCATTGCTCTCCCGCCAAAACAAGCAAACAGAATAAACCCAGGGACAGTGCTCCAGTGTCATGCAGGGGGCTGGGGTGGCCAATCCGAGGGCACAGGTGGGGCCTGGGGGAGCCAGAGGGAAGGCCTGCTTATGGACAGAAGCAAAAGGAGGCAGGCTCGTGGCCGAAAGCAGTGATGAGAAGCAAAATTCCTCCATCGGTGGATGAACCCTGGACCCAAACTGAGAATTCCGCACAGATACCATCCAGGGGCCCAGTCCTAGGAAGACACTGGGAATAGCGGATCTAAGGAGAAACACGGAAGAGGAGTCGGAGTTGGCAGATGACGGGAGCGGAGACGGGGGTGGGGGGGGAGGAAGAGCTCGCGCAGAGGCGTGGCAGCGTGAGTCTCTGGGACACGCCAGCTGCTCAGTGCTGGACAGGGCACTGCGTACAGGTGATGGAGATACGCCCTCCAGCCAGGCGCCTGGTCCCCATCTTAATTCTGCCCTTTACAAGCATCGCTTGGCCTCAGTCTCCACATCTGTAAAAGGGGTTAATAATCCCATGTGCTGAATAGGGTGGTGCCAAGTGTTGTTTGAGTAACTACTGGCGTGGAAAACACACAGCAAAGAGGCTGGCACACAGCGAGTGTTATGACAGCGGCGGTCACCGGTGCATCAATAAATGTGAGCAGCTTCCCATTACTAGCACGCAGCAAGGGATAGGAGGTGAGGCCGGAGGGCAGGACAGAGCTGGGCCAAGGGGCGGGAGCAGGGTCTCGACAGGCATTGCCTGTGGACACAAGTCAGCGAAAGGGGCACTGCCTGGAGAAGCCCCCGATCTTCGCCTGGATGTGCTGACCATCAGCGGGAAAAGCTGGCTGCAGGCTGTGGACAGGAAGCCCTGCCAAAGGCAGTTAATTATAAATAGATTTACACAGGCAAACAAGGTTCTCAGCCAGCCGAGCAAATATTTGTGTGGATATTTGGGAAGCAATCGATGCCGCCTTTCCTGGGTTCATTTCTAAGGCGATTAGAGGATTTGCAAAGGTGAAATCAGTCCCCACTCGGCTGACGATCCCCGAAGCCAAGAAACTTAGCGTCGTTTGCCCCTTACAAACACGTTTGCTGCAGTCCGCGGATAAAAATATAGACCAGGACCTGGTCAGCAGGCTGCCGGAGCGGGCGCCCCCCGCCACCGGCCCGCCAGCCCTGGCTCCCTCGGCGGACACTGGTCTGACCGCGTGCACCTGACCCCCTCCCCCACCACGGCCTCGCGGTGTCCGTCACCGGACCAGTGGAGGCCCCTGGGGTCACAGGAGAGAAGGGCTGGAGCAGGTCCCAGAGAACAGAGTGACCACACTGGCACCTAGTCTCCTTGCCACCTGGGCAAATCCTCTCCCCTTCTTGGCTTCCTTTTCCGGGATGTGAGATGGGGCCCAGATCTCGATGGTCCCCGTCCCGTCTCGCTCCAGAGTCTTCGAGCGTGTTCTTTTCCTCTGGCTTGGGCAGGGGGCTGGAGCTGGTGAAGCATGGTAATAAGTGTACGCCCTCAAAAAAGTATGTCTGCCCTCAGTGACCTGGGGCAAGATTAGGTTGACTCAAGACACACACACACACACGCACACACGCACACACGCACACACATGCGCACGCACACACACGATAAGGTGGACTCTGTTGCAGCCTTTGTCAGGAAACGTTGTGCAGAGGGAAAAGCACTGCTGCCCTCTAGTGGCCACTGTCTGGAATGAACCATGGCCAGGCCCGGAGGGCTGCAGCTGTAGTTCAATCCCCAGCCGGGGAACTTCGTATGCCACAGGTGCGGCCATAAAAAGAAAAAAGAAAGAAGTAGGAGTTTGCACCTTGGTGTCCAGGGGCAGGAAGCAGCAGGTATAGATGCCCCAGAAGGGAACCATCAGGGCACAGGGAGCAGCAGCTGGCCCAGGGTGCCTGGGGCCAAGAGGGTGGGGGCCGTGGAACCAAAGCGAGAGGAGGTGGATGGTCGGGCCACCTAGCAGAGGGCTTCGAGTGCTGCCGTAAAGAGTTCGGGTCAGGAGTTCCCGTCGTGGCTCCACCGTTAACGAAACCGACTAGTATCCAAGACGATGAGGGTTCGATCTCTGACCTCACTCAGTGGGTTACGGATCCGGCATTGCTGCCAGCTGCAGTATATGTCAGAGATGTGGTTATAGCACTCTGCCATTGGGGGTTGGTGCCAAAAGGCAGAATTAAGAGCCGCAAGTGGAAGTTTCAAGAAGCAGAGTTTGACCTGAAGGACCTTGTACCAGTCAGAGCGGCCCAGCAAAGAAGCTGGCGGCCTGGGCATGGGGTGAGCGCCCCGCCCCTGGAGTGGTCGAGAAGAGGCAAGGCCGTACCTGTGGGGAAGAAAGTCTGGGGAGTTTCTGTCTTTGAACTAGGACAAGGCAGTCCTTAGGTGGGAGGCCCAAATCCATAACTCATGACCCAGACGGCCCAGGTAGACAGCCGGGAGTGGTGCCTGCGAAGTGCCAAGCAGGCAAGCCCGCTACCTGGATTCCCACTCTGCCTGAGGAAACACCTAAACCATCACCGTGAACCCATTTTACAGACAGGAAAACAGAGGGTCAGAGAGCAAGGTGGACGTCCACAGACCCGCCCACAAGCTTGAACCCAGAGTCCCTGATGCCCAGGCCTCCACTTAGACTCCACTTTTGAACTTTCTTAGGCTCCACTTTTGAGGTTTTACAAGATCAGCTTATTTCCTCCTCGGGGCAAGCAGGAAGCCGATGTGACAGTGAACCAGGCTGCTTGTGTCCACCAGAATATGCTTTCCCCATGTGAGAATCTAAGAGGAAAGCGAGCTGGGACTCATCAAAAGCAGCTAGTGGTGCCCAGGTGCCACCTTCGCCTCCTGGATCTTTGTCTCTGCATCCTCGACACTTGACCCTCGGTTCTCCAGGCCTCGGCTTGGCGGCAGGTGGCAGCTCTCTTAAAGGTCAGGCCACGGGCACCTCATGGGCGTGGAGGCCGTTCTCTGGCCACTGGATGTAGTGACGCAGGGGGTTGACAGCCAGCGCTGCAGTGTCCCACGGGCACTTCTCTGGGTCACGGGGAGTCAGCCCAGCCGTGGGGACCGGCCCCTGCCAGCCAGTCTCGACTCCCCCCATTCAAGTCCTCCGTGCGATGTGCTAACGGAGCTCCCGGGCCGGGACCAGAGCCGACCTGGGCACGCAGACACCTGAGGCCCGTCCATCCCTGGCGATGGGTGGCCCTCCTGTGCGCTGTAAGACGTGTAGCGGCATCGCTGGCCCGCACACTGCGTGCCGGGAGCACCCCGGGTGACCACCCAGTCGGACGAGCAAAAATATCTCCAGATCCTGAATCACAACCTTGTAAATCAACTATACTTCAATAAAACTTATGAAAAACCTCCAGGAGTTCCTGCTGTGGCACAACAGGATCGGCGGCGTCTTGGGAGAGCTGGGACCCAGGTTCGATCCCTGGCCCAGCACAGTGGGTTAAGGATCTGGCGTTGCTGCAGATGCAGCTTAGATTGGCAACTCGGGGTCAGATCTGATCCTTGGCCTGGGAACGCCACATGCCTCGGGGCAGCCAAAAAAGAAAAAAAAATTATATATATACATACGTATAATGTCCAGATACTGCCATGTGTCTTAAGTGGGAAGCAGAAATCATTCTCCCATCGAGAACCCTGAGCTAGGACCAGCGGCACCTGCCTCTTTGCCTTGTTCCCAAAATATTCTTCTGCTGTCCCGGAGCCGGGAACAAATATTGTTACATTTAATGTTCGAATATGTGTATGAATGGGTGGGCACAAGCCCCAGCCGGACCTTGGGGTGGTACTTCCCGTCACACACGGCCATCACCGTGTCTGCTCCTAGAGGCACTCAGACTCCCTGATCCAACCCAATCCTCTCCTTTCACAGAGGAAGGAAGTACGGCCCAGAGAGGGTAAGCAACGAGCCTGAAGACACACAGCGGGCTTTCTTGTCTCACTCCCCCCCAGGGCTCTTTCCACGGCGCCACACGAGGCCTGGACCCAGCCAGCACGAGTCTGGAGGCCTAGACTCCGGGAGAGGCCAAATGTCCTCTCCCAACAAGACAGACACTGGCACAGCCTCATTTTCCTGTTACAATGCCGGGAAAGCGTGCGGAGTGGAGTGTTATAAAAACACTGGCCGGAGCCCGCGCAGTGGAATGAACAAAGCCTGTTTTCCATGTGAACCGGGCTAATAAAAGGAAGAGCCCGAAATTGTTTGTTGCCATTATAAGGGCCATTTTTCCCCCTATAAAAAGAGTAATTTTCGTTTATGGGGACCCTGGGCAATTTTCCATCTAATTTGATGTTTTATAATGTCTGCAAAGCCACGCAGCCTTCGTTGGCTGTGCGGCCGTAGACGTTTTATTTTCAAATTTTCAAGGTTATGGGTTCATCAAGAGCAAAGGAAAAATGCGGCTGGATTTTCATGGGTCCTGGTGAGAAAGGGGGCAGCGGACGGTCTGGGAGACCGACTGGAAGTGAACCCGCGGCCCTGAAGCCCTCAGCCCCAGGCATTTCCCTCCCCGGGGTCGTCAGGCTGGAAAGGCTGGGGGAGGGTCCTTGTCCCAGGTGAGCCCCGCCCCCCACGTTGCCCCGCCCCCGCGTTGCCCCGCCCCCCGCGTTGCCCCGCCCCCACGTTGCCCCGCCCAGAGGCACCTTCGCAGCCCCCCCCCCAGTCCTGCTCTCCCTGGAATCCCTTTTTGCAGGTTTGCTCTTTGAATCATCACAACAGCCTGTGGGGGACGAGACTGTTGCCCCCGGTTTACGGAGGGAAAAGCTGACTTAGAGAAGGTAACCGCCAGCAGGAGATGGGGAGCCTGGTCTGAGCCTGATCATTAGAACCTGGCGTTGAGGTCCGATCACCCCGTCTACACTGGGGCAACACTCTTCCCACCACCATCGTGCTGATCCACTGGCATGCAGCTCACCGCCTAGCGCCCCGGTGGCCTTCTGTAAAATGAGCAGGGTGACTCTGGTTCACTGGAAGTTTCCGAGGCTTCGAGGAGCTCATGCTGGTGACAAGCAGCTCTGGGCTGAAGCTCCAGGGCCAAGAGGCTCCCTGCCTGAGAGTGAAATGCAGCAGGGGTGATGGGAGGAAGGACCAGACGGAAGAGGTGAGAAGAGGCAGGGCGATGGAAAATTGAAAAGCTAAGCGGGAAGGCACAGGACCACTCTCTTTCTTAGAGAAAGAGAGAAGAGAACAGATGAACTCAAGGCAAATTAAAATTACTTGAATCCCAACCCATCGCTGTGTGTGTTTCCAAATAGTTATATCAAATGCATCATCATGTATATTACACTCTGTGAGTTCTTTTAACTCCGTAATTACAGTGGACAGCTTCCCGTGGGTTTGTATTCTGCGCACCATCTCTAATGGCAACAGGTACTGGATCATGTGGCTACAGCAAGGCAGTTTCTAACCACTCCCCTTCAGCTGGACACTTAGGTTGTTTTTGATGTTCATGATGGTTTAGAGGGCAGAATTGGACAGACCCATAACTAAGTGGCTCGTTCTTGTTTGCAAAAGCCCTTGCAAAAAGCCCACAGGCGGGGTGGCAGGGAGCCCAGCAGAGCCTCAGCTTCCAAGAAATCAGAGCCCATTGCCACCTCCTGTGTGGAGCAAAGCCAGAGGCTGTGACCTTGAACCGCTCTCAGGCACCTGCCAGTGTGGAATAGCAGTTAAGTCTTGGTTTCCTTGCCTGGGAAGTGGAGGTGTTAATAAGACTCACTTCCCTTGGCTGGGTGGGGACTAAACTCCATAACCGCACACCTTGGGGTCTCTTTCCAGATTCCCCTGGGGAGATGTAACCGCCAGACCCTGCCACCAACCAGCTGACCTTGAGACCAAGGGCAGAGAGGGCAGTATCAGATGAGACTCAGGATCAGAGAAGAAAGACCAAAGGGTACGTGGGTGAGAAGGAAGCACTGGGGGCAGAGGGGCTGGTGTTTGGCTTCCAGACAATCGGACAGGCTGGACTGCCCCCCATCCCAGATCCAGAAGAAAATGGGAGCTCTGAGCACAAAGGCCCTGGGAGAGCCCGGCTAAGAGCTTGTCAGCGGCCCATCTCTCCATCTCGGGGCTCCCCGACCCCGGATGCCTGTGCTCCAGTTTGCAGCTGCCCCGGCTGATGTCCCGCCTGCCCCACCCTTCTGGCCTGGAGGGACCTGGGAAGGAGACCCGCATTCGAGCCGTTTCTCTATCACCTGAGTCCCTGTGTCCTGCCTGGCTCTGGGTCAGTGGCTAGAATGAATGAATGAGTGAGTGTTCCAGGTGGGATTCAGAGGCTTCGATCAGGAACACCAGCCAGAAGCAAGGATATGCCTCGGGGTGTGTGTGTGTGGGGGGGGGTTGCCCATCTGGTTGTCGAGACTCAGGGGATTGATGAGGTGGGGACTCAGTTCTCTGCCGGTGATTGAGCCTCGTCCCCAGACAAGTTTCCTAACCTTTCTCTGCCATCCAGTCCCCTCGTGGCTAAAACACGCAGAGCGAACAGGCAGCAGGAACTCATGGGGACAGCACAGGTGGCTTCGGGGGGTGGGCCTACACCCACGGCATATGGAAATTCCTGGCCCCGGGATCGAATCCTCGCCATTGCAGAGACAATGCCAGGTCCTTAACCTGCTTTGCCACTGTGGGAACTCCCACAGGTGGCTTCTTACCGAATGTGATTATACTTAAAAAAAGAAAAGGAAACTGAAAGCCAAGATCTGAGCACCTGGCTAATGATTGTTAGGGAGGCCATGTGTTTTAAGGGCACCCAGTGTGTGCTTTCGTGGGTGCAGCAAAACACACAGACCTGGAAATGGCTCTCGTGAGGGAAGAAATTTTTACACTGGAAACATGAAGCATGCCATGCCACACAGGGCCACTAGAAGAAGCACTGGGTGGGTCAGGTGGCAGAGGGACTGGGGGGCCCTGAGCCCCTGCTGAGGTTACCACGGAAGGATCAGGGAGGCAGGGAAAACCGGCTCGGCAGTGGCTGCTCTGAGTAACTTCAGCAGGCTCTGGGGCACAGGGACCGTCCCCAGCTGTCTGGTACTTGACCTGGGGTGACGAGGAGGAGAGTGGGGGACAGTGTCCCTGAGTGTGAGAAGCAGGTAGAGGAAGGGGCTGGGGTGTGGGCTCTGGATTGATCGATTTGAACAGATGGTAACTTGTGAGCTAATTGCTTATTATCTGTAGCAACTGGCCACAGTTTTGGGAGGGGCCGTTCCTCCAGGGTCGGCAAGACTCCAGAGATGAAAGCGTAAGAATACAGGAAATGGGGAGTTCCCGCTATGGCTCAGCAGGTTAAAGACCTGACATAGAGTCCGTGAAGGTGCAGGTTCGATCCTAGCCTCGTTCAGTGGATTAAGGATCTGACATTGCCACAAGCTGTGGTGTAGGTCGCAGAGGTGGCTCGGATCCTAAGTTGCTGTGGCTGTGGTGTAGGCTGGCAGCTGCAGCTCTGATTCAACCCCTAGCCTGGGAACCTCCATATGTCGCGGGTGCGGCCCTAAAATAAAGAATACAGAAAATAAAAGATAAGATTAGCACACCATGAGGCCAGCGTCAGAGCGAGCTCTGGGATCAGCCGGGCTTGAACCCCAACCCCATCTCTTACTAGTTGCGTGACTTTTATCCAGTTCCGCAGCATCTGTAACACGAGGACCTCAGGGGCTGCCTCTAGCGGGACAGTAAATGGGGTCGACCGGGCGTCTTCCTTGGGCACCGGGCAGGGGATGAAAACGTCCCTCATAAATCAGAAACCAGCGCCAGTTAGCGAAGGTCTCTGCACAGGGGTCGCTACAGAGCCGGCACGATGGGAACCTAAGCCCTGGTCCTGATGAACGGGGTGCTGCCTGGGGTGGAGATGAGCCCGGGTCCCTCCCCGGGGGCGGCCCGCCCCTGCACCGCTCCAGCCGACCAGAGGGACTGGGTCGCAAACCCCAGCCGACTGAGAAACAGAAACAGAATGAGGTATTATGTAGGACTGCTTACCCCGAACCAGGGCTTTATTTTATTATCTACATTTTAAACCCTTTAATATGCCTCCCAAGATGCCGTCTGGCTTGGAAAAATCACCTATCATAAATGCACATAATAAATCTCTTATTTTGAACATAGAGAGGTATGCCATTTTTATTAAGAGAAAGTAAGTTTCTCTCCCCCACCACCACCAAATCAGCATCCAGCAAATATTTAAATTTTTTTTTTGTCTTTTTGCTTTATCTAGGGCCGCACCCGCAGCATATGGAGGTTTCCAGGCTAGGGGTCTAACAGGAGCTGTAGCCGCTGGCCTACGCTGCAGCCACAGCAATGCGGGATCCGAGCCGCGTCTGTAACCTACACCACAGCTCACGGCAACGCCGGATCCTTAACCCACTGAGCAAGACCAGGGATCGAACCCACAACCTCATGGTTCATAACGGATTTGCTAAGCACTGAGCCACGAAGGGAACTCCCAGCATCCAGCAAATATTTAAAGAGGATCCGCTGAAGGGACACCAGTTGCTCAGCCGGCCAGAGCAAGCGGCCAGGCTCGGTGGGGCCGCTCCTGCGCACAGACCCTCTGGGGGGAAGCGGATCTGGGAGACGCCGGCATCCGCCTCTTCTCCATCGCCGCGTGGGGCTCGGCCGCTTCCAGCCGCAGCAGATCTGGCCACTCGTGCTCTCCCCGGGCGTGGGAGCTCCAGCTCTCCTCCTGTCCCGATGCCGCAGTGGCTCCTGGCTGCCCCCCGACTTCATCCTCAGACTCTCTAGGTACCACCCCCGGGATGGGGAGATGAAGGCACCCCGAGGCCCACCCCCGGGGAACAGAGGGAAAGGCAAGGCGGGCACCTCTGGGGCATAACGTAGCGACTGGAAGTGATGAGCTACCACCGTGTAGTGACACTCCATAGTAAGTCGGGGCTGAGAAGGAAGAGAGGGACAAAGTGGGGGGGAGGAGAGGGCGGAAGGGAGGGAGGGCGGGCCGGGACAGGCCGGGGGCGAGAGGACAGGCTGCCTCTTGTCTGCCCCTGGGCCTGTCGCATGTATCAGACAGGGTCCCAGCGGGAAGTGCTCTCCAACCATGTAGATGCTAATACTTATAAAAGGTGTGGACAGTTCAGAACCTGGGGGCTGGTGGCCGGGGAGCTGCTACGGCCCGAGTGGGGACGGCGACGCATCTTCATGGAGGGACTTGAGGCAGGGTGTGGGTGGGGCTGGAGGGGTGCTGGGTTCCAGCGGTGGGAAGCAGCTAGCCCGCGGCTACCAGGTTTTAATGTGTATCTTATCACTATGTAGGTACAGTGGAGACAATAGATCGGGAGAGAAAAGATGGTTGCTAAACCCCCAGATTCCCAAAAGGGGGGCGCACGGGGAGCACCAGGAACAGTCAGGAGGCAGAGGAAGTGGGGAAACTGCACAGGAGCCTTCCTGGCGCTTTCCGCGGGAAGAGCGCCGAGCAGCCTGGGGCCGGGCTGCTTTGGGTCACGGTCAGGCTCTGGCAGAGCGCTGCCCCCAGCCGTCTTGCTACCTGGGGATTCGGACGGGTGGAGCGTGGCCCAGGGGGCGTGGACCCCGTAAAGGAGGTGGCTGGAGCGTGTGGACTCCAGTTTGGTTGCTTTGCACTGGGAAGTACACTCGTGAATGAACTGCTTATCATCTCCAGGAACCGGCCAGGCCCGGGAGGGACAGGTCTCCGGGTGAGCAAGGCCCTGGAGGCCAAAGCGTCAGAGCAGAGGAGTTCAAGGTCTGGTCAGCGCGCTGCACGGCGAGAGACGCGGCGGAACGGGACCCACGCCTCACTCTCCTGCTGAACAAACCAGCAGGGAGGCGGGAGGCAAGGGGGCCGGTTGACACCGTCCGTCTCCCTGTCCCAGAGCCAGCGAGCTGGATGGGCAGCTCTGAGTGGCCACTGATCCGAGCTCCCGGGCAGCGAATGGGCCGATGTAATCAGTCTGGCGTGGAGGAAGCGCCTGCTGAGCTGGGTTTTGCGGGTTGAACAGGCATTTCCCGCGGAAGAGGCCACACGAAACCGCAGAGATGAACACAGCACGGCTGGCAAGCTGCGTGCTCCACCGTGTTGCTGGACTGGGAAATTTGGGGGGAGGAGGGTGGCTGGTGTGACCGAGGTGCTCGGGGAAGGTCTCTGCCTCTAGTCATTTCCTTCTCTCCAGACTGTCTGCAAAGCAGCGGTTCACGGGTGTAACGTGCTTCCAGCAGGAACCGCTACAATAAACTTGGCCACCACCCCCGGGACCGAGTTCACGAGGAGGTGTAACAGTTTCATGGAGCCCACTTTCCAGCGCTCCGGGGAGGCTCAGGTGAAATGATGTCTAAGGAAGTTCTTCCCAATCAAAGGACAACGCAACCCACCTCGTGCACAGTAAATAGTCTGCTGTCTGGATAGGGGAACGGGCCAGGGGGTCAAGTCCATGGGCTCCAGCGCTCTGGGGCAGGGCCACTAGCTGACCTGTTTGGACCTCACCAGCCTCATCGATCAAATCATCCAGTGGGAGGAGGAAGGATGCCAGGGTTTGCTTCCCATCTGTAACTGGCCTTGACTCCAAGCCTACACTCCACACCCAGTTTTTGGAAGAGGGAGAAATAACCCTCGCGGGCCAAAGAATACAATACCCTTGGATGCCCCTGGCTGTGTGAGACGGTCTGAAAAAGCTTTATCACTGCGCACAGAGGCTGCCAAAGTCAGACCGAAACCCTTCCCAGGAAATTCTTGGCTCTGCCCGTGAGCAGCGCGTCTCGTGGAATTAATTTCAGTCCATATGATGCTGGAGCGCTGCAAACAGAGATGTATAAAAACGGCAGCCCCAAGCCTTTGCGCCGCAGTAAACCCTCAACTGTGCTGAGTTTATGTGCGCTGCGCGTGGCACGCCTGCCCCTCTGCAAAAGGCGTAAAAGCCACCCCAGCTGCAAGCTGGAATGTTCAGACGCTCCTGGTGCCACTGGGCCCCGTGAAGGGAGCTCGTGCCCTCTTCCCAAGCTCGTTCCATCTTTCTGCTTGGATTGTGGGGCAGGCAGCCAAGGTGCAGGTGAGCCCCCAGGGCTGTGGAAGCACAGACAGAACCATCTCCTCGGCTCCAAGCAAACCCGCGGTGGGAGGGGCGCTTCGTATCCTGGAGTCACTGGGCTGCTGGAAAGAGGTTTTGAGATCCTCCATTTCAAGATGGCGACTTCAGAGGCTTTCGGTGCCTCGGCCAAGGTCATATGACGAGTTAATGGAAAGACCTGGCTTTTGGCCTCGTGGTGGAGGAGACCAGACGGACGATTTGGAGTCAGAGTGTTCTGGGTTCAAACAAGTCCTCATTTTCTAAGCTCAGCGAGTTGTTTGGACTCTGTGCTTTGGTTTCTTTGTAAAACAAATGAGAAGAGCACCGTGTAATGGAAATCCTGGCAGAATTAACCCAGGTGGTGTACGTTCAGCATAACCTCAATGCTTGGTATCTGGTAAGTGCCTAAGAAGTGACAGCTGCTGTTATTATGATGTCTGAGTCTATGTGTATCTTAGCTGGGGTTTCCCCCAAACAGAGACAAAGACAGACATAAGAGAATTCCCTTCGTGGCTCAGTGGTTAACGAACCCGACTAGGATCCATGAGGATGAGGGTTCGATCTCTGGCCTTGCTCAGTGGGTTAAGGATCTGGTGTTGCCGTGAGCTGTGATGTAGGTGGCAGATATAGCTCGGATCCCGTCTTGCTGTGGCTGTAGGTCCTCTTCAACCCCTAGCCTGGGAACTTCCATATGTCAGGGGTGTGGCCCTAAAAATCAAAGAAAAAAAAAAAGATAGGCATAAGCCCTTTATTTGGAAGATGATCCCAGGAAGCAGGAATAAGGGAACAAAGAAGGTGAGACCAGAAAGGAAGAAAAAGTAGCACAAAGGTCTGTTATCCTGGGTGCTACAGAGGCCGAGGGGAGCCCCGTTCTGCCAGTGGACGTTTTTGGAGACTATTATAAAGCTTGATTAAAGGAGATTGAAGAAATGAAGCGCTATAGCATGTCAGCCGCTGGGAAAACTCCATGCTGTCTTATAATCAGTCAGGGTTGATCAGGACCACAGAAACCACTCCGGTTACTTTGAGCAGGGGTGTGACAGAGGAATTGGAGATTCCCACCGTCTTTGGAAAACTGAGGGCGCAAAGCTCACGAAGGGCACTTTCGGGGATTCTGGGGGTTCAGAGACTGCAAGGAGGACACTTGTGGTCCTGGCGCGTGTGGCGGTCAGGGATGCTCACGTCTGCGGGGGTCACCTCGTGTCTGTGCTCTGCAGGACCCAGCGGGCCCCGGAGGACGGACACCCTGCCCTGCCTTCCTGCACCTATGAGTGGACGCTAACTGGCCCCGAGGGCAAGGAAGCCTAGGAAACGGAGTCTGCAGGTCTCCGTCCTGGGAATGGAGACTGGGATGCCGGGTCTGCTACTGGGAACTGACAAGCAGTATCTGGCACAGTCATAGACGAGGATTCCCGCCCCCCGATTTGACTGTAAACGCGATGAGATGCCAATGGAAACCTCGAGAATCAGACGAATAAAGATCCAACGATGCCTGAGATGACACTGAAGAGAGAGAAGGACGAGGAAGAGGAGGAGGAGCCAGGGGACCGAGGGTTCTCAGGACCGGACCACAGGTCTCAGCACACAGCCATCCTCGTGGCTGTGATTTGTCACCGTGAAAGGATCCAAAGCGAAATCAGCAAAAGGAAAAGGCACCTGGGAGGTCCAGGGAGACCAGGAGCAAGCTTCCTGGTGCACCGCAATCGCTCAGTCGGTGCTGGCGCCTTCCGCTCGTTAGCAGAGGACTGTTACCCAGCCATTAACCGCCTAGAAAGAGGAAAAACAAGCGTAGTCAGTGTTTTCTTTGTCCATGACCTTTCTCTAGAATTAGAGGTAAAACTCCAGGATGTCTTAAAAACAAGAAAACGAGCCACAGGGAATCAGCAGTGACTAATACTTGTCATGACACAGTTCTAGTAACTGGGGCTCAGAGAGTGACTTGCTAAAGGTCACACAGCACACCGCTGAGGGGGCTGGAATCAGCCTTCTGGGCGATCCCCTGCTCTAAGTCCGTATAGGTTCTGTTAACCCTGTTATGCTCGTTCAGGTTTCAGGAATTTGCCGAACCTTGGAGTTATGCAGGTTTTTCTTCTAAACAAGCTCTCCTCGAAACCCCACCCCGGGTCAGGTGATGAGCTCAGAGGAAAGGCGATGAGCTGAGGCTGTGGCCCTGACTCACGCAGAATAAGCTCCCTGGGCAGGGTCTGGCTTGAGCCCTGTGAGTCACTAAACTTGGCCCAGGGTGGATGCCTGGAGGGCGGCGTTCCAAAGTCTCTCATCAGGAAGTATCCGCGAGTGACAGCTCGGGTTACAGCGGGGCCCTGGGCTCGTGGGTGCCCCTGGCTCGTGGCGCGCACGTTGGCGTACGATTGAATAGGCTAAGCTTTCTTCTGTTCAGTGGAAAAGAGGGAAAGGCGGCCCTGTCTGTGCATTTCACATGCAGGGCTTCACTGTCACGGCGGCACTGTAAAGGGTGTCTCAGGAACGCCCGTGCTTCGGAGGCAGGAACTGAGCTTCAGAGACGGAAGGGCACCTGCCCGTGTGCACTCAGCAGGGAAGGGTCTCGTATCTCAGCACCCAGAGCTGTTGCTCCGGCCACTCCTCTAGATCTTCTTAAGAAGCCAGCGCCAAGACGGGATTAAACACGCAAAAGTATTTTCGGGGAAACACGTGCGAGAGGAGCCAGGAAGGCTGGGACAGCCGCCTGACCACGGGGCAGTCCGCCCCCAGGGGAGGAGAGAGCGAAGGAAGGCGGGCATCCTGGACAAATCAGCTGTGCAGGCTCAAGAAGCTTCCCCGAGGCCGCTGGAATCCACTTTCTTCTTCCTGAGAGAATCTGACCTCCACGCATCCCCTTCCCTCCAGCAGGTGTATCGGTGCATTAAAAGCTGCAATTCCTGTAGCTTCCTTCTCTCTCTCGCTTCTGAACACTCAAAGGGGTATGAGGCCAGGTGAGTGTCCTGCAGGTGAAATCTGCCTGCAGACTTCCACAAGCCTGGTTATGGCAGCGGAGTGGGGCGGCATTCTCTCCCCTCTGTCCTAACTTGAGTGCATTTTCAAGCTCAGGTTCCAAACTAAAGCTCGGTGGGTCCCTACAGAAGAATAAGCTTTGGGGGGAATTCCTTTGTGGTGCATCAGGTTAAGGATCTGGCATCATCACCGCAGAAGCTCGGGTCGCTGCTGTGACACAGGTTCAATCCCTAGCCTGGGAACTTCCGTATGCCAGGGGTGCAGCCAAAGAAAAAAAGAATAAGCTTTTGTATATACCATGAGATTAACAATGTAAAGTTAAACGTAAACTTGAAAAAACAAGGACCAGAATATTGGTAGTGATTCTCCATTTGTGATATTTTCTCTTTTCTGTATGTTCCAAATATTTTGAGTGTTATGTTACTTCTAAGAATCAAAAAAAAAAAACCTTAAAATTTTTTACTCAGTATTGTTCTTGGGAGTTCCCGTTGTGGCTCAGTGAGTTAAGAACCCAACTAATGTTTGTGAGGATGTGGGATCAATCCCTGGCCTTGCTCAGTGGGTTGAGGATCCAGTGTTGCTGCAAGCTGCGGTTTAGGTCAGAGATGTAGCTTGGAACTGGTGTTGCTGTGGCTGTGGCACTAGGCTGGCAGCTGCAGCTCCAATTAGACCCCCCACCTGGGAACTTCCATATATCATGGGTACAGATGTAACAAGAGAAAAAGAAGAAAAAAATATTATTCTTGATCTGAGAACTCCTTTGTAGCTGGATTTAGACCCATCACGGGAGGAAATTGAGAGCAGAGAATGGAAAAGAAGGAAAAAATTGATATTCTCCAGGAGATCTGCTACCTGCAAACCCTCAATTGAAAATTATTTCCAACGTGAAGATTTACGAAGAAGAGTCCTTTGTCAAGAAAAATCTATGCAGAAGCTTGCTTTGCTTTTTACAAAGTTTATTTTTAACTTTTTAAACTTAAATATCCTAACACCTCATCTTTCCTGTTATATTCTGCAAATGCATTAGTCAGAGAAGGCTAGGTAAGTTCGTCCCAACATGGAGCAAGCCAATCCAATAGAAGTGTATTTATTTCTTGCTAATGAAACTTGCCCTAGCAGTGCTGGGGCAGCTCAGGGGAGGAGTGGAAGATGGGAACGGCCTCCAGTCTACGAGGTCACTCAGGGATCGAGGCTGACCAAGGCTTTGACCCTCCAACCAGTGGCTTTCTAAGTTGCCTTGGTCATCTCCCTTCCAGCCATAGCAGGGGAAGAAGGGAAGGCCCAGCAGAGGTTTTCATGGGCCAAGACTGGAAATGCCCACGTCACTTCCGCTCAACTCTGTTTGAAACTCAGTCATTTGGCCACAACTAACTGGAAAGAGCTGGGGAAAGGTAACATCCACGAAAAAAGAAGAGAAGTAAGTCTTGTTAAGCCAGTGCTTTCTACCGGTACTTCCTACCAGCTTACAAGGCCTTTTTACACCAAGCAAACTTCACTTACAAGAGATCCAAAGCAATCAATTACAAGCGATTCAAAAATAATTCTTGGTCCTGCTAACCAAATTAAATAAACATCTTCAAATATTTGAATTACATTTATAATTGTTTACATTTTATTTGCTTTCAAGTGTTTCAGTGGTCTGGCAGATTCTACCAATACTGAAATAATCCTTATAAATCAAATAAACTTATAAAAACAGTGAACAAATAATTGTATATATACATACATATATACATATATACACACACATACCTATGTGCACCCACATGCATCTTGTAAAATCTCCACTTAAAATCACAGGTTTAGGAGTTCCCATTGTGGCTCAGTGGTTAATGAAACCAACTAGCATCCATGAGGACGTAGGTTCGATCCCTGGCCTTGCTCAGTGGGTTAAGGATCCAGCATTGCCGTGAGCTGTGGTGTAGGTCGGCAGGGCAGCTATAGCTCTGATTCGACTCCTAGCCTGGGAACTTCTATATGCCATGTGTGTGGCCCTAAAAAGCCAAAAAAAAAATCACATGTTTTAGTCAATTTTTTTTTTTTTGTCTCTTTGTCCTTTTTTTTAGGGCCGCACCACAGCATATGGAGGTTCCCAGGCTAGGGGTCTCATTGGAGCTATAGCTGCTGGCCTACACCACAGCCACAGCACATCCAAGCTGCGTCTGCAAACTACACCACAGCTCACGGCAACACTGGATCCTTGAACCACTGAGCAAGGCCAGGGATCAAACCAGCAACCTCATGGTTCCTAGTTGGATACGTTTCTGCTGCACCACGATGGGAACTCCTTAAATCAATTAATTAACTGCACATTATAAGTGGAGTTGAAAGACTATCACTAAAACGCTATATTCTCTTAATATAAAATTTACTTAATATGAAAAAATTTGGAGTGGATTTTGATTTTCTTAAATAAAAACAACGAGAGGAAGTTGGAAGGGGTTTGAGGGGGATCGACAGCCCCCAGTTGTCCACTGCCTCCAGGCAACGGGAGGCTCACCTCCTCAGACAGGGGAGGAGGGGCGGCTTCTCCCGGCAGAAGAGGCTTTTAAGGTTTAGAAGTTCAAGGTTGTCACTGAAATCTGCTCATATGTCCATAATCTAATTCTCAAGGCCCCACAGTTTCCTAATCAATGCCATAAATTTAGCATGAAATAATAAAAATGAAAACATATATTCGTAAATATTGTAGCAGCTTTACTTATAATGGCCTAAACTGGGAACACTGGCAGTGTTTCTACGGATATAAAATCCTCAAAGACCTTGTGGGTCTCCCATGCATGTCTTAGGAATTCACTCCATCAGACAAAATATTCTCCATAGATTCTTCCCAGAAAACATCATACCTATTTTTGGCTCTTCTGACATGGCTGAGGGAATCTGAATCATAGCTTTAATCCCCTCAAAGAGCCTTTTGCATATTCTGATCTTTAAAACTTTGTACAGTATTAGCAAAAGGCTGATAAACATTCCTGACAGTGAGTATCTTAATTTTACTGTCTTCTACAATCTGGATAGGCTGAGGATTTTCTGAATTATCAAGTCCTGTTTCCCTTTAGTTTAACATTCTAGCAGTTCCCGTTGTGGCTCAGCGGAAACGAATCTGACTAGCAGCCATGAGCTGGGGTTCGATCCTTCAGTGGGTAGGGGATCTGATGTTGCCGTGAGCTGTGGTGTAGGTTGCAGACACGGCTTGGATCCATGTTGCTGGGGCTGTGGGGTAGACTGGCAGCTGTAGCTCTAATTCGAACCCTAGCCTGGGAACCTCCATATGCTGCAGGTGTGGCCCTAAAAAGCAAAAAGAAAAAAAAGAAAGAAAGAAAGAAAGAAAGAAAAGTCTACCCTGAATTTATCTCTTGGCTCTCACAGCTAGAGCATTAACTCTTTGATTAGAAATCTCTTTACCTAGATGTCCAGTTTCACGGTTTACAAATTCTGCTTTCCACCTAACTGTAGATGCCAAGTCCACTAAATCTTCTGCCACTATATTATAAGGATCCCTTTATTTTATTTTATTTTTTGCTTTTTAGGGCTGCACCTGTGGCACGTGGAAGTTCCCAAGCTTGATGATGAAACACAGCCACAGCAACACCAGATCCGAGCTGGGTCTGAGACCTACATCACAACTCAGGGCAATGCTGGATCCTTAACCCACTGACCGGGGCCAGGGCTTGAACCCTCAACCTCATGGATACTAGTTGAGTTTGATACCTCTGAGCCACAAGGGGAACTCCAAGGATTCCTTTTATTCCAGTTCCCATGGATGTTCCTCCTTTCTCTCTGAGCCTTAAAGCACAGGATCTTTAATGTCCGAATCTCCACTACCAGCTCTCTGTGATGATTTAGGTATATGCTCTGAGACAATATAGGTTTTTGCTACCATGCTCCTCACTTCATTTTGAGCCTTCACCAGCAAAGTCATTAACAGCTATTTCTACTAACAATATGTTCAACTATAAGTGGAACTAATAAGTGAGTTTATCAAATTTGAAGACTATAAGATCAATGTATAAATTCCATTATGTCTCTAAATATTAGCTATTAGCAATCATAAATTGAGATAAAAAACCATTTAGAATAGAATCAAAAATATAAATAGTAATGCAGGACAGTCTGTCAAAAGCATGCAAGACTGTATACTGAAAACTTCAAACATTGCTGAGAAAAATTAGAGAAAATCTAAGTAAGTAGAGAGAGAAACTGTTCACAGATCGATAGGCTGTGTTCATGGGTCAGAAGACTCTGTGTTGTTGGATGTCAATTTTCTCAAACTGATCTATCAGTTGGGAAGAATTCCCAGTTTATTCCCCATGGGTTCTCGTGTAGAAACTGACCAACCAACTCTAAAATTCATATAGAAATGCAAAAGGCCTAAGATAGCCAAAATCAGTTTGAAAAAGAACAAAGTTGGAGGACTTAGACCGCAGGACTTCAAGACATTATACATCTATACTAATCATGACATGCATGGTTGATGGAAAGACGGGCAAGCAAACCGAAGGAACAGAATACCAAGTCCATATACAGAAACATGCATATGTAGTCAGTTCATTTTCAACAAAGTTACAAAGGCAATTAAGTGAAACAAAGAGAGTCATTTCAACTAGTTTTGGAACAACTGGCTATCCTTACTGCTGCAAAATGAACTTTGATCCCAACCTCGTACCACATATAATAGTTAACCAAAATAAAGCAGAGACCTGAATGTAATGTTTTAGCCATAAAACATCTAAAAGAAAACACGGAAGAAAATTTTTGTGACCTTGGGTTAGGCTTCTTTTTTTTCTTTTTCTTTTTAGAGCCCTACTTGGGGCATATGAAGGTTCCCAGGCTAGGGGTCCAATTGGAGCTGCAGCTGCCAGCCCCAGCCCCAGCCACAGCCAGGCCAGATCCCAGCTGCACCTGTGACCTACACTGCAGCTTGTGGCAACACTGGATCCTTAACCCACTGAGTGAGGCCAGGGATTAAACCTATATCCTCATGGATACTAGTCAAGTTCCTAACCTGCTGAACTACAAGAGGAACTCCTAGGCAATGTTTTTTTTAGATGTGACACCAAAAGCGCTCTGTAAGAGGAATCCATAAGAGAAAAAAATGATGGGCTTTGTCAAAATTTAAAACATGCTCTTGAAATGTTGAGAATACAAAGACAAACCACAGACAGAAAAAAACATATTTGCAAAGTATGTCTCTAATAAAGGACTTTCACCCAGAGCATATAAAGAACTCTTCAGACTCAATGATGAGAAAACAAAAAAAAGAAGTTTTGTTTTGTTTTTTGTCTTTTCAGGGCCACACCAGCAGCATATGGAGGTTCCCAGACCACGGGTCGAATGAGAGATACAGCTGCAGGCCTACAGTATCACAGCCACAGCAATGTCAGATCAGAGCCACGTCTGTGACCTACACCACAGCTCACGGCAACGCCGGATCCTTAACCCGCTGAGCGAGGCCAGGGATCGAACCCGCAACCTCATGATTCCTAGTTGGATTCATTAACCACTGCGCCACGACAGGAACGCCTGCCTCTGCTAATCTGAAACACTCAGTCCTCCACTCCCCCACCACCACCCGCATGGGAACCACAGTTCTGTTCTGTGTGTCTGCGAGTCTGTTTCTATTTTGTAGATACATTCACTTGTGTCCTGTTTTAGATTCGACATATAAGTGATATCACATGGTATTTGTCTTTCTCTTTCTGACTTATTTCACTTCGTATGAAAACCTCCAGGTCCATCCACGTTGTGTAACAGCTTTATCGCTGAAACGTCCACCGGCCCGTAAAAGCGCAACGAAAGCGTGATTGAGCCGTGCAACAGGATCCATTCGTGCACAGAAGGGAACGGACTTGACTAATACAGGAGCAGTGATGGATCTCAAGACAGTTTTGCGGAGTGAAAGCAGCCGCATAAAGGAATACCTACGGCATGGTTTCATTCAGACCTAACCCCAGGAAATGCCGAGTAATCTGGAGAAGCAGAGAGGGAGGGGATCAGTGGTGGCTGGCCATCAGTGGCCGTGGGGACAAAGGCAAGGGGCTGAAGGACTGCAAAGGGGCACAAGGAACCCCGGGGGAGGCGGGCCCGTTCACTCTCTGGATCATGGTTGTGGGTTCACGAGTGTACACCACCTGTCAACAGGCTTAGGGCCTGTTAGGTATAGTCAATAAAACTGTTTACAAAAAATCCCGTCTCCTGGCACTTGTAGTGTATGCCTGTCGGGGGAAGGGAGGAGCACCAATTGAGAGAATCACTCCAAATCCCCACATATTGGCTCTTATGACCACCCGATCCATTCTATAATTACTCGTTTGTGCGCTTTTTTTTTTCCCCTCCCACTGAAATTCAAGCTCCCAGAGGGCAGAGACTCCGTCCATTGTCATGGATGACTTGTAACAAGATGGGGAAAAGTTTGTTCCTTTGGAACAGAGTTCCCTGCCTGGAACTGTTTGGGGCAGGGCTGCCCAGGTGAGGGCTGGTACCGGGGGTCCTGAGCCCCGGGGAAGCTGCCTGTGACGGGGGTGGGGGCAGAGTGGGTAACCAGAGTGTGGGCCGTGCCACCTGGCTTCACCCATAACCCTCTCCACCCTCCGCCAATTGTCTGTGGATGTGTTGAATGTTTGGAAACCGTGGGTTTCTCTTTTCTTACGGGCTTGGTGATGAGGCTGAGCTGTGGGGAACCAGGGGAGGTGGGGGGGGCTGAAGATGTAAAACCAGGGATTAGCAGATTCCCTGGGGAGGCTTGGGGCTCCCCAGGGCAGAGGAATGCCTGTTCAAGGCCATCCTACCTGCATCTCCAGGGCTGGAAGGGCACCGAGTGTTCCCGCATCACCGGCGATACCGGGGTTACTGGCTTGGAGGCGGGTCTCCGTGGGACGGAAAGTCTGCGAAGGGTCTCAAGGTCACCAGTCGGTGGCTCTTTCTCTAAACTGCCCTCTCCTGCTTTCTCTAGAAATCTCTGTGCCCCTAAGGGAGAAGTCACTGTATTCTTTTCTCCGTGGTGAGGCAGGAGCAAGGGAGAGAAAAAGAAGGGAACAGAAGCAAACCTTCCAATTAGCCACCGAGAGAGGCTGGCTTTTCCGGGACTGTGCCCCTGGCTGTGTGGCCTCCTGAAGTCCTGGGATGAATGGCTCCGGAGGTGGGGGCCGGACCCCTGGGTGCGACTAAAGGAGACTGGGGGAGAATGGGCCAAGAAATCAGGGCATTCACATGAGGAGCTTTGTTTGCTGTTTCAGTGCAAATTAGCAATTAGCAGGGGCTGGCACTGGGCCACCTCCCTTCTGAGGCCAAGTGGCAGCACGAGTCATTTTTGTTCTTGGCTGGGGACCCGCAGGCTGGGTGGCAGGGAGCAGGACCTAGCGGATGGCTCCCACTCCCGTGGCACGGTGCCCAGGGACCCCCCAGCCTGCTGCCTTCATCAACAGGCTGGGAGGAAGCACGACACGAAGCAGAGCTGGATGGGGCCCTAGGGTCCGTGGTTCCACCTAAACAGGGCAAAGAATCCAGGAGAGCAAGTGATTTGCTTAAGGTCACCCAGCCAGGGAGGCGTCATGGAGCCAGGATCTAAGCTCTCCTCTTCCTAGTTCAAGACGGTGCCCTGAACCATAGGTTCTCAAACTTGAGTGAGCATCAGTGGCCCTAGAGACTTGTGGAAACAGAATGCCGGGCCCCACCCCAGAGTTTCACATTCATTTGCATTTCTTTCTTTCTTTTTTTTTTTTGCAGCATATGGAAGTTTCCAGGCTAAGAGTCGAATCCAAGCCACAGCCACAGCAACGCCACATCCGAGCCGAGTCTGCGATCTGTACCACAGCTCGTGGCAACGATGGATCCTTAACCCACTGAGTGGGGCCAGGGATCAAACCCGCAACCTCATGGCTACTAGGTGGGTTCGATTCCACTGAGCCACACCAGAAACTTCTCACTTGCATTTCTAACAAGTTCGCTGGTGATGCTGATGCTGGGGGTCCTAGGACCACACTTTGAGAACCACTAAAATGTTTCTTCTGCAGTAAAGAAAGAGAGCATTTCCTGCCCTTCTCCACGCTCAAAATAACAGTGGGTAGAGGCAAAGACTAGCGGAAAAATGGGGGGCTGGGCGAGTCATCTGATGGGTGTTAGCAAAAGAAACGGCAACCGCCTCATCAGACTCCCTGTTTCTTCTGCCGGTGGTCCCGCTGGAGAAGACGCCAAGGTACCAACCTCACAGGAGACCCAGGGGACCCTGGACCCCAGGCAAGCGCACCTCCCTTTGCAGGGCTGTCCTGACCTGGTGCATTTACGCTTCCAAATGGCTCTGCATCCCCCAGAGCCCAAAAAAAGGCTGCAGGGGAGCCGAGAACACGGGTTTTATTGGAACACGGCTTCTACAGGGCACGCAGCCTATGGTTACCAGATTCAGCAAGTAAAAATACAAAACGACCAGTTAGATTTGAATGTCAGATAAACAGCCAATAATCACGAAGCCCAAATCTTGCACGAGGCACTCTCAGATAAAAATTGTGGCTCCTGCCAACCCTAGTCCCAGCCCCGAGTGTGCTGACCTTCATCTGACCCATGGACCAGCCCAGCCCGCCCCTAAAGGGGTGCTCGGGATTAAGTTAATTCATCCATCAAAGTGCTTAGAACCATGTCAGGCTCCATGGGTGGTAGGTCTATGGTCCCATGTGTATACCTGGTATGTTGTCCCATTTCACGCTCACAATCGTATCGCAAGGTGATATGATTCCATCTGACAGGCAAGGAAATCAAGGCTTGTAGCCGGTAAGGAGTCAAGTTTATTTATTTTTAATTTGTTAAATAAAAAATTGTCTATACTGGAGTTCCCGTTTGTGGCTCAGCAGAAATGAATCTGACTAAGAACCATGAGGTTGCGGGTTTGATCCCTGGCCTTGCTCAGTGGGTTAAGGATCCAGCATTGCCGTGAGCTGTGGTGTAGGTTGCAGACGTGGCTCGGATCCCACGTTGCTGTGGCTGTGGCGAAGGCCGGCAGTTGTAGCTCCGATTCAGCCCCTAGCCTGGGAACCTCCACATGCCGCGGGTGCGGCCCTAAAACAACAAAAGACAAAAAAAAAAATTGTCTATATTTAAGGCGTGCAACATGAAGATTTGCTCCATCTATATACACACAGCGAAGTGATTACCAGCACCTAGTTAATGAACATATTGAACTGATTAAGCTCATTAACATATCTTTTTGTGAGGGTGAACACAGGAGGAACTGCAGCCTCCTCTCTTAGTAAATTTCCAGCACTGGAGACGGTATTATTTTATTTTATTTTTTTTATGGGCACATCCTACAGCATATGGAAATTCACAGGCTCTAGGAATTGAATCTGAGCCACAGCTGCAAATTGAGCTGCACGTGCAGCAATGCTAGATCCTTTATACAATTAAAAAAAAAATTTTTTTTTGACTTTTTAGGCTGCACTGCGGCATATGGAGGTTCCCAGGCTAAGGGTCGAATCGGAGCTACAACTGCTGGCCTACGCCACAGCCACAGCCACACGGGATCCGTCGCTGTGGTTTGTGGTTTGTAGTTGGGCTTGTTACCGCTGAGACACGACGAGAGTTCCAAGACTGGATCCTTTACTCACTGCGCTGGGCCGGGCCGGGGATCAAACCCAAGCATCCACAGCAAGCCGAGCTGCTGCAGTCGGATTCTTAGCCCACGGCGCCACAGTGGGAACTTGGAGACGGTGTTACTAACTACAGCTGTACGTTAGTTCTTTTAAACGGTGCCCTATGTCACTTCAAACCCACTCTTGGGAGTTCCTGTTGTGGCGCAGTGGAAACAATCTGACTAGGATCCATGAGGATGCAGGTTCGATCCCTGGCCTCACTCAGTGGGTTAAGGATCCAGTGTTTCCATGAGCTGTGGTGTAGGTTGCACAACCGGCTCGGATCCCAAGTTGCTGTGGCCGTGGTGTAGGCCGGAAGGTACAGCTTGGATTTGACCGCTAGCCTAGGAACCTCTGTACGCCGCAGGTGTGGCCTTAAAAAGCAAAAACAAAAAAAGCCACACTCTCTCTCTTTTGCACCCAACTCCGTACCCTTGTACACTGGCAAGGGTTGTGATCTGTATGTGACAGCCTCGGGAGAACTAAGGTTCTGGGAGCCATGCCACTGTCCTCATGGCTTGTCATGGATGTGTGTGTGTTGTGGGGGTGGGGAGCACAGCTCAGTCAGATGCTTCAGAAACTCGCTTGGGTGGCATCTTGGCATTGACTTACCTGACTCTGAGGTCTTGGTTTTTCATGTGAGAGGCCAGCTCAGAGAAATGGTAGACACCGCAGTGGGAAAGACCACGGACTTTATTTTCTTGTTGAATATATTTTTTTGTTCTTTATTTTTAAAAATTTTATACAATTTTTATTTCTTTAATTTTTCATTAGAGTATAGATGGTTTACAATGAATGCTGTGTGCATTTCTGCTGTACAGCAAAGTGACCCAGTCATACATATATATACATTCTTTTTTTTTGTCTTTTTGCCTTATCTAGGGCCGCACCCGCGGCATATGGAGGTTCCCAGGCTAGGGGTCTAACAGGAGCTGTAGCTGCCGGCCTTCACCACAGTCACAGCAACGAGGGATCCGAGCCGCGTCTGCAACCTACACCACAGCTCACGGCAACACCGGATCCTTAACCCACTGAGCAAGGCCAGGGATCGAACCCGCAAGCTCATGGTTCCTAGTCAGATTCGTTAACCACTAAGCCACGACGGGAACTCCCTATACATTCTTTTTCTCATATTATCTTCCATCATGTTCTGTCCCAAGAGACTGGATATAGTTCCCTGTGCTGTGCGGTAGGACCTCATTTCTTATCCATTCTAAATGTAATAGTTTGCAATTTTCATACAATTTTTAAAGGTTACACTCCATTGACAAGTATTACAAAATGTTGGCTACATTCCCCTTGTTGTAAGCCTGTCTTGCATCCAATAGCTTGTTTTCTCTGCCCCCCTGCCCGACCCCTGCACTGTCCCTCCCCCCACCCCGCTGGTAACCACTAGTTTGTTCTCTGTATCTGTGCATCTGCTTCTTTTCTGTTATATTCACGAGTTTGTCCTATTTTTCAAATTCCGCATACAAGTGTCATCCTATGGTATTTGTAAAAGACCACAGACTTCTCAAAGTCAGACAGACGTGGCCCTCAGCCCTGGTTGGGTCATCCATCGGCTGTGTGACCTTAGGCAGGTGGCTTAACGTCTCTGAATCTCAGCTGGCTCAGCTGAAGGCTAGATTAATCACACCTGCCGTTTCTGGTCCCCTGGGCTGCCAGGGAAATGAGGTGACAGATCACTTTGCAAATTGCAAGGGGCTATGTGGGATTGCCGGGGTTTATGGTGAATCTCCCCTGAGAAGGCTGGCTCTGATGGATTGCCAAGCCTGAAAGCAACTGAGGTTTTCCAGCTGTCACAGGGGTGCCACCACCCAAGGAGAGCCAAGGATCTCTCCCTGACAGGGTTCAGAATGCTCGTTTTAGCCAGTGTTCAGAACGTGCTGCCAATAGACCCTTTTTCATTTATGTGAATGAATTCACGGAGATGTTCGCTATTGGGGTGACCAGCACTGAGGGGTTCCCTAATGACGGTGGCCTTTCCGTTCTAAAGCCAGGGCATCCCAGGAAAACCGGGACGAGCCGATCTCCCTAGTTGTTGTTATTTTTGCCATTTGATTATTAAACTCCTTAAACTGACTCTTTGTCTCTTCCTCTCTCATATCTTTTAGCCCATGGCATCATTTCCTATTACTAGCAGTTTCCATTACCTGTAAGCTCTGTGTGGTTTCCGAGATGGCTTTACAGCTGGTACTGACTTAGATCCACACGCTCTTCCCCTGAGCCACAATTTCAGCTCCTGCTTGCTCTGGGGAACTCCTGCCAGATCTCTTCCCCCACCTCCCTGCAGGTGCCCTTGGAGGAAGAGAGGGAGCTCTGTCCTTTCAGCTTCTGGAGGTTGTCAGCTCTCCAAGCTGTTCCTGGAAAAACAGAGCAGTGCATCCCAGGAACAAATGACCGTCAGTCACAGATAGAAAAACTTTTGGGGAAACAGGAAACCACGGGTACCTTGTTCTTCCACATGAGGGCTTGATGGATGCAAAGCTGTGACTCTTTGCCCAGCCAAGCCCCTGTCCTAGCCTTCCCCACTGGGGTTCACGCAGGGCGCCCACCTGCAGCCAGAGGTGCAGAGTCAGTTTGTTCCTTCTGAACGCAGACCCTACCGCAACTTCGCTTGGTTGACATAATTAAAAACATGAAGATGCCTAACTTTCGACATTCCAAGCCGCCGTGGAACGTTCATTGCTTTGTTGCTTTCTTTTGCTCATTAATTCAATCCGGGCATTGGGTTTTTGAGGAATTATGTCCTCTCACCCCAAGAGTGACCGCAGAGGATGGAAGAGGAGGATGAAAAGTCGCTTACTGCTGGAACTGGTCCTATGGCGATGATCCCAAAGAAGGGCTTGGAGCCGGAGAGCTGGGTCAGACCCTGGGCCCTGCCTCCCACCAAGGCTGGGCTTCAGGCAAGTCTTGGAGCCTTTTCCTGCTCTGTGAGATGGGCCTCAGTACTGCCTGACTCACAGAGTCATTGCGAAGTTCAGAAATAAGTTGTCACATAAGCGAGGTACCAGATAAAACTCCAAGCACACAGGAGGTTCAGATATAGTGGACCTCCTGTATGACAGGGAGTGTGGCATAACCACGCAAATGACTGCATCCCCATGTCAACGGTGATTAGAAGCAAAATGCAAAGTCAAATATTTTGTGTGCCTGTTTGATGGAATAAGTGATTTTCAACTTATTGTATTATTACTTGTAGCCCCTTTTAAACTGTTGAGTCATTCAGGAAACTCAGATAATACCGATGATAATAAAAAAAACATGGAGACAACTTAAATGTCCTTCAACTGATGGATGGATTCAGAAGATGTGGTGCATGTATGCAGTGGAATACTACTCAGCCATGAGAAGAATGACATGACGCTCTTTGCAGCAACATGGATGCAACTAGAGATTCTCAGTCAGAAGAAGAAAGACAAATTTCGTATGATATCACTTTTACGTAGAATCTAAAATATGGTGCAAAAGAATCTATCTCAAAACAGAAACAGACTCACAGACATAGAGAACAGACCTGTGGTTGCCAAGGGGGAGGGGGGAGAGGGAGGGATGGATGCAAACTGTTACATTTAGCATGGCTCAGCAATGGGGTCCTGCTCTGTAGCACAGGGAACCCTACCCAGTCTCTTGGCTTAGACCAGGATGGAAGATAATGTAAGAAAAAGAACGTATCTATACGTATGACTGGGTCACTATGCTGTACAGCAGTAATTGACACAACATGGTAAACCAACTATACTTTAATTAAAAAAGCAATAAAAACTAAGAACAGCAAAACAATCACCCACATCAACAGAGGGCTTACCAGTAAAAACAGGAGTAAGTAACAATCTTACTGTCGTATCAATAGTTTTTTTTTTTTTTTTGTCTTTTTGCCTTTTATCTAGAGCCGCACCCGCGGCATATGGAGGTTCTCAGGCTAGGGGTCTAACAGGAGCTGTACCCACCGGCCTTCGCCACAGCCACAGCAACACGGGATCCAAGCCGCATCTGCAAACTACACCGCAGCTCACGGCAACGCCGGATCCTTAACCCCCTGAGCAAGGCCAGGGATCGAACCCGCAACCTCATGGTTCTTAGTCGGATTCATTAACCACTGAGCCAGGAAGGGAACTCCAATAGTTTTATTGATATTATGTTTTAATATATTAATTGTAACAATATCATGATAATTAGTATCATAATATATGATTACATGTAATATAATTATAATCAGTATTAAAATGTTATTAATATCCTATAACCCCCACTGATGGACCTTAGTGTATGCCAGACACTTTTCTAGGCGTGGTTTATGCACTACCCACCTCACTTAATGCACATAGGAAAAAAAAGGGAAGTGTCAGACAGAG
>PVHT021183711.1:2016332-2035006 GCA_004024745.2 Catagonus wagneri
CCGTCGTCCACATCTGGTCTGGGTGTCCCGTCGTCCACATCTGGTCTGGGTGTCCCATCGTCCACATCTGGTCTGGGTGTTCCGTCGTCCACATCATGGTCTGGGTGTTGGTCTCCAGGCCTGGAGGTACCACTCATGTGCCCCTGGAACTGCTTGGTTTATGTGCAAAGGAATTAATTCAGACATGTTAGCGGCAGTCAAGCTTTCATTACTGAGGCAAGTTTCATTACTAACAGAAAGGGTCAGTGTAGTCTTACAGTTTTTATCGTAAAAATGCAGTCCATGGAGTTCCTCTCGTGGCTCAGGGCTAACAAACCCGACTAGGATCCATCAGGATGCAGGTTCGATCCCTGGCCTCTCTCAGTGGGTTAAGGATCTGCCCCTGGCATCATTTGCTCACTTTCACAGCCCCTGCTGGGCACCAGGAAAGCGAGATGCATCTTCAGGCACACGAAGACGGCTGTCACCCGTCCATGGAGACCCTTCCCTGCAACTGGTGACGGAGCTTCTGCACACAGTGGCGCACAGCTGAGAAAGAGCATGTGCATGTGCGTGTGTGTGTGCGCGTGCGCGGATGTGTGATTGCTTTTGTCCAGAGGAAACTGGGCCTTTCTAAGACTTCAGTGCCTAGGAATCTGCAGCCTGGCTGTGCAGCTTACCTCTCTGAGCATCAATTTTCTCCATCTGCAAAATAAGACCCAAAACTTAAGTCACGGAGTTAACACATGTCAAGGGTTCCAAGTGTGTCTTGAATGTTCAAATAACGCTCTCTGGCTGTTTTTAGTTCGGGTGTCCGTTACTCTACAGATTTGTTGTTGCGATAAGATAAGGTACTGTGAGAAAGTACCCAGCACAACACCGGGCACACGGCAGGTGCCCACTTAGTGACAGATGTTCCTTTTAGGGAGAAAGCAGGGATGCCCAGGTTCAGAAACTCAGGGCTGCTGTCCCCGGACAGAGTCGAAGCCGCTGGAGCTCCCTTCCTTGGCTTCAAAGTCAGAAGGTACAGAGTCAAAAATGGCGAGAACACCAACCATCACCTGCTGAGTGTCTTCCGTTTGCAACGTTCCAGATTCTAAATTACGTAATTCAGTCTCCGCCAGTGTGTGAGCGGGTGGGTTGTTTAACTGAGAATTAAACTGAGAATTAAAGAGCTCGCCTTCAGCTCCCTGCGGTACGTGGATAAGCTGTTTGCCCACACGTTAAATTCAGACTCTGCTATTGTTGGTCCCATTTTCAAGAGGAGGAGACCGAGGCACAAAGAGCTTTGTGATTTGCCGGAGATCGCACAGCAGTGAGTGGCGTGCCGGCCCAGAGCGCTCTCCCTTAGGGAGCAGAGCTGGTCCTGCCGCAGAATCAGCTCAACCCAGCCATTCACGCCAAGAGGCCACGGGGGCAGCTGTCTGGACCATTCGAAGGCCCAGAGCACGTGTGACAAAGTGCACCCAAGCCCCGAGCAGGCTGCCAAAACAGCCTCTCGCGTCATGGGCTGATTCCCTTACACACGCGTTCAACCAGCCTGAAACAAGCATCACAAATCCGTTTCATGTTTTGACAGCTCGGCCGTCCACTGCAACGCCGCTCTGAAATGGGTCCCACCCCTGCCAGCCCTTCTGCTTTGGAGCTCCGCCGCGCTTTTAATCAGGACCCAGCGGTGGGGGAAGCCATCCCCCAGAAAGCTGCACAGATGGCTGGTTTGAAGGGCTGATGCTTAAACGTGTTAAGTGTTCACAGACACCCTTGGCCTCCAGGGCGCTGAGGCCTGCAGCCTTCAATTCCTGGGCATCACTCAGAAAGCCAGAAGGTGATATTGGGTGTGTTTTGTGGCCCAGTACCCCACCCCCATCCTCGCACCCCTGCCCGGGCCGGGCTGAGCGTGTGTGCGAGAGACACGGAGGGAGAGACAGACAGACAGACAGACAGACAGACAGACAGACAGCCGAGAGACAAAGACAGAGAGCACTTTCTAGCAGCAAACTCAAGCTCTGCCTCTGAACTAGGTGGGTGACCCTAAAAGTCACTCACATTTTTGAAACTCAGATTTCGCATCCTGAAAAGGAGGGGTGGACTATATCAGTGTTTTCTTGTCTTTTCTTTTTTTTGGCTTTTTGTGTTTTTAGGGCGGTGCCCACGGCATAGGGAGGTTCCCAGGCTAGGGGTCCAATCAGAGCTGTAGCTGCTGGCCAGAGCCTAAGGAAAGTGGGATCCAGTGCTGTGTCTGCCACCTACACCATAGCACATGGCAATGCCAGATCCTTAACCCACTGAGGGCGGCCGGAGATCGAACCCACGTCCTTATGGCTGCTAGTCGGGTTCGTTAAGCACTGAGCCACGATGGAACTTCTATATCAGTGTTTTCAAATGCAGAGGAATCCAAAATTTTTTAATGTGCTTGGCCTAATTTAAAACCTCGAGTTCAAGGACTTCCAACTGTGGCACAGCAGGATCGGCAGGGTCTCTGGAGCACTGGGACACAGGTTCGATCCTTGGCCTGGGACAACGGGCTGAGGCTCTGGCACTGCTGCTGCTGAGGCGTAGGTCGAAACTGCAGCTCAGATCTGACCCCTGGCCTGGGAACTCCATATGCTAAGGGTGGCCAAAAAATAAAATAAAATAAATAAAGTATTTTGAGCTCAATAAAAACAGAATTCCAGGGAGTTCCCTGGTGGCTTAGAGGTTAAGGATCTGGTGTTGTCACTACTGTGGCTCAGGTCACTGCTGTGGCATGGGTTTGATCCCTGGCCCAGGAACTTCAGCATACCATGGGCATGGCCAAAAAAAAATGGGGAAAAAAAAAGAATTTCATCCCAGAATTCTATTCCAGAGGTGTGAGCATTGCCGTGAACCTTCCCTGAGCCCTACTGAGGACAAGACATCGTCCTGAGGGCCGACGTGCAAGCAGGTGTAGAGCCGCTTGTCCCACATTTTGCCTCCTGGCTCCTGCGACCTCAGTGGTAACTTCTTCCATCCTGTTCATTGATAGAGCAATCAAGTGACAAGTATTTAATGCCAGTGTGGGCCAAGAGAAAAGCCAAAACCAGCCTAAGTGATCTCTGAGTTCAAATCCAACCACCTCTCTGAGCTCAGCATCCTGGCTGTAAATTATCCCTCGGAGGTGATGAAGACAGCGAAAGCTGGAGGAATTGATGTTTGTGGAGTTGCCTGACACATCGCAATCCCCTACGAAATGCAAATTTCTCTTTCTTAAGATCATCAAATCTTAGGGCTTGACTGCGCCATGGAGAATAAAGATAAGGATTTTGGCTTCAAGAATTGTTGGGGTTTTGACTGCAAAGACAGACATGGGGCATGACTTTCCATGTGTCCTGATGACCTTGGAAGGGACCGTCCATGTCTCTGGAGAGGTGAGCAGCTAGTCTTCAAAGCAGGGGAAGTGGCTCCCGGGGGCATCCCTCACCTGAAGATTTTTCTAGAGTTCCTCTTTGGAAACGAATTTTAGGACCAGAGAAATGTTTTAAAGTACATGGTCATTGTTGGGGATTTGCCCATGCATTCAGCAAACCCTCATTCACGTAGGCACTACGTGTCCCAGTGTCGGGGACACTAGGAAAGGCGACGGTGAATACCAAAGTCTTCCTGTGCTGACATTATCGCTGATGCTGTGGTGGTGGCTGTTTTCACTCTGGTTTATAACGACGTCCCTGTTCCCAAGCGTTCGGTAACCTGGTTTGATTATTTTTAAGGTCAAAAGTTACGGGGTGCTGAGAGGAGCAGCTCAGGAAACACTGAACAGAGTAACAGTAAGGACGTCTTTATTCTGCTTTCTCATCAAGTGCTCTTCCATAAAATCACATATTTTATCCCAGGGACACCCCTGTGATGGAGGGGTGATTGCACCCGTAATACAGATGAGAAAAGTGAGGCTCAGGGAGGACACAGGTCTGATCTGAGGTGACACGGCTGAGTTGCCATTAAAATCCAGATTCCCTGCCCTGTTGGTGAGAATGTAAGCTGGTACGGCCACTATGGAACACAGCATAGAGGTGCCTCAAAAAGCCAAAAATAGAACTCCCTTATGACCCAGCAGTCCCCCCTGGGCCTAGGAGCACACAAAACCACACTTTGAAAAGATACGTGCACCTCTATGTTCACTGCAGCCCAGTCACCGCAGCCAAGACGTGGAGAGAACCTAAGTGTCCATCGGCAGGTGAATGGGTTGAGAAGATGTGGTACAAATAGCCAATGGAATACTACTCAGCCATAAAGAAGGACAAAATAATGCCACCTGCAGCGACGTGGAAGCAACTAGAGACCATGATGGAAGCCATAATGGTAAAGCATATGCAAAAGTATTTTTATATATATAGCAGGTGTGACATGACCTATGGTGTGATCAGGTTTCTGTGCCATGGTCACGAGGAGAGCAGGCCTGGGTTGTCGCACTGGACCCTGGAGGAGGATGAGAAGCGTGTGGCGCAAAACCTGGTTGCTCTCTGAGACCAACAGGCCAGCAGACACATGACCAGACCCAACCAAGATCGGCTGACCTCCAGCCGATCCATGTGCTCAATAAAGGCTTGCTGCTGTAAGCGACTGAGATCCTGGGCTTGCTCATGGTGCCGCATCACTGCGGGTGGCTGATATGTCAGCTCATCCTGTTTTTGGACCACAGTGGCCACTATGGCGTGACACAGTTCCCCTCAACACAAGGTCAAGTATACCAGGGACCTACCCACTTGAGACACGGGGTAAATGCAGCAGGTCTTCTTAGAGCATCTATCTTACTAGATAAGACATTCAATGCATTACTTCTATGTTAAAAAAACGTTTGGTTATAATATACCACAAGAGGCAAGGTTTGCATGAATTAAGCTAAAACATTAGACTTAAACTACGTAGTTCTTGTTGGAAGGAACCACTATAAACTTCCCCTGGAACCTCCAAGACAGCCTCTCTCCGGCAGGCTGAGAAAATGAGGCCCTAATCCAATAGGAACTTGGACCAAGAAGCACTTGGAGAAAGTTCTAGCATTTTCCAGCATATGGTCTTAGGCAAGTTACTAGCCTCCGGAAGCCTCTTTTTTTTCTCCTTTATTAAATGGGCCCAGCCTCCCACGCAGGAGTGTGAGGAAAGTCAAATAGCACAAGAGACTTTCTGTTGAACTCTAAGGTATGGATGCTTCTAATAAATAACAAGAACAACAACAAATTTCTATTGATGCAAACAAGTCTTCCCACTTTCCCCTAGCCATCGCTCTGCTCGGGAACAAGGTGCAGTAAGATCCATCTCTTGGAGTCTAGTGGGAGCACACACAACCCAGAAGGGACCTCTGAAGTCATGGAAGGCTCCTGCCAGGACCCTAATGAGGGGCTTTAACACCGGTGCTACTATTATTTCTCGTCTGGGATTGCTTACAAGGGCCCGTGGGGGTTGGCCCACTGTCCAGATCCTTCGCGCTGACACGGTCTCTTCCCTGCAAATAAACGAAGCCTTGAAATATTGTATTTTTATGTGTGCCATGGGCTTTCTTAAAAAATAGCATGCCCTCTGCTGTATTTTCCTTTCTGTGCTTGAATGCTCTCGTCCTCGGCAGGAGAGAGCAGTAAATGGAAGAATGTTCAGGCTGCGGATCAGAGGTCTCCAGAGCCTGTGGTGTCTCTAAGCCCTCTGACTTTCGAAGTTAGAGAACCCAGCGGCCCACATGAGAAAGTCAAGGCTGATCCCCAGCCTCCACCTGCCTGCCCCGCCTCCATGGGGAAGCCCACCCAGCCCCGTGGGTTGTACCTGGAGATTCTCCCTCAAGCCAGCCCCTCCCCGCTGCCCTGCAGCCCCATCCTCGTCCAGACCCCACGGGCTCTGCCCTTGAGTCTCGGCAGCAGCCTCCTTGCCCCTCGGCTCCCATCCTGCCCGTTTCTACAACAGATCCCTCCTTCCAAAACCAAGATCTGACGGCATCTTCAGTGGCTTCCCCTTGCCAATGGGAGAGGTCCAGTTTCTTAGCTTAGCGTACGAAGACCTTTCCAGCCTGGCTCCAGCCCTCCTGTTCAGCCTCAGCATTGCCCCTGCTCCTGGCACAAGACACTGGAGCCATGCCAGCGTGACGGCGATTCCCAGCCCGCAGTGCCTTCTCCTGCCTCGGAGAGGCCTCACTTTCTCTGCCTGGGAATCTTCCATTTGGTCAGTGGATCCTAAGTCAAATAAGATCACTTTGGGGAAGATTTTCATTCATCAGCAAAAGTTACCAAGGCCCTGCGGACAGAGATAACTTCAGGAGCATGGGACCTGGGCAGTTTCATGCCCCGCCCACCCCCCCGCATCCAGACGGACCCATGCTTGATTTAAATGCTCTGTAACTGCCATCTTGAAATTTTGAATAATTTTGTCTTTGAACTTGCGTCTTGTAAGCGAAGTTCCGTGGGGCTAGAGGGTGCCAGGGAGCAAAAGAAGGACACACGGCCTGTGTGCCGGCCTTTCCTTGCCACGCCATCCACATAGAGCATTCATGAGGCCCCGTGAGCACAGAATTCCCGAGGACCCACAACGTGGGAGTCCAGCGAGACTCAGAGCAAGTTCAAGGTAGGGATGTTACATCTATGGCTGAGGAGCAGGGGCTCTGACAGCCTCCAGACACCACCCTTTTTGTTTCGGCAGGAACTTGTGTCAAATGCAGAAAGAAGGAAATGACTTTCCAAGACACACTGTGACCAAGGAATCCTACCGTAACCCCTCTGTCTCCTGTCGCTTCCCTGTATTAGCCAATCTCATGCTGAGAATGATGACAGAGAAGGAAAGGAAAGATTGAGTGACAGTTTCTTCACCTTTCATTCCTTCTTTACTCATCAGTGAGCTGAAGACTGAGCATGCTGATGGAATGTGTCCACATGAAGAAGTGAAATGAGCAGTTCCCGTCGTGGCTCAGTGGAAACGAATCTGACTAGCATCCATGAGGATGCAGGTTCAATCCCTGGCCTCGCTCAGTGGGTTAAGGATCTGGAGCTGCTGTGAGCTGTGGTGTAGGTTGCAGACGCGGCTTGGATCCCGCATTGATGTGGCTGTGGCCGTGGCTGTGGCTGTGGCTGTGGCTGTGGAGTAGGCCAGCAGCTACAACTCAGATTCAACCCCTAGCCTAGGAAGCTCCATATGCCTGGGTGCAGCCCTAAAAAGACCAAAAAAAAAAAAGGAAGTGAAATGAGAAACAGTGAGTTACTTTTGGGCAGGCTCCCCTGTTCTGGTAAGAATGAACCATATGCACGCATACGAGCTTTGAGCATGGATTCCTGAGATCCTGTTTAAGAGTTAAATACTCTCAGATTTGCACTGAAAACTGGCATCACAAAATTTAAAGATAATTGATAAAAGTCATGCTAATAATTTTTATTTTTATTTACTTAGACTGCTACTAAATTGTGAAATAATGAATTTTTAAAAACACTTCCTTGAGAGTTTAAGAAAGAGGTCACAAAAGAAGAGAAGTTTTTGTTGTGGCTCCGCGGGTTAAGGGCCTGATGTTGTCTCTGTGCGAATGCAGGTCCAATCCCTGGCCTTGCTCAGTGGGTTGAGGATCTGGCTGTACCCTAAGCTGCCTAGCAGCGTGGGGGCTTCCATATGCTGCAGGTGCGGCTGTTAAAAAAAGAGAGAGAAAGAAGCTTCTACCTTATCATCCAGCAATCCCACTTCTGGCCATACATCTGGACAAAACTACAATTAGAAAAGATTCACGAAATGATGGTTGTACAACTATAAATATAATAAAATTCATCGAGTTATTTTTTTAAAAGAATAAAAAAAGATTCTTGCACCTGTATGTTCATAGCAGCACTATTTGCAATAGCCAAGACACGGAAACAACCTAAATGGTGATCGATGGATGAATGGATAAGATGATGTGGTACATACACACAATGGAATACTACTCAGCTGTGAAAATGAACAAAATAATGCCATTTGCGGCAACACGGATGGAACTAGAGAATCTCATACTAAGTGAAGTAAGTCAGAAAGAGAAAGACAGATACCATATGATATCACTTATATGTGGAATCTAAAATGTGGCACAGATGAACCTATTTACAAAACAGAAACAGACTCACGGATGTAGAGAACAGACTTGTGGTTGCCAAGAGGGAGGAGGAGGGAGTGGATGGACGGGGAGTTTGGGGCTTAGTGGATGCAGACTATTCCATTTAGAATGGATAAGCAGTGAGGTCCTGGTACAGGGAACTATATCCAGTCTTTTGTGACAGAACATGATGGAAGACAGTGTGAGAAGAGGAATGTATATATATGCATGACTGCATCACTCTGCTGTACAGCAGAAATTGAAATAACACTGTAAATCAACTATACTTTAATAAAAAATTTTAAAGAGAAAATTATATTTCTGTAACTTTGACGGCATTTTTTCCTCTTTGGCATTTTGCATCTAGCTGGCCCTGCCTGGGGAGACAGACAAGACAGGAGGCATTGCCCTCGGGGAGCTGAGGACCCGGAGCCGGGACAGAGGTGACAAGACATTACAATCACAGACCTGGGATGCATGGCTCCGTGTCGCCCGCCCCCCAGCGCATGGGTCTCTTCATGGTCATTGTTCGTTGTTCTTCCGCTCTCTAGACTGTGGGACCCATGAGACTCAGGGCCTGGCACCCAGGATCCATTAGTGAACAGATGACATTTGACTTGGTACCTTCTTTGTTCGCATCATTAATTGACCCCCACCCAATGGAGATATGTATTTCTAGAGATGGATGTTTTTAATTAAATCCTTCTTGACCACTCCTTTTATTTTATTACATATTTTTTAGAGCTGTACCCGCGGCATATGGAGGTTCCCAGGCTAGGGGTCTAATCGGAGCTATAGCTGCTGGTCTACACCACAGCCACAGCAATGCCAGATCTGAGCCGTGTCTGCGACATACACCACAGCTCACAGCAACACCGGATCCTTAACCCACCAAGCGAAGCCAGGGATCAAACCCATAACCTCATGGTTCCTAGTTGGATTTGTTTCCACTGCGCCACGACGGGAACTCCTTGACCATTCCTTTTAAAGTTCACACATGCATGCACACACACGCGCGTGCACGCACACACTACAGTTGCTTCTTGGTAAGGCTGTGAGGACAAAGACATCAACCAGAGGTGAGATGTGTCAGTGTTGCCTGTGGTTCTCCATAACTGGACCCTACCCTACGGTCCGACAGGCCCTCAAGGGTTCTTCTGGTTGCCGAACCTCAGAACCTTAGCAGCAAAGCTCAATCCACTGCAATGCCTGTGACTCCTGCGGTTTCCCATGTGTGTGACTGCCTCGTGCAACTGAAATCCATTTTACTGAATGAACGGAATGATGGATGAATCGGAAGATGAAAGAATGAAGGAAAGAGTATCAAGCTAGAGTAATTCAAGCTACTACGGTTTGCTTCCCTGTCCCACTGCAGCCAGGCCTGGTTGGCAGGCAATTTTGTTGGTACTGAAGCATGGATTCTGAGACCCTCGGCCCGTATTGCCTCACGCTCAGCTAGGATGGGTAACCAGACCAGTCGTGTCAGGGTCCAGCTTTTGGGGGGCTGTTGGGTGGATGGGCAAGAGCCCCAGCTCAGAGCCGGGCAGACAAGAGTTCAGATCCCAGCAGTCCCGCTACTTTCTGTCACTTCGGGTACATCTCTTAGAGCTTCTAGGATGCGGCACGTCTGTAAAATGGAGGGAAACGTCTTGTGGGATTTTAAAGAAGTATTTTCCATAATGTATATTTTAAAACAGGCGATTCCTGGCAATGACTGTTATCCTTATTTTCCTCTGTCCCCTAGACACACACACACAGAAATCTTCAGACAGCCGCTATGGGAGGAAATGGCTTTCAAGGTCATAAGAGCTTTCATCTGCATTCCTTGGTCCCCAAGATGTTTTGCATGTACTCGCATGAATGACTAACAGACAGAAGTACAGCAAAAGGCAGAAGGCTGGACAAGCATTTACTGAACCAAACAGAGCCCAGGTCCCTCCCCTGCTCCCTCTTTCCATTAAAGGCAAAGTTGCCCCCCACTTCCCAGGCCCCTTCCTCACCCTCCCCTCACCCTGCTCTGTGCCCTCAGCTACCATGTCCTGGTGGTTTTGTTTTCATGTATTCATTCACCAAACACTGACTGAGCACCTACCGCATGCCTGCCACTAGGCTGGTCACTGCGGGTCTTGCAGGAAATAAGCAAGAGGTCCCTGTCCTCAGAACTTACAAGCTGGAGGAAGAAAACACACCCTAAACAAACACATAGCAAATACACATTTCATTACCTATCGTGGTCAGGGTTCTGAGGTGACGGGATGGAGAGGGAGGTGATTAGAAAACATCGCAGGTGAAAGGACAGAAGGTCTTTCCGAGAAAGAAGTTGAGATTTAATTAGAGATAGAATTAGAAGGATCTGGCCAGGCAAAAAGTCATGAGAAGGATGTCAATGGCAGAGGAAGCCACACGTGCAAAGGCCCTGAGGTAGGAATAAATTCTGTAGATATGGCTGGACTCTAGCGAGCAAGGCAGAGATGGCATAACAGAAGCTCACAGTCACCGAGCACTTAGGATGTGCTGGGCACTCTTCTAAGGGTACCAGATATATTGACACATTTAACCCTCATGATAATCTCATAAGAGAGCCATTACAAGTTTTCATCATCACTTTGCAGATAGAGAAGTTGAGACCTAAAGGGGCTAAGTGACTAACCCACGGCCACCCAGATAATCATTAACTGAGCCTGGATTCGGTCTCAGGAAGTCTTGCTCCAAGCCCTGTCCAACCCACTGATCTGCCTCCACTGAGGAGGCGGCAGAAGCAGCCAGGGGACTCTAGAGGCCACATTACAGAGTCCATGTTTTCCTTTAAAATAGCTCTTACCTTTTTTCCTTAGATTTGAATCCTAATTCTCCCACTTGCTGGCTTGGACAAATTCCTACACAAGCCTTTATTTCATTGCACCTCTAGCTATTGTAGGTGCATGATGCTGGGATGGGAGGAGAGACATGGATGAGCAAAAGCAGGGGTGGGCCTGCCACCAGGCACCCACAGTCTACTTGGGCAGGAAGAGGCTAGCCACATAACCACACAGAGACAAAGGCTCTGGGGCAGGAACACAGATCTGGGAGAAACCGTAACAAGGGTCCCATCTGGGCTAAGAGTCAGGAAAGCTTTCCCTAAGGAATTGGCTGGTAGAATAAACAGCAAACACTTAGGTGAAGTAAGAGGTTGAGGCAGCACCACGTTTATATTTGAACCAGCGGGAAGGGAGGAAAGGATGCTGAAGAGGGTACAGCCCTCCCCTGAGGAGCGCAGCTCAGAGCTCATAGAAATCACACTCACATCTTTGGAGAAAACTTAGCCAAATGGCCACAGCTAGTGGCAAATACTGAGAAATGTAGCCTTAACTCTGGAGGTGGCCATGGCTCAGCCAAAATGTCAGGCTTCTCTTACCAGAGAAAGAGAGGAGGATGTCATAACACAGTAGCGGTTTGCCAAGAGTCAGGACTCAGCAGTCACTCAGAGCAGACTCAGCAGGCACGTCCTTGCACTTGGGTTCTGTTCTAGCAAAGAATGAGGATCGATGGGCCCTGGAACCAGGGCGGCTATGAAGACAGAGCTGATGGAGAGCAACAAAACATGGAAACGAATCATAGTCTAATTAGGACAAGCAGCTAATGTGATGTTTCACGCCAGACACAATGAAAGAGCAGGCTTTCCACTGCAGTTGCTCATAAATTCAAAACAGCTTCCATAAAGAGAAACAGTTTGAAAAACTTCTGTAAATATAAATATATTCACAGAAGATATGCACACAAACACACACACACACACATATATATGGAGAGAGAGAGAGGAGTTCAGCTTAGCTTAGTCTAGCCCTGGAGTAACATCAGAGTTAGATTATGTCACATAATGAGGACAACAGTTGATTCTAATGAGAAAAGTTACCACATTGTACTTGTGTGTTTGTAGTTCTTTTAAAATCAGTCCTTATTTTATGTCTGTATTTATGTCTGCCAATTATTGAGCCGTCGAACGTTTGTGTTGCTGCTTAAATGAAAGCAAACCCATGTGTGAGCTCACCTCTCATTCACACTGTGAAGCCCTAGTGCGTCCTGCTTGCTACCAGGCACGGCTCTAGGCCATTGCAGACTCAGCTTTCTCCCTGGATGTGTGTACAGCCCCTGGAAATGTGTAACCATTAGGCCTACTTATCCTTTCACAGCAGCGCCACAGGGCTAAAAACGTTCTGGAACCTTCCACCACTGTGCCCTGTAAGGTGTGACCTTATGAGAAAAAGGGACTCTGGGCAAAGACAGTCTTGGGTTTGAGTTCTTCCTCCCCAGGCTCCCATTACATGGCCTTGGGAACAGGCCTCACCCCGATGGGAGGATCTCATGAGGCCTGGAAGCCAGCAGCTGGCATGGTGTCTACGTGAGAACCACAGGCTTGGGGACCGTGTAGGCTCGGCTGTAATCTTGGCTCTGACTCCACTAGGATGTCCAATGGTCCTGGTTTGCCCTGAAGGTTTCCAGGGATGTGAAAATCTTAATGCTAAAACCGGGACCGTCCCGGCCAATGGGTCAGTTGGCCACCTTCCTACCAGACAGGTGATCCTGGGGAAGGCACACAACCCCTCTGAGCCTCAAGTCCCTTGCGCATAAAAATGGGAATGATGGCGTCTACCTTGCAGGGAGCTGGGGGGAGTAGAAAGAGTGCCTTCAGTAGAGTAACTGTCATCATCGTCATTGGTACTATCATCTCTGCCTTCCTGTGCTCCTATTTTATTAACAGCCAAGGTCCTGAGTTTACCAGGAGGGTTTGTAGAGCTCTGCCAGCCCATTTTAAAGCAGCCAAATGAAGGGTTTTTCTCCCTGATGCATCATTTTTCCAAGGAGGGACCAGAGAAGGCTTGCAGCCCCTGGGGTCCTCCAAATCCTGGACCTGCGTCCTTGTGTCTCCCCAGGTGGACTGACGACTTGGGTCACCTATAAACCTTCCTCCAGCCACTGTTAAACCATTGCTGGGCCCTCCAACTCCAAGACCACCTGAATCTTGACCTTGTCCAATCCTCTAACTGGACTCAAAAGTCCTTCCCTGGAGTTCTTGTCATGGCTCAGCGGTAATGAGCCATACTAGGACCCATGAGGACAAAGGTTCGATTCCCGGCCTTGCTCAGTGGGTTAAGGATCATGAGCTGTGGTGTAGGTCGCAGACACGGCTCGGATCTCGCTTTGCTGTGGCTGCGCTATAGGCCGGCGGCTGCAGCTCCAATTTGACCCTTAGTCTGGGAACGACCATATGCCATATGCCATGAGTGTGGCCCTAAAAAGACAAAAAACAAGAAAACAAAAACAAACAAACAAACGAAAAATCCTTCCCGAAATTAACTACCAAGAAAAAAGAAAGCCAGATACATACTGGTGTTTCTTTGACAAAGGAAAACAAAAATTGCCATTCATTCCAAGCAAAATTGCCTCATAGCCGAATGACTTCATCTGGACTCCCAGGCTCCCAGAAGGAGCTGGAAATCCTTAGGACACGGCTGAGGGCAGCACCCCAGTCCCGTCTCAGATGCGAACGTGCAGGAATGTGGAAGCTTCTCCAACCTTCTCGGTTCTATCGCAGATGACTGCTTTGCTCCCCTCCAGGCCCAGCCCTCCAGATCTTTAAAATGAGAAACACGCACATTGATGGCAAATTAGACCCGTTTGTGGAGACAGAGAGGGCAGATCACAAGGGAACCTGCCAGAGCATTCTTTTTCTTTTCCTTCTTAAGGAAGGAAATGCATGCATATCGATTCCGTGGGAGCTAAACCCGTCTTCTGGTTCCCCTGCTGAAGGAAGTTTTCAAGCCAGCAGAAGCTCCAGCTGAGGCCACAAGGTGGTGGCCCCTGCCCCAGGCACAGAACTGGCAGAGGTTTTCAGGAGACCCTCTCCTAGGAGCCAGCCTCCTCTTCCTTGTGTCTCATGGACCAGAAAGCCGTCCCAGACCCATGCCTAAAGCAATCACGGCACTGTGATTGACTTACATCAACCGAGATCAACCGCGCCTTGAAGCCCACAGCTGCAGAAGATTCTGCTGGGAACAGAGGAAGTTGGGAGAAAGACCTTGGCAACAGCGAACAGTGCTCTCATGCTTGCCAAGGCCAGGCACCATTTTTCCCTCCATCGCCCCCCTTCACCACCACCCAGCCTAGGAGACAACATAGCAGGCGCTGTTAGCACCTGACCCGCAGCCCCTCCCCTGGCCCTGGAGTCCCCTGGCTTCCTGCATCTCTGCCTACGGGGTGGGCGTTTTTTGGTCACCTGGGGCATCCTTGGCCCATATGTAAGTGGGTGGGAAGTTCTGGGGTGTTAACACTCGGAGAGCAACCCACAGTTGGTGGCTAACACCCTAGGTTCCTACCCCTGGCGGGGCATCTTTGGGTGTATCCTGCGCCCTCTCAGAGGCCCTGGGGACCTCCTCCCGGCCCTTCCTGGTCTTCACCAAATAAATTACTCGAATCTAATCTCTATGTTGACGGTCTGCGTTAGAGGGTCCCAACGTCATTACTGGGAATATCTCTTATTGCCCCTATTTTATGGATGGGGTCGCCAGGTTTGGGGGCCACCAGATTTGGGGCTCCACCTCTGTTGCAGAGGTGATAAGTGGGTTGGAGCCGACCGTCATTCCTGTGCTCTCTCCTCTGCATCACATGCGAAAAACTTGCCCACCTTAACCACCACCGTTTTTAGCCCCATGAATGGAATGGAAGACTTGTCACAGCTTAGTGCAGCCTTTGCCAAGTGACCATGATAGAGAGCGGCCCCCGCACGTGAACGCACGGTCCCTTACAGACCGTGATGCCCCCGGCCCACCCATCACTTCCTCGAAGCCTCACACCACCCTGTGAGATGGGCAGGGGTATTTCTTTCCTACCATCCAGCTCCCGGGGACATAGAGATCCCGGGATGTCAAGGCACTTCTCCCAGCCACACAGCTAGGAAGTGTCAGAGGAGAGACTGGCACACAAGTCCCCGTTTTCACCTGATTGGCCTTCTAAGCAGCACTGGTGTGAGAGCCCAGCGCCAAGAGAGACCAGCCTCAGAGGAAATTCTACCAGGAATAAGGAGCCCCACCCATGAAGACTCAACAGTGATGAATGACTTTTAAACCCTTGAGTCAGTTTCAGGGAAGAAGTCCTCCTTCAACCGGCCAAGTCAGAAGGACCAGCCCAGCTGCCAGGGAAGACAGGCCAGCTCAGATTCTGTGACTTGCTTGGAAAAATCGGAAAGTCACAGTCTCATTCCGTGGCTGCATCCTTGGGGAAGAAACTTGCACCAAAACTGATGGGACCATCCCCTCCCCCTCCAAAAAAAAAAAAAAAAAAAACAAGGTCCACGTAAGTCAAGAAGAAATGCAATGTACAGACTTCTGGAAGGCAAGAACTGTCAGGAACCTTGAAATCAGCCAAGAATCGAGGGCTGAGACTCTTAGTCATAGATGAGTGAGGAAAATGGAGGCCCCGAGAGTGTGGGTGAGTCACCCAAGGGCCCATCTCTCTGTGGGTCGGAGAAAGCCAGGGCTCAGTTCCACGTGTCCTGGCCTCCAGCTGCACTACCTCTTTTCTACTCATCGTTTTGCATTTAAGAGGAAGGTAGTTATTTCTCATGCTTGAGCGATTGGTCTTCACAACACCCCCACGAGGATGGCAGAGAAGGGCCTGCTTCTCCGCTTCCTAAGAGAAGAAACTCAAGTCCGGAGTTACCGCTGGGATCACCCAGGGACCAACAGGACGCTCTGGCCAAGAAGGATGCCGGATGGTCAGAGGCCAAGGAGGAGAAAGAAGTGGAGGCTGGCCAGGCGTGGACCCCTCATCGACACTGACCTGGGCTGGGGGTCCCAGCAGTCTTTTAGGGAGGCGAGTCTGACTTGGACAAATGAGTCAGGGTCTGAGGAACCAACCCCACCCCCATTTCCAGAACTTTAGCGTCTGGAGTACCTTTGAGGAACTTAAGAAAGTTAACCCTGAAGTATTGTAGAAGATGTTCATTGACAGGTCCCACTGCCTTCTCCCCTGCGCCCCGCTGACCTCCCACAAAGGCACACTCAGTAGGGACTCAAAGAGAAAAGGTGGCAAAAGGTTGTTTTTTGATGACCCAGGGTTTTCAGCTGGTGGCTGAGCAGGGTTTGACCTGGGTCTTCCCAGGAAGCAGGTCCTCAGATGGAAACTGAGGCCTAGAGTTCCCGTCGTGGTGCAGCGGAGATGAATCCGACTAGGAACCATGAGGTTGTGGGTTTGATTCCTGCCCTCACTCAGTGGGTTAAGGCTCTGGCATTGCCGTGAGCTGTGGTGTAGGTCACAGACGCAGCTCGGATCTGGTGTTGCTGTGGCTGTGGTGTAGGCTGGCAGCTGTAGCTCTGACTAGACCCCTAGCCTGGGAACCTCCATATGCCGCGAGTGAGGCCCTAAAAAGCCAAAAAAAAAAAAAAAGAGTGTGCGTGGAAGCTCTGTTCTCCTAAGAGACCAGCATTGCCCTACCTCTGTTGGGTCCTTCATTTAGTCTCAAAAAGTGAGGAGGATGCCCCCTACAGGCCTGACCCAGTAGTGACCACCCTGCAGGGCAGGGATTCTGTGGTGATGGAGCTCACCCAGGAAGCAAACCAGAGGTGGGTGCAGAGCAGGGAGAGGGGGCCCAGGTGTGGGGGGTGGATGTCTCCGTCTCCATGGGGCACAGAAGAGGCTCAGTTAATAAAAACACCTAGGGAGAAGTTGGGGTCAGGGAAGGCTTCTCGGAGAAGGTGATTTGAGCGGAGGAATGTCACTCGCCTGGGTTGATGGGAGGCCAGAATCTCTTCCTGTCACCTCCTGCTGCAAGAGAAGGAAGTGGAGTCAACAGGTCAAGAAGGTGGGAGCACATTTGAAAGGAACAAAGTCAGTAAAATCACAGAGGTGTGTTTGATGGGAAGTGTCCATGGTCTGTCCCAGATCCTAGAATGTTCTAGCATTCTAGAGCCTAGAAGGCTCTAGAGTTTTAGGGTCTAGAATGTCCAGAGTTCTAGAGCCTAGAATGCTCCAGTATTCCAGAGCCCAGACAGGTTCTAGAGCTTTAGGGTCTAGAGTGTCCTAGAGTTTTAGTCTAGAATGTTCTAGTGTTCCAGAGCCTAGAAGGCTCTAGAGTTTAAGGGTCAGGAATGTCCTATCCTAGAGTTCTAGAGCCTAGAATATTGGGGAAAGCATGGTGAGCAAAAGGCTGGAGAGGGTGCCAGGGACCAGGTGGGGCCTTTGAGGAAGCTGGATGTCCTCACACTTGGCTAAAGTGTAGACAGGGTGGCAGAGAAGGGCAGATGAGGGCATGCAGAGAGTGACGGAGGCATCAAGGAGCCCTGGTGTCAGAGGGCGCCCCCTCTGTGCTGCTCTAGGCTCCCTCCATGCCTGCTCTCACTCTATCCTCCCACAGACCTGGAAGGTGGATCCTGCTGTTATCCCCCTTTTATGGGGGATGGTGGAGGGGGCTTGGAGAAAGTAGTCCCTTTGTGCACCCAGAGCTTGGTGCTGGCCACCCAGAGCCCACCACTCGGAGGTGGACCCGATGCCCTGCAGCCTCGCCCCTCGGGCCAGCTCTGCCTTGCAGCCCACTTTCACCCTGGCCCTGAACGAACCCTTTCCTCGCTTACTTCATGAACTCCCATCAGCATCTGACAACAGCAACCATGAGAAAAGGGCCCAGAGGATCTGATGCATGTGGTGAGGGACGCCAAGTTCTTAATGTTACCCAGCTGTGCTGTGGGCTTGGTTGGGAACCTGGCTGGGCACCCAGAGCTGCAGTGATTCAGTGGGCTGGGTGGGGGTGAGTGAATCAGGGCCCCCAGCGGCCAAGCAGCCTGTCTGGCTGTGAGCTCCCTGCAGGAAAAACACTCCGGGTAGCTGTCATTTCTGCCATGCTCTCTATGCCCTTTATACCTACCCGCCTCACTCTGGGCACTGGTTCTGTCCGTCCTCTGGGAGCCCCCCATCCTGGGTGTTCCTCAAGGGTCCTCTCTGGACAGCTCCGAGCGCTACCTGGCAGGCACGACCTGGTCCAAGAAGTTGACATTGCTTCCAATGAGGCAAATCCAGGTGGAGCTGTGGGACACCAGGGCCCCCGGGAAAACGGGGCCATCCTCGGAGCAGGACAGGCTCCCCAGAGCCTCCGAGGTAACCAGATGGAGGCAAGATCCGAATCCCCACCTGGATCCTTTCCTTCAGCTCCGCTAGTCTTCCAGCCCCTGGGATGCGTGCACACCGTCTGCCTGGGTTCCCCTCAGCACGGGGAGCAGACAGGGGGCACCGGGGCAGAAATGAGGACGTAGTCCCAGTCCTGACGCCAGGCCTCCAGCCCAGCCCCAAAGAGCCACTCAGTCGATCCACCCTCCAGGTCAGCGATCTCAGGTGGCCCTGTCCTCCCTCGGTCCCCAAGGGGACCCCAGCCTGGCAGCTCAGAGGCACAGGGAAGCGTGCGGGATGGGAACAGTGAGAGCTCAGAACGCCTGCGAGTGGAGAAGTTTGCTCCCCTGGGGGAGGGGACCAGGGAAACGCATGTGCAGAAGCAGGTGGGGCTGTGGCCAAAGGAGCCGGAAGCAGGAAGTGGGAAGCAGGAAGCAGGAAGTGGGAAGCAGGGAGCAGGAAGTGGGAAGCAGGGAGCAGGAAGCAGGAAGCATGGAGCCGGAAGCAGAGAGCACGGAGC
>PVHT021183711.1:2046882-2075602 GCA_004024745.2 Catagonus wagneri
TTGCCTGAGACTTCATCTAGGCTCTCAGGGAAAGGCTCTCTTCACTTTGTCTGACATGGCTGGAATTAGGAGTGGGTTGCTTTTTTTTTTTTTTCCTGCTTTTTAGGGCTGCACCTGCAGCATATGGACGTTCCCAGGCTAGGGATCCAGTCAAAGTTGTAGCTGCCGGCCTACACCACAGCCACAGCAAAGCGGGATCCCAGCCGCATCTGTGACCTACACCACAGCTCATGGCAACGCTGGATCCTTAACCCACTGAGCGAGGCAGGGTTCTAACACGCAACCTCACGGTTCGTAGTCGGATTCTTCTCCACTGCGCCATGACGGAAACTCCTAAGAGTGGTTTTGGACTTGGGTTTTAGACTTCTGGCCTCCAGAACTGAGAGAAAAGAAATACTTGCTGTCCCAAGTCCCCCGAGGCGGTGGGAATGGGTGCCGGCCGCCCTAGGAAACTAAGACAGTGGGCGTGATGCAACATGGCGGGTTAGGATGCTGAGCGGGTGAGGACCGGCCCCACTTGGTGCCAGGCCCCAGGCAGTCGGTAAGGCTGTGCCCACAGCTATCCCACAGCTCGGTGCGTGAGGGGGTGGGGTGAGGATCGTGGCAGCCTGGGCTTTTGCTGTATTGACTCATCTCTGCTGCTGACGTTCCGTGCCCCCCACACACATGCACTTAACACCCTGACTCCCCTGCCCCTGACCCCAGCCACAGCTGCATGGGCTCTGCCCAGCTTCGGGCCCCAGAGACCAGGCCACATCTCACCCCAGGGGCTCTCCATGGACCCTGGGCTCAGGATGCCATAGGAGTCCCATTGTGCCAACCCACCCTCTACTCAGAAGCACAGGAATTAACACCGCGTGGGTTAACCTTTGGCCGAGGCAAGTCAGGAGCCAATGAAAAATCACTCTGCTCTCTCTCCCCTGGAAGACCCTTCAGAGCTGATCCTCACCGAGCTGCTGGAAGAGGTCAGGTCCCCAGTCACCCATCCTTCCACCCAGTGCAACCTTCTACCGGCCTCACCCGCTGCCTGCCAGGACCGCGCTCCCCGACAAAGTCGTCATGCGGGAGCCTTGGTCTCAGATGCTGCCTTCTGGGAATCGGGCGAGGTCTGGAACCACAGGCTGTTAGAAAGCAGAGCCTGCATTTCATTCATCTTGCCATCCAGCTGCAAGTGTTCTCCACGGGAAAGCCAGTAAATTGCCAGGTAGTAACTGAATCCTGATGGAGTTCCCTGGTGGCTCAGGGGGTTAAGGGTCCAACATTGTTGCAGCTGTGGCTCAGGTTGATGCCGTGGTGTGGGTTCAATCCTTGGCCCAGGAACTTCAGCATCCCGCAGGCATGGCCAAAAAGAAAAAGAAAAAAATCCCCAAGAGGCCGTTTTAACAAGTGACTTTCAAGTTCAACGCCTTTCAGAGAAGTGTATTTTTCACCCTTATAAGCATCTGGGTAGAGAGTCCAGGGCCAGTGGGTGGTAGAAGCCAGGACCCTTCCGTCCTGTTTGCTGCTGTCACAAAGTCCTGTGGTCAGAGGCTGCTCCTGTCGCCTTCCTGCTGGTGGGAAGAGGGCGGAGAGGAAGTGCCTGCTCCTTAGCAGGGCACGTGACACGTCACTTCTGCTCACGTCCGCTCTGCCAGACTTGGTCACACAGTCATTCTTCCTGCAAGCGGCATGAGGAAAACTGACTTTAGTTGGGCAGTTAGGTCCTCGGCTGCTATGAACTGAATACGCTCCCCTCCCATCCATACGTTGAACCCTAATCCCCGCTGGGATCACGTTCAGAGACGGAGCCTTTGGGGGGTAATTAGGTTAAGATGAGGTCATGAAGGTGGGGGTGTCCAGGACGCCCTTAGGGTGTCCTTATAAGGAAATGGAGGGACCGGGGCTGTCTTTCCACCAAATGAGGACACAGCAAGAAGGCGGCTGTCTGCAAGCCTGATAAAGAGCCCTCGCCGGGAACTGAACCAGCCAGCATCTTGATCTTGGATTCCCCAGGGTCCAGAACTGTGAGAAGTAAATGTCTCTTCCGTAAGCCCTGTAGTCTCTGGTCATTCATTAGAGGAGCCCAAACTGCCTAAAACCCCAGCCGACCCTGGGAGACGCCATCAGGGAGGATGGGATCTCTCCCAGCAGCCTCTGCCACAGCATCTGCAGCTGCGGACCCGCCACCACACAGAACTTGATAAAAGCTGGTGGTCTTGAAGATGTGGGAGAAGCTCACGAGTCGAGGATGGGGACAGATGAGCACAAGCGGCAGTGACTTCGGTCTTCCTGGAGGTCTGTGTCTTTCCTGTTCAGGATCAGCTAGAAGCCTCGGGACAGTTGTATGAGGCTGGGACTCCCACATCCCCATTTTACAGATGAGATAAAGGAGGCTGAGAGTGCTGAGCAACTTGTCCAGGGCCGGGGAAGTGCCAGAGTTGGAATCTGCCCCCAAGCACAGCCTCCAGAGCCAATGCTTTGGATCCCCACATCACACTGCCTCCCGGGAGTCACCTCGCACCCTCTCAAGGTGTTTGTGGAGGACAGGCTCCAGGGTGGCCCCGCGGTCTGATTTTCGTGCTCTCCTGCGAGTGTGGGCAGGACCTGTGTTATGCCTCTAGGCATAAAGGCCATGGGCAAGGTGATGGATGTGTGCAGTCAGGTGTACCTGGTCACTCCACGTAAGGCTGTGTCCTCCGTCTTGGGTGTGAAGATGCAAGCTGCCATGTAAGCTGCCCTAGGGAGAGGCCACGTGGCGGTAAACCGAGGGCGGCCTCCCGTCCAAAAGACAATGGGCCTCAGTCTAGCAGCCCAGCCACCAATTACGTCAGCTTGGAGGCAGATGCCCTCCCCCGAGTCAAGTCTCAGGGGAGACAGCCTCAGCCCACACCTCGACTGAGAGGCCTGGAGCCGAGGACCCAGCCGCGCCACGCCCGGATCCTGAGCCGCAGAAGCTCTGAGATAACAAATGGGAGTTAGTTTAAGCTGTGAGTTTAAGTGACTTGGTAATACCATTCAAGAGTGACACGTAACTCACCCGGTCTTGGTTCCCGCTCTGAAGACGGGCCACTCACCACTTTTCAGACGGCAGCTCCGCCTGCCGCCAAGGAAGCCCTCCCCCACCCCCAGCTGGGTTCGTTTTCTATTGATGCATAAAAAATAACACAAAGTCCCTGGCTGGAAAGAACACAAAGTTATCCCCTCACAGCTTTGGAGGTCAGAAGCCCAAAGTCAGTCTGGCTGGTTCTTTCTGAAGGCTCTGAGGGAGAAGCTGTTGCTTTGTCTTTTCCGGCTTCTAGACGCTGCCACGTTCCTCGACTCGTGAGCTCCTCCTGCATCGTCAAGACCATCAGCTTTGGTCAAAGCCTTCCTGCGCTGCCACCGCCTGCTGGTCGTCTCTTTGCCGCCTCCCTCTCCCACTGCGAAGACCCTTGCGACTACACGCGACCACCCAGGTAGTCCAGGATGCTCGCTTAACCCAAGGGCATCGAGGACCTCAGTGCCATCTGCCCTCTCAAGGTTCACCCTCCAAGTCCAGCTTCCCGCCTAAGGACCAGCTCCTGGTACGCGTGCACGTGCGCACACACACACACATACACACACACACACACATACACATACACACACACCAGAAACAGGCAGGGCATAGAGTCTGCATTTACCCCTCACACCAACTCAAGGAAATACCATTAGCTCCATGCCGCAGCGGCCAGCAGGGTCACGGTTTGACTAAGCCTCTTCCGGCTGCAGCAACCTCCCTGCCGCCTTGCTATCATAAAGGGGGGAAAAAAATGTGCACGCCACTTTTCTTGGCCTCGCTGCCCCACGCCCTTCTCATGTCACCACTTAATATTCAAACGTGGAGACTTTCCATGCTGGAGAAGAAGTCAAAAGATTTTCCCTAGAAGGCCTCGGAGCTTGATTTCTCACAAATGGCCCCAAGGATGGAAAAAGTCTCCCAAATTGACACTGGCAGGAAAGCAGGGCCCATTTTGTCTGATATTTCTTCTCTCCTTTCTTGGCACTGGTAGGTTCAGCTTGTGCCAGTGGAAAATTCCCAAGTGCCAAGCGGTTCTCAGATAATCTGCACACACACACAAAAAAAAGCCTTTCAACTAAGACAGCTCATGAAGGATTAAGGCGGGGCTCCAGCCAAAATGCATCTTTTTTTTTTTTTTTTGCTTTTCTGATTCTTGACGTCTTTCTTTTGCCAGTCAGGAGCCCGTCACTGAGACCAGGACTGGGTTGCCTTAGAACCTGGATTTGGGGCTCTGGATGGTCCCAGGCCTGGGCTGGGAAATGTCTCTTGGGAAGGAATGGGGGCTGCCTGGAGGGCTGAGGAGGAGGGTCCCTGCTTCTGTCCAAAGTGAGGTCACGAGAGGATGGGCAAGCTTGGAAATGACCAGACCAAGAAAATGCCAGCGGCTCTGGTCCTGCCAGAAAACTGAAGATGGAAAGGTGAACAGAGAGAGAGAGAGAGGGGCTGATAAGCAAAAGATCCCACAGCTCATAAAAACAATACTGAGTATATAATTCTCTATCCGTAAGACAAAAGATTTTTTTGAATCCTACATCCTGCCATCCCACGTTCACAGTAGCGTTAGCATTTTCATTTAGGCAATATTCATCAAGCTCCTACGTGTCTGGCGTTAAGTAGAGATGCAGACTTCAACAGTAAGCGGAACAGCCACAGCCGCTGCTGGCAGGAGGCTTTCATCCCCAGCGTGAAGGCGTGCATTAAAAATAAGAGGAATGCACGAGTTCTCCGTGTGCCATAGCCAGTTAAGGTTCCGGCCTTGCCACTGCTGTGGCACAGCTTGCACCTTTGGCACGGGTTCAGTCCCTGGCCTGGGAAATTCCACATGCTGTGGGTGGGGCCAAAAAAGTAAAATAACAGGGACGTAACAGAGGTGAGTGGTGTCTCAGAGCCCTGTGTGTGCCTGGGGCGGGGAAAGCGTGAGGTTTATTTGGCCTTGGCGTTTTTATAACACGAATTCACCCAAAGGCTTTTTTTTTTTTCTCTTTGGCCTGTGGAAGTTCCCAGGGCAGGGATCAAACCCACGCCACAGCAGCGACCCAAGCCGCTGCAGTGGCAGTGCCGGATCCCTAACCCCCGTGCCACAAGAGGACTCCCACCCATTTTTAATCTTCTAAACGACCTTGCAAGGTAGATACAACTGTTATCGTCACTAGTCGTTCCACGTTAGAGATGAAGAAACAGGCTCAGAGAAGGTAAGCAATTGGCTGGGGGTCACACAGCTCAGCCCAGGAGGCAGGTGGGTCCTGGAGAATCAGGGCTCTGAGATCGGGTCTCAGATTCTCCCGCTCAGCACAGGGCGAGGTGCTCTGGTCCCAGGCGGATCCAGGTGGAGGTGCAGGAGCCCGCACCTGTGGCTGGCTGACGCCACGTCGTGAGGAGGCTGCCTGCCTGGCAGCCAGTTCCTCAGGCTTCTGCCGGTCACATGACCTCAGGGAGTCATCGCCTTTTCTGGGCTCGGCTTCTCCATAACAGGTTTGGGCTCTCTAAGGACCCTAAGGTCAAGAGCAAGCAGAGGTTTTCGCGGGGCCCTCCTGCATCTCTCCCTGATGTCAGGGAAGCCAGCACTGATCTCAGAGCCCTGATTCTTCAGGGACCATGAAGAATCATGCCTGGAGCCTTGTTTACGATGCACTGGCCTGGGCCCCGTGTCTGGAGAGGTAGCTCTGGGAAGGAGGCCAGGCGATGAGAACAAACACCCCACAGTGAAAACCACAGAGCCAGGCCCGAAGTGCAAAGAAACACGGGCCCGAGATTGCTGCGCGGGTCTCCAGAAACCACGCCTGGTTTCCCGAGGGATCTACGTCTTGGTTACATGGGCGAAACCTGCGAAGTCCTCAGTGACACCTGTGTTGCAGGCAGGGGGACCCTTCCGGGGCCTGAAAGTGGGCTCTCGTCTAACACCCGGAAATGCAAGTGTTTACAAAGCCATTGACTTGACTGGAAGCGGGGCGGCTGGAGAGCAGCGGGCGAGGGAGCCCAGGAGAACAGCTCTGCCACGTGGCTTGGAGGCTCAGGTTTTACGGGAATGGGGTCAGTTTGCGGGTTGTCTCCAGCCAATGGTCTTGCTCAGCCCTTACTGGGTCTGGCCCAGGGTCCTTCTCTGTGGCTAAGGCACCTCTTAGCCTCTTAGCCGAGGATCCTGGCAGGTTGGTTGTCTCCTTCGTCCTACCGGCCCCTCCCAAACCCTTCAGGGCAGCATCATGTTCCTTATCAGGGCCTCCTGTTGTGAGACAACTTTTTTTTTTATTGGTCTTTTTAGGGCCACACCTGTGGCCTAAGGAGGTTCCCAGGCTAGGGGTCCAATCGGAGCTGCAGCCGCCGGCCCACACCACAGCCACAGCAATGTAGGATCCGAGCCACATCTGCGACCTACACCACAGCTCATGGCAACCCTGGATCCTTAACCCACCGAGCGAGGCCAGGGATCGAACCTGTGTCCTCATGGGTACTATTCAGAGTCGTTTCCGCCCAGCCACGACGGGACCTCCTGTGAGACGACCCTTGCAAGCGGCTGTCAGCGCGCTTGGCCAAGGGGGGCAGTTCCAGCCAATGGTTCCCTAACATCTTCACTTTTCAAAACTTTTCCCAGGGCATATGCTGGCTTCCTGGTGTTACCGTGACAAATTGCCCACAAACTTGGTGGCTTTAAATCACAGAGCCAGAACCCTGAAATCCAGGTGCCAACAGGGCCGGGCTGGAGGTTCTAGAAGAGGCCCCTTCTCGCCTCTTCCAGCCCCGGGGGCGGTGGGCACAGCTCTCCGACCTCCACCTCCACAATCTCACTGCCCCTCTGAGGACACTTGGCCTTGGACTTAGGGCCCCCACGGGTCATCTGGAAAAGCCTCCTTATCTCCAGATCCTTAATTTAATTACGTCTGCATGATTTTTAACCACTTTTCCGAACAAGGTCACATTCGCAGGTGATCAGGATTAGGACCTGGATGTGCCTTTTGGATTTATTTATTTATTTTGGTCTCTCTCTCTCTTTTTTTTTTTTAGAGCCACACCCACAGCATATGGAAGTTCCCAGGCTAGGGGTCGAATCGGAGCTGTAGCCGCCAGCCTACACCACAGCCACAGCCACAGCAATGTGGGATCTGAGCTGTATCCGCAGCCCACACCACAGCTCACAGCAACGCCGGATCCTTCACCCACTAAGCGAAGCAGGGACTGAAACTGCATCCTCATGGATGCTGCTCAGACTGGTTTCCACTGCGCCACGACAGGAACCCCCTGGATGTATCTTTTGGAGCGTTATCGTTCCACCCTGTATGTGCCACATTTGAGCTTTCAACTGCTCTTATACTTTACACAGTAGAATTGTACTGGGGTGGACCCTCTGTGGTGTCTCTGTTTCTTAAGATGGGGAAATTGAGGCACAAGAGAAGACTTGACTGGCCTCAAGTCACGTGGCTAAAAAGTCAAGGAAGGAAGTTCCCATTGTGGCTCAGTAGTTAACGAATCTGACTAGGAACCATGAGGTTGTGGGTTCGATCCCTGAACTTGCTGAGTGGGTTAATGATCCGGCGTTGCCGTGAGCTGTGGTGTAGGTCGCAGACGCGGCTCGGATCCTGCGTTGCTGTGGCTGTGGTGTAGGTCAGCAGCTACAGCTCTGATTAGACCCCTAGTCTGGGAACCTCCATATGCCGCGGGTGCAGCCCTAGAAAAGGCAAAAAGACAAAAAAAAAAAGAAGAAGAGAGAAATAAAGCTACTGAAAGATCTCCACCAACATAGGAACTAAACCAAGCAGAAAAACCCCAGAAAATCAGGGATCCAACCTGGAGAGGGGCTTAGGGTACTTCCTGGGTGATGGGAAGGGACACCCGAGGCTGACGGCTGTGCAGCGGCCTAGATGGCGACCAGTGGTGAGAGCATTAGTCTCCAGGAACCATGACTCCAAGCGGAAAAAACAGATCTGAGCGATCACCCGGTATGTGCCAATTTGCCCAGAACAGTTTCCACTTCTGAAAAAGTGAGATGAATTAACAACAGGCATGCAGGAAATTAAATAAAACTTAAAAGCAATTATCAACTCCAGGAAAAAGAAAAAAGCTATACAAGACAGGAAATGTAATTAAAGTTAGCATGCTCTGTGGTATGATTGTGAACACAATTTACACGGTCATAATACTAAACATCGAATATTGACTTAAACAAAAAGTGAAATTATAATTAGACTGGTGGGAGGATAATTGGGGGAACTTGTAAGAGCAAATCTTCATTGAAGTAATAAAAAGGCCACTGATAATGTTGAATACAGAAAAAAAATAAAAAAGGATTGGTGCAGAGTTATTATTTAGAAACAGGGAAGAAAACGCTAGAAGAAGTAACTAAAGCTTGAAAATGGTTGCAACTGGGCAGAAGTGAGGTGGATGGAATAGAGGCTGCTGTTTTACTTTTAAACCTTTAGAACCATTTGACTGTTGAAACTATACTAATGTCAATATTTAATAAAAAATCAAAATTAATTCTAAAAAATTAAAAATCGATCTTCTCTGGGGAAAAGAGTGGAAATATGCACTATACCCTTTGTACCTTGTTTATTTAAAGCATTGTTTATAGACTTTGTTTTTGCCTTTTGTCTTTTTAGGGCTGCACCTGAGGCCTATGGAGGTTCCCAGGCTAGGGGTGGAATTGGAGCTGTAGCTGCCAGCCTACACCACAGCTCACAGCAACACGGGATCCTGAACCCACTGAGCAAGACCAGGAATTGAACGCATGTCCTCATGGATGCTAGTCGGGTTCGTTAACCACTGAGCCATGACAGGCTCTCCAGCATCGCTTACATTAAACAAAAACTAGTTTTTTAGTGGGTAACAAAAAGGGATCTTGAATTCAAACCCAGGACTCTGACTCTCTGTGGGGGCAGGGCTGGCATCTGAGGACACTGGGAGGGGAACGTTGGGTCAGTAACACGCACAGGACTTGGAACAAGGGGTGGGGGCCAGGGGGGATCCCCAGCTGGGAAAAGACATGGAATATTTGGCTCAGAACAAGAAACCCACATAGAGATTTTGGTTTGAAGCTTTGGAAAACATTTGTTTTTGTTCCTCGTAAAAAAGCGGATGACGAACCAAATTATTTGAAATGCGATTTTAACAAGAAAAAAAAACCCAATAACATTTCATTAGCCTTCTGTCACCAGGCTGTTATTAGCGAGTCCAAAGGCTGATTTTCAAGCGTTCTAGTTCCTTATTATCTCTAGCGCAAACCATCAACCGCAGGAGAGAGGCTGGTATTGGTTTGTTTGTTTGCTTTTTCCCTCCAACATTCTTCTTCTTCTAAGTGTTTTACTTGATTTGTATTTTTGCAGCCCCTTCCAGGGTGCTTTCAGAGCTTATTAATGTGCTAAAAAGGCACTTAAATCAAGGGGGTGGATGGAACAGCCTGGGTATTAGAGTCACACAGAACTCAATTTGAATTCCAGTTATGGGCTCATTTACTGTGTGATGTTGAGAAACTGACTTCCCCATGCTGGGCTCCGGTGTTCCCTCAACGAGAGGCAGGATGCTCGCGTCACTTGTTGATTGCTGTGTACATTACAGGAGTAGCAGGGCTAAGGAACCTAGTGGGTACTCTGCAGACTGAAATCATTCCTGGAGTTCCTATTGTGGCTCAGTGGGTTAAGAACCAGACGAGCGTCCATGAGGTTGCGGGTTCAATCCCTGGTCTTGGTCAGTGGGTTAAGGATCCAGCCTTGCTTTGACTGCGGTGGAGGCTGGCAGCTGCAGCTCCTGTTCGACCCTTAGCCTGGGAACTTCCATATGCTGCGGGTAAGGCCCTAAAAAAAAATAAAATTAAAAAAAATAACAAAAAACAAAGAAAAAAAAAGGAGAAAAAAAATCATTGTTTCTTTCCCCCAACCCAATACAAGAAAGTGCCCACGTGCTAAGGACTTCAGTGACTCTTCCTCTAATTCCACCCTGGCAGAATCTCGTACATTCACCTGCTCTTTGAGAACTTCTGGGAAATCCTTGTCAAGAATTATGTCACAGAGGTCACAGACTGAGGCCCCTGGTAAAACTTCTGTGAGAGCCGGAGTGTTTTGTGGCTGTGCCCTGGTAGTAACAAGGGTGCAGCTCGCTATTATGTCTTCGGGCTCCAGCTCACCCAGGTCCTTAAAAGAATAAAAGGGGGGGGGGTGGCGCGGAGGGGCAGCCAGTTACCATGCAGAGAGCAGACCCAAAGAAAAGCAGCGCAGTGTGCAGATGTGGTGGGAACAGAGCGCAGGTCCAGGATCAAGACGCCTGTCTCATCCTAGTCCACTCCTCCCGGTGCGGCCCTAGGCAGACCCCGCAGCCTTTCCGGGCCTGGGTCTCTTCCTTTGGCAAAAGGGAGTTAGAGCTCCTGCTGTGTCAGTGTCACTGATTTGGGGGAGAGGCTCTGAGAGTACGGCTCGCGGATGTATCTGTGTCCCCGGCCAGGATCTCTCCTCCTCTCTTTTCTCTCCCGCCCTGGATGATGTCGGGTAGGGGAGGAGGACAGGGACCAAGGCTCAGGTTTTCTGTCTTCTGAGTTCCAGGAGCCTAGTAATAATGGTGACTTCTGAGGCCTTACTCACCCCCTGTCACTATTCCAAGCACGTCACACGCCTTGACTCATTTAAGCCTCACACTGGTCCCAGGAGGCAGGGACGATGACATCATACTCCGTTATAGAGATGGAAAAACCGTTCATTAGAAAAGCGACAGACAGGCCCAAGGTCACACGGCCGGTTAGTGAGCAGCCAGCCCTTGAACCCAAGCGTCCTGCTCCAAGAGTGGTGCTCGTCCGCCTCCGTCAGCATCACCTCCGTGTGCACACCCAGCCCGTCCTCGTTTGAATGTCAAGGTGTCTTTCATTCGCTCTGAGCAAGGACCAGCAGGCTATGAGAGCTGGCAGACCTGCATGGAAATGACGGCCTCTCTTACCATTTGCCACTAAATCTCAGTTCCCGGGGCTGCCCAGGGCCAGCGGACTTCTCAAACCCACCTTCCGCCTCCTGGGCATCCAGGTCCCTCAGGGCCTCCTTTGAGAAATGGGCAGCAGTGCGGACCGAGATCGGGGGCTGGGCTCAGTGTTCAGGGGCCCAGTTTGCCGGCCAGCTGCTCCCCGAGACCTGTGAGGCCTAGGGCTGCCTGCAGAACTTCTCAGGTCCTCGCATGTAGGAGAGAAGTCTTATGGAATTAATAAAACTCGAAGCCCTACTATGCACTGAGCACTCTCCCAGGGCCTGGTGCACAGTCACTGCCTCTCAGTGCTCAGAGTCAAGTGGGAGAGAGACAGAAAACACACAAACACGTACACACATCCTCTGCTGGTAGGTAGTGACTTACAGGAAGAAAGCCAAAGCAAGCGCGGGCGTGACCATAAAGTGACAACAATGCAGCTTTAGACAAGGGGAGCAAGAAAGCCTTCTCTGAGACACCGGAGCAAAAACCTGAGGTTGGGCGTGGGGGCATCAAATACCCATGGAAAAGCATTGCAGGCAAAGGCAACAGCGAGGGCAAAGGCCTTGGGGCAGGGGTGTGCGCTCATTTGAGAGACCTCCAGAAGGCCAGAGGGCTTGCCTTGTGGGCTGGGGTAAGATCTCTGCACTCACTGTGAATGAGACGGAGCCACTGAAGGATTTAGGGCTGGGGTGTGACATGATCAGACCTCAAATTTTCAGGGAGCCCTCCCACAGCTGCTATGGAGGACAGGGTGGGAGAGACCAACCAGCAAGCTGCAGGGTCTCAGAAATCGTTATATGAAGACTCACTGAAGGCAGGGAGGCAGCAGGGATGTTGGCTCTGGATTTAGGTTGGACCAGATGATCTGAGTGCCTGATCTCACTCTGCTCCCTTCCCAGGGTGGCCTCCAGGTTGTCACCAGCTCTCTCCGGGCCTCAGGTTCTTCCTCTGGCCCATGGGGATGTGGAGTCGTGGCTGGCTGGCTGTGTGCCCAGCTGTCTCTCTGATGCTGAGCCTGGAACTTCTGGACACCCCCCCACGCCCCAGACATGTCGCTCCTGAACGGAGCAGTAGTTCCTGCTGGCCCACTGCCAAGGGCACCTCCTCATAAAGCGGGGGTTCTTGGGGAAGGAGGGCCATCTTATTTTAGGAAGACTTGTTTATCAGCCGAGAGGTTACACGCAGTCACAGCTCTGCTGGCTGCGCCAGCAGCCCTGAGCCTCCAGGAAGAATTATCCACAAGCCCTGGTACATGGGGGCAGGACCAGCTGCATAATTTGCGGGGTCATGGAGTTTCTGTCGTGGCTCAGTGGTAAACCCAATTAGCATCCATGAGGATGCGGGTTCGATCCCTGGCCTCGCTCAGTGGGTTAAGGATCCCGTGTCTCTGTGGCTGTGTCATAGGCTGGCAGCTACAGCTCAGATTGGACCCCTAGCCTGGAAACCTCTATATGCTACCGGTGCTGCCCTAAGAAGACCAAAAAAAAAAAAAAAAAAAAAAGACAATTTGCAGGGTCAAGGTCAGAATGAAAATGCTCAGTGCCTTGTTCAAACGGTGGGGGTGGGGGGGAAATGTGTTAAAGGTACTCTCCTAGGAAGTGTCTGCCTTTCCTTGTGGCTTCACCCTTGACCTGGGTTTCCTATGTGGTGTCACCCACCCCTGAGCTCACAGGGACACTGGCAGGTGTCCTGCAGCCCTACATCGTGACTTGGCATGCAAGTGCATGGCCACCAGTCTAACCAGCAGGTGGGGAAGTCAGACCAGTCAGGCACCTCCTCCTTCCCGGGACCCCCTGCCCCGACCCTGGGCAAACAGGGATCCTTGTGGGCGTCCCACTCTCTGTGCTGGGATGAGCTGGGCTCTTAAATCAGGGTGCACAAGAGCTCACCCCTTCCAAGGGGGCACGAGCACGAGTCCCCACTTTGTCCCATCTCCAGACCATGGGGTACCTGCACCCAGGCCTGCCTGTCCCCACACTGGCACCTGCACCCCCACCAGGTGGGTCTAAAGGAGTCTGGTTCAGAGTAAGCGCTCACGCTTCCCCACCGGGACCCTACTGGACACTGTCATAAAAATCTGTCGCGCCATAGCCTGCCTGACCTCGGTTCACAGGAGGAAAAGATGCTGGCGGCCGCACTTCGTGCGAGAACTGAGGCATGAAGAAGGTCCTGGGGTGCGGGGGGAGGGGGGGGCAGGGCCGCTCAGGCTCCGCCCCTGTGAATAACACCGAGGGAGCAGGTATTATCCTGATAATGGGGGGAGGGTATCCTCACTCTGGACACTTGGTCCCCTCCCCGCTGGTGCCCGCCCCGCGCTCCCACCGCCCTGCGAGTGGGTGCTTCTCCGGGCTTTGCGCCCTGGGCGCCCGGTTTGACTTCCCGGGCTGGAATCCGGTCAAGCCACGCGGCCCTGGGCAAGTACTTTCACTTCTCAAGCAGCGGAGTGCTCCCGTGCGAAGAGGGATGACGGCAATAATCCTGCTTCTGCCGCGGGTTCCTGCGCGGATGACACAGGACGGTGCCGGCAGGCGCTTGGCGCAGGGCCGCGCAGCCGCCCCTGCCTCGTACCGGGCAATCCCCTTCCCGGTCCAGGCCTCAGTCTCCCCAGCTGCGAGGTGGGTCCGGGCCGGCCCTGGAGGGTGGCTGAGCCCCGGGAGCTGGCGCACAGCTGGCCCCGGGATCCCGGCTGGGTGTCAGAGGGAGCGGCGAAGGAGCCGCCTTAGAGGGTGTCGGCGGCCGACTCCCGCCCCGCAGCTGAGGCCCGCCCAGCTGGCGCCAGGGCTGGCGAAGCCGGGTTCGGGGACTCCAGGGCCGGAGCGCGGGGTCTCGAATCTGAAACAACCCGGGGAGCAAGGCAAGCTACGGCGGGCTGGCCGCCGGGGGGCCTGCCTCACCTACCAGGCTGCGAAACCCTCTCCTAAGGTGTGGCGGGGGGAGCGGCGCAGAAGAGAACTAGGTCCTTAAGGGGAGAGCGCCTGCTCGGAGGCCGGGCTGGTCCAAGCCCCCATCGCTTTCTCTCCAACTGGGGCCCGCGGTCCCTCCTATTCGGCCCCCACCGTTCTCCTCCTCACTAACATCCTGTGGCTTCAGAAAATGAAAAGCGGACCCTTAGGCGGCCTGCTCTTAGCTCCGCAGGGGTCAGTTCCAGCCTGCCCCTTTCGGCCTCAAGGCTTTTGCGCTAGCCGGTCCCTCGCCCCAGGAGATTTCTCGCTCGGCTTGTCTTCGAACACCGGGCTCTTCCTCACCCACTGGGTCTCAGCTCACAGGCCGCCTCCCCGGCGGAGGTGCACCTTGACCGCTCCCGGTGTGCTTCCCATCACCGCCGTCACCGTGCCCCGTGAAGGCACTGATCTCTACCCCGAGTTGGTATGGTGAATTCATGGAAGAACCCCAGGCTATACGCGATCTGGGCTCTGCCCAGACTTTCTGCTGTGACCTTGGCCCAATCGCACGACCCCTTCGGACCTCAGTTGCCTCATCTGTGAGGACATTAATCCCATTGGGGACAGTGGCACATCTCTAAAGTGACATTCAGAACGGTTTCTCCGAATCCGACGCACGAACCAAGGTGATCTGATCAGTCTTGACTGCAGGTCGGTGGCGATTCTGCCAAGTGCTCCGGGCCAGACACAGATGCTTCCAGGCGGCTTTGAGTTTCTGCACTTGCGCCAGAGGCAGGGGCAGCGACTGGTTGAAAACACTTACCGGTCCTAGGCACCAGTGTGAACTTTGGCAGGTTGCTTCCCCGCCCTGAGACTTGGTTTTCTCACTTGCATTGTGGGTTAGTAAGAGTGCTTGAGTCTTCCGGAGAGGGTTAAAGGGTTAATGTGGGGCCACAGTGGCACAGTCGGTGTTCCATCCTTCCCATCCCCATTTGCGGACTAGGACACCCTGCGCTTCCAACCCACTCTGCTCCACCCCCCTCCACTGCCAGGACCATCCCCCACACCCTTGGAGGATCTGAGCATCCCAACCTCCAACTGTCCAGCGCCAACGCGGGCAGAGTCTGTGGCCACCCCGCTGTGGTGCCGCTGCGCTTTCCTCTTCTCCAGGCTTCTTCCAGTTTGAGTCACCCTGGTTTCTTCCGCATCAGCCTGGACGTGACACCCACCCCCGGACCAGGAAACTGAGGCTCAGAGGGGTGAGAAGTTAGGTGACAGTGCTCAGCAAAGGCTCCCTTGGTTCAAAGCTCTGTCCAGCCCTCACTAGCTGTGTGCTTTTCCCTGAGTCAGTCTATGGCCTCAGTTTCCTCGTCTGTGAAATGGGGATACCAGTGGGGTCTGCCTGACTGGCAGTGTGGATTCCTGGCTGTAGTCCACACGGAGCACTTGGAATGGTTCGTACATGCGAGGGCTCTATAGCTGCAGTCACATGCGGAAGGACAGGTCCCCTGTTATTTCCCAGTCCCAGCTTGGGAACGCAGGTGACATAACAGACAACAGACCTGGGAGCGAGCTTTCCCTTTCACTCTCTCCCCCCCTCGCAGGAGTCATTGCTGTGCCCACTTAACAGAAGTGGTGTCTGAATCTCAGAGAATCTGTGGCCGTGGGTGGTGGTGGTGATGGCATCACATTTTCTTCCAGTATGTGTGGTCCTGACACGTGCCATTTCTTTGGTGGAAGAGCCCCTACTGTCACTGGGGGATAGAAACAAGGGAGGAGCCATCAGAAGGAAAACCAGGTATCTTTTTTTAAGTAGCAGCCCTGAACGCAGAGTCCAGCCTTCCCTCGGGGTAGCTCATCTGAGCAGCGACAAAGGGGCAGGGCTCCGCAAGGGAGCTGGAAGGTGCCTGGCTTGGGTAGGCAGGAAGGTGGCCCTGCGAAGGGGAGCCTTTGATGTCTTGCCCCCTCTTCTCAAACCCAGCCCACCCAGCTTTCAGTAAACACCGCAAATGCAAGGGGAAGCACGCCCCCCACACACACACACTTGCAAGCACACAGGGTCCCTCCCGCGCGCACTCTATCACACACAGCAGCGCCAAGCAGAGATCTGAGAACTCCAGCCAGATCACAGCAAAACCTGCTTCCCTTGGGTGGGAAGGGAGCAGCCCGTGATTCCACAGCAGAGGACTGGGATCCAGCCACTGTTGGGCGTCCCCCTGGAGCCACACTTTTCTCCCCTGTAAAATGAGAAAAAGGGCGCTGCGGCAGGGCTGCTGCACCCACCCAAAAGAGTCTCTGGTCTGGGCTGATCATTCCCCGTCTGCTCCAAGCCGGGCCCCGAATCAGGGGCTAGCGGCTGAATTTGCTTTCACTACCCGCAAAGACAGGTCTTTATTGCAACCCGCTATGATGAGACAGGTCCTTGGACCCAGGCTTTAGGAGCACATTCCAGGGGCCGTGAGTGGACCATTAATTTGCTAGAATTCACCACTCAGAAAGGCATAAACCTGGATGTCAGCCCCCACATCTTCGGATTCTCTAGGAAAGTACACACACGCCCCTTTGAAATCCATCTTCTTTGCGTACTCATTGTCAAAGGTAATGGCTGGCAGCACCAAGCAGCTCACAGAGCTTCGTTTTAAACCCATAACAGTAATATAAAGAGATTGTTGCCACATGTCACACCTTCTATATGGGGAAAGTAAGGCTCAGAGAGGTTAAGTAACTTGCCCAAGTTCACACAGCTAATAAACACCAATACCAGGATTCCTAAGACCAGATGGTCTGACTCCGGCAGTAAGCGGCCTGCTTCTAGAAGCACCGCATGGACTGGGGTGTCTGAATGGACAGGGTGGCCATGACCGATTCCTGGGGGGGAATTGGGGACTCAAGTCGTGCGAGACAAGGACTGGGGACTCAATTTGTGTGAGACAAGGATTGACGAGGGGGTTCCCCAGGAGGAGCACCCCCACCCCAGGAAGAGAAGGAAGAGCTGGCGGGTTCTTGGAAGGGGGGTTCCCAGTGACCCCTCCCACTGAAAAGCGTTGCGTCCTGGAATTGATGTATGCATATGCCGCCCCAATCAGGTCTTTCTCTTTCGCACTGGGGCTCTCCTGCCCAGGGGCACCCGCTGTGCTCTGAGCTGCGCACCCCACTCCCATTGAGTCCAGCTGCCCAGCCTCCCTGTGGCTTCGCTCCGCCTCCGCCTGAAGCCTCTGTGGGCGGAAGTCTCAGCACATCATTGCTGAGGGTTTAGCTCCCCCCACCCCAGCCCCGTCAGGGTCTATCAGTGGGCCTCCCCCTCCCCCAGATGATGTGTAAATGTCAGTGTCAGGCCGGCCTAAGTGGCGAAACTCCTATAGGGACAATGGACGGTAGCCTTGAGGTGCCTGTGTGAACTGGGGCTGTGCGTTTACTGGGATGTGTGTGTCGATTGTGGGTGTTGTGTGTGTGTTGGGCGTGCTTGGTATGTATGTTGGTTTTGTGTGATCACAGAAGGCAGCTTTTGTGTGGTGGGGCGTCTGTGTGTGTTGGTTGTGTGTGTCCGGGTGTCTGGTTGTAACATGTTTTGCATGTGTCCGTTGTATGCGTTAGACGTGTGTTTGTTCTGGTGTGTGTCGGTGTGTTGTGTATGCGTCGATGATGTGGTGTGTGTGTGTGTGTGTGCGTCTGCGCACAGTCACTCTGTCGTGGAAATATAGTCCGGCGTCAGGCGGCAGCTCTGCAACCGGCAGGGGCTGGAGAGATCCGAGCTGTGGGCCCGCGGGGCCGCGGGAGGGCGCTGCGGAGGCGGCAGGCCGGGGTGATGACAGGGTCGCTGAAGGCGTGGACAGGGGGTGCCGTGCTCCGCGGCGGTGGGCGCTGAGTGGATCGCAAGGAAATCCAAGAGTCCGTGGCGGGCACACCGGGGTGCCCTGCAGGATGGACGCGGGGCGAGGTGGAGGGTGGGGGTAGGTTAAGGTGCTTCCCCGGGCGGCCGGCGGCCGGGCTCGGGGAGTGTCGTGGCCCCGCCGCGGCGAGAGCGGCTGGGAGGGCGGGGACGGAGCCGGGGAGGCCGCACGGCCCCGGGGGCCCGGCCAGGCCGGCGCCAGCCGCCAAGTTGAAAGGCGGCCGAGGCCTCTCCTCGCTGCTTCCCATTGCGCCCCCGAGGGCTCCAGGCGGGGCGCGGGCCGAGGCTGGGCCGGCCTCACCTCCGCGCCGTGGGACACCGGAGGGCATCGGTCGGTGCGCGACCCCGGCCAGCCGCACAGCCTTGAGATTCGCACTCACGGCTCCTGCCTCGTGAGGAACTGTTTTCACTGAGCCTCCTCCGCGAGTTGGGCCTTCAGCACCGGATTATCGAGCAGAGGAAGGAACCCTAGGACTGGCGCCCTTAGCGCGAGCTCTCCAGTCCCACTCCAGCCCCGCAGGTCCCTGATCGCCCGGGCCCCGCGGACCTGCACCCAGTGCCGGGAGCGCGCCGCAGGTCCCCGGCTGCCCAGTAATCTCGGCCCTCCGCGGACTTTGGTCTCACCAGCGTGATCAGAAACTAAGTTTTGCAGAGTAAGGCTTCCATCCCCTCCCCAACAAAACGAAAAGGCCTTCACAGCGGGCAGGGCGGGTGGGACGCCCTTCACGTTCCCCCGGGAGAGCGTTCGCTTGTGGGCCGGGCTAGAAGGAGTTAAGTTCGTAGAGCTAGGCCACTAACTCTGAGAAACCCGTTTCCCAACCCCAAGCTGCTGGCCAGGCACTCTGACCCTTCAGCGAGAGGAAGCGGGGCAGTACCGGATCCCTGAGTGGAATCTGTGCTCCTCCTTACTGGCTGTGTACCCCTGGGAAAACCGTCTAACCTCTCTGGACCAACGTGCTCTCCCCCCGTTTAAAAAAAAAAAAAATATCCGCTAGGGTAGTTGGGAGGCGAAGAGGATGGGGAATGCGCGGGAATGCCTGCACACAGTAGGCTGCCTTAAGCCCCGACGTCTCCATCACAACTTCCAAGCGAGGTAGGTGGCGACTCCGCTGAGAATGAACCGTCATGTCCTGCCAGGGAAGGAAATTGATCCGCAAAGGACCAGACCCGGGAGCCCCTGCCCACTGCGCCCTCACCCGATAAACACGCAACTGCGTTCCAAGGACTGGGCCTGATGTGAAGCCCCCCCCCCCAGCCCCGCCTCGGATTCCATCCAGACCTGGCTGAATCCGGGTCCTCGAGCAACGGCAGCGCACCGCCCCCGATTGAGCAAACATTTATCAAGCACCTTAGGTGTGCACGCCCTGTTCACAAATTCAGAAACGAAAAGGCGGGTAAAGAAAGGGCTGGATGAAAAGAAACACAAATGGGGAAACCAGAAGACGGAGGAGTGAAGGACACCTGGACCCAAGGCCGACGTGAGCGCTGGGGCGCGCGCGCGGGAGGCGGGCGCGGGCCGGGGTCCCAGCGCGTCTGCTGGTTCCAAACAGGCGGAGGCGCTGGGTGGGGGAAGGGGGCGCGCCCGCCTCGCCTGCAGCTACCGCCTCGCTGGAGCCTCTGCGCGTCTGCCGAGCCGTTGCTCATTACTGCAATTATGTTGCTCTAAGTTTGCCTCGACCCTAAATTGCCAAGTTTCGAGGAGCCAGGAGGCCCGGAAGACCAGGCAGGAGGAGACACCCGATCCAGCCTCGCCATTCCCCTCTCCTGCACGCGTGGAAAGGACTCCAGAATTGCCCACGCGCCGTGAGCTGAGAAAATTCAGATCCACTCCGTATTCCCTGCGAGCCCTCCCGCGCAGGGGCTCCTTGACACTTTCCCAAAATCCTGGGGGCTCCGGAAGGATACCCAGGCCCATTTCGCAGGTGGGAAAACTGAGGAATGGGGAGACAGAGTGATCCTCCCTCCCAAAAGTCAGGCAGCCAGGGAGCAGCAGGCCTAGGATCAAGACCAGGGGCTAGTCTGACTTCAAGTTCAGTACACACACACTCCCCCCGCCAAGAGGGGAGTCTCCAGGGTGGTTCCGGAAAGGAACCCAGAAGGTTCGTAGAAGCCAGGGCGTCCTGCGCGCCATTGCCAGGCATGCAGAGTTAACAGCGGGTGGGGGGAACCCTTTCCGCTTCTGCAAGGAGCCTTGATGTACCTCACCCTCCAGCGCCTTTAAAGGGCCGCCTGGGCGTAGGAGTCTGAGACATTTTTAGGTCTAACTCCCTCCCCTGGGGATGGAGTGGCCCAAAGCCGGTTCTGGCCCTAGTCCCGTCAGTCCAGAGGCCAGGGGCCCCCAATCTGCCTGGTGCGACAGAACTGCACTCCACAACTAGCTGGCTTTCTTAGGGAGGGGCGCTGACAAGTTCAGACTGCGGCCCCAGCCCGGGGACAGAACCATCGCCAGAGCTTCCGAGGCTGGAGGATCTGAGTCCCAGGGTACCCGGGAACTCGCCGGCGCCAGTGGAGAGCCCGTCCAGGGTGTGTGCGCAAACCCTGCAGTCTCTTGGAATTCCTAGGCCCACTTGCCATCCCTGGGGCTGGAAACTGCCCAGTGCACCCCAGACTCGTTTTCCACACTGTGAGACGGTCTCTATCTGTGGTCACGTCCATCGTCCCCGAGTCCAAAGCCAGGTACTTCGGATTCTGCTGTCCCGTGGTTGGCTGGCTTCCCGTCACCCAGGCTGTCCTGGGTCTGACCTGCGCAGAGTTTGGAGGCACCAGCCACCGCCAAACAGAGGCGGGGGGGGGGGGGGGGGTGGTGAGAGGATGCGAATCTGGTGAGAATTAAGCCAGGGTCCTCACCTTGAAAGCAAACAGAGTGCAGCCTGAACATAGTAGGCTTTATTTACGAGAGGTCATTTTCTGACTTCAACATCCTTGCAGAATTGCCCCAGAAGGCTAAACTTGGTGCTCATTCAAAATATTCTCCTGGCAGCCTGAATTTAACCCAGTATATAAAAGAAAAACCAGGACTGTAGACAGGGCTTATGCAAAGGACACACCAGGACGGGAAGTGTGTGGTAGCCCTGGGTTTTCAGTAGAGATTCCCCCCCCCCCTTAGGGGTTGTAATAGGGAGTGCGAAGGCACTCGCATTCTGGCAACTGAAAAATTAATTCCACAAACTGCGTCTACACCGGCGCGGTGATTTAGAGAAGCCAGGCCATGCTTCTCCATCCCCCACCTGGCCTCCTGTGGGAAAAACAGGTTTGCGGGGGTGGGAATTGCCTGGATTAACTGTCTGCAGTCATCAAGCCATTTGGGTGATTCACTTTGTTTTCATAGACAGGTTAAAAGGGGAGAAAAAAGAAAGAGTCGGTTATGGGTCGCCTGAGCAAGTGTCGATTTCAGCTTAAAGTGAATTGGAAAATTGAGCCTAATTATCCTAGGTAATTGCTTCAATTCTCCACTTGACTTTGCGAACGTGGATCTGTCCTGTGTGTTCAAAAAGACACCCCCCTCTGTCCCTGACTATCCTGCTGTCACCTTTGAAAAGTTACTGGCACCAAACTGAAAAGCAACTGTATAGGCAACGAGACGGCGAGAAAGAAAATTAAAAGACTAGATCAGTAAAGAGATCGTTTCTTGTAGCTTAAAATTAATTTATTTAACAAATATAGCTATAATATAAATGATAATAAAATTTCAAATATACAGTATATTACAACAGTCCCTTCCAAAGGGAATCGTGAGAGCCACCCCGATGCACTGTTAAATAGAAACAGAATTTTTCATTTTTATTTTACATGTCTGCCTGGTACTAGTAACCTACCTTTGTCACGCCTCTGTGTGTGCCTCCCCCCAAGACCAAATGCTTTGCTGTCGAAGTGTTCCAGTGGAAGGAGCTGGGACCTGTGCCCCCTGGACAGTTCTCTTTTCTCCGACTGTTTTCATTTCTGAAATCTTCCAACGTGAATTTTTCTGGGCTCTTCCTGTCTCGTGTCAGGACAGAAGGCAGCTAGCGAGGCAGGAGCTACAGGCCCTCCTTGTGGTCCAACCACTAACTCTGCTGGGGGCTTTGGAGAGATTTCTCCGCCTCTCCCCCGCCACTGTTTCCCCATCTCTAACAGGAGAGGGAAGAGCTAGATTCTAGAAGAGCCTCAGGGGACCCTTCTAGCCACTTTTACGGAGGGCATCAGACTTCAGAGAATGAACTCGGGGAGCAGCCGAGGAGAAACGACAGCAGTGTGGGGCTTACGGGGAAGGAGCCAGTGGGTGCCCAACGGGGGAGCCGCCTGCTGCTCGCCGCCGCCGAAGACGGCGCTGGAGGAATCAGCTGGCACGGCAGGTGGGCGACCCCGGGCCCTCTATGTCAGGTGGTACATGCTGTAGCCCACGTGGGCTGTGTAGAGTCCCACGGGCGCCACGGGCAGCGCGGCGCGCTGGAAGGGGCCGGAGGCGCCGTAGAGCGAGGCGCCGGCGGCGGCCGCTACGGCCGCGGGGCCGCCGAGCGGGAAGGAGAGGCCGAAGGCGGCGGGCGGCAGCATGGGCTTAGCAGCCATCTTCAGCTTCTCCAGCTCGGCCTCCTGCAGTCTCTTGGCCTTGGCCCGGCGGTTCTGAAACCAGATCTTCACCTGCGTCTCCGTGAGGCTGAGCGAGCTGGAGAACTCGGCGCGCTCGGCGATGGACAGGTACTGCTTCTGGCGGAACTTGCGCTCCAGCGCCAGCAGCTGCGCGGTGGTGAAGGGCGTCCGCGGCTTGCGGTTGGTCTTGTGCTTGCGCAGGGTGCAGGCCGGGGGGCTCAGCCGCCCTAGGGGGCCGGGGGAGAGAGAAAGGCAGGGGGTTAAGCGAGCGGCGCGGGCCAGTGTTCCGCGGATGAGGTGGGAATAGTAGTCACTACGCCGGCTGATCCTCTGCAACGGGCGCCTTGGCGCTACGCACTAGGCGAGGCACTTGGGCAAATATTTTCTCCAACTCCGGACGCGACTCCGCAGGAGAGCCTTCCCGGCTACCTTTTGCAAAATGAGGAGACCAAGATTCCAGGTGCAACACGCGTGTGTTCAAGGCCCGAGGGAAGGGGCAGAACAACCCTTACGGCTACCTAGCCGCTTAGGAAGACCTTTGACGGTAAGGCCTTCTCCCACGCTTGGGGAAGGTGGACGTTAATAAAATGAGGAAACACGCAGAAAGGGCCTTGCACCCGGCCCAAGACCACCTTTAGTTTTACGTGTTGGCCGAACATTTATCTGTCCCCACGAAATGCTCAGTGCCGGCCTAGGCCGTTCTGGGGCCTAGAACCCGCATCGCCAAATTCCACACTCTTTCCTTTAGAACAGTGCGTTTCTACAGGGTTTTAGGCTCAGTTCCCCGCTGACTGGAGGTGGAGCGACCCCGGGTGTCACGAACAGTCGCACCGTGGCCAAGGCTCAGATATAAAAAGTACCATGGTTTGGGGAGGTGCTTCATTTTAAAGGGCTGCTGCTTCTTCTGACCATCTTAATTGTCTCCTGGGCCTCGCCCATCCCCAGCACCTTGGCCTGTGGTCACTCTCCAAGGTGTATGTGTGTGTAGGTGTATGCAGTGGCCCTTCCTCGGCCTGTGCTTCAGTCTGCGGAGATGAACGCTGCTGGTGCCCAGCTGTCTTTTTTCTCATGCCTTCAAAATATCCCTCAAGGGCGGGCTGTGAGCGAGCACCCCGGCAGAGGGCTCCGAGGGCAGGTCCCAGACTGGTCCTCAGAGAAAGCCAATCCCTGGCACACCCAGCGACTCCGGCAAGTTAATACGTGGAACAAACTTATTCCCAGGACAACGGACATTGCATCCACTTTGGGGTCGTGGGACACAGGCCCTAAAAGAATCCCCATGTCCTGGAAAAGGATGCTTTACCTACGCAGCAGCTCCCTTCCGGAAGAAGTAAATTCAGATGTTTCACCAGGCCAGTTTTGCCTAATTATGCATTTGTTTTGCATGCTTTAAAAAAAAAAAAAAAAGATCCTTTGGGCCCTCAGGCCACCAGGATGTGAGTCAAACCAAATCTCGTGTTAACGTCCCCCCTTCTTCCCCGCTGGAGACCACTGAGAGTCCGGGAAGCAGTTGGCCCCCGACTCGCTTTCCGCCGGGCCACCCGAGGGGCGGGCGCCGAGGGAAACGTCACTCCCTTCATGCAGCAACAGCCCAGCGCTGGGCCACCTTCTCCGGCCATTAGGCCCAGGGAGGGGCTGGCCTTTCAAAGACGTTTAATCCCCAGATAAAAATCATTCCTCAGCATCAGGCCATTGAATTCGGGTTGCTATTATGCCGCGCAAAATAATCGGAGGAAACGAGGAAAACTTGGGAATTTCCCGTACTCCTGAAATATCTCCGACCGTGTACGCTGAGCAGAGAAGACAGGGGGCCGCGAGGCCTCGGAACGACCCCGAAGGCGCCTTTGGCGGCTGGAGTCCGCCTCCAAGGCCCGGACGGAGGTATTTGGGAGCTCCCACTACACTGGCGGGGGCGCCTCCCACTGATTGACTTGGTGCCCCGCCCCCTGCGCTGGAACCGGAGCGCCCTTACCCCCTAAATGATCCACCCACCCAGGGCACCAAGTATCCACCTGAAGCTCCAAGTGAGGGCCCCGGGGGTGGGGAGGAGGGGTTTTCAAGAGCATCAGAACCTCTGAGCAAAGAAATGGGGGAGGGGGCGGTGGTGGGAAGGGGGAGGGAGCGTCAGTGCCACCATGAGAAAGCGAAACTCTGCACGCTGGAAAAACGTCCGCACCCCTCGAACCCGTCCCTTGGGGCGAGGGCACTGAGAGTCTGACAGAGGGGCCAGCCAGCAGGACCTCTGGGGTTGTCTGGGGGCAGGAGGAGAGGGTGCCCAGACACCCGGGTCCTCCAAGGAACTCCTGGCCAAGGCGAGAAGCCCGGGGAAGTGGACGGAGAGCTGGGCTCTGCCAGGCCTCGAACCCTCTTCCTGGGTGGGAGTGGGGAGAGGCGGAAACCCTCCGCCTCCCCTCCAACCGGTCGGCAGCACCGGCTCCAGGTACCCGACTGCAGGTACGCAGACGCCGGAGACAAGCAGGCGCCGGCGCGCGGCCTGGCGCCCTCGGGCCCCACACACCCGCCTGCCGCCTCCCCCGCCGCCTGGGTTCTGGCTACTCACGGGCCGGGGGCGGGGAGAAGCGGGGGCTCTGCATCCAAGGGGTCCGCTCCGGCTTTTCTGGACTCTCGGCTTTGACGAGCGCATCTTCTGGCAGCTTGAGGAGTCCTCCCACCGAGAAATGGCCGAGCGGCCGCGGCGAGGACGGCGCATCCGGGGCGCCCAACGACCCGGGCCGGGCGCCCAGGGGCTGCGCGGAGCCGCCCGCCGCCTGCGCGCTTTCGGAGGCCGCCAGGACGCCGTCCTTGGCCCCGGGCTTCCTGTGATCGGCCATGAGCGCCTCCACGCTGAAGGGCAGAAGCGAAGGGGACACTTTGGGCTTGGCCCCCTCCTCGTCCGCGCCCATGGCGGCCGCCGTGGCCGCAGTGGTGCTGGGGGTCTGGCCCCCGCCGCCCCCCGCCGGCTTGCCGAAGGCGGAGTCCTCCACTTTGACACCGAGTGGCAAAGAAGTCATGTCAGCAGCCGGGGCCATGCAGAGCCGGGCCCCCCCTCCAGCCGCAGCTCGGGCCAGCCGCCGGGCATGAGCTTCTGGCAGGCTGGGAGCGCGGCCGGCCTCTGGGAGCGCCCGGGGCCCTGGCCGGGCGGGCCCTCCCGCGCGCGCCTCCCACCCCTCCCCAGAAGGCCAGCTCCGGCGCCCTGGGCCTGCTTCTCCGCTGGCGCCGCCGCGCAGGCCGAGTTCCCGGGCGCACCAGCCGGCTCCGGGTCGGGCCGCCGCTCCCCAGAGAACTTGTTAATAAGGCGAGGCCGGCGCGGCGGCGGCCAATCAGCGCGAGAGGGGGCGGGCCCGGCGCGAGCCATTGGACCCCGCTCCTGAGGACTTGCCCCGAGGCGCGCTGGGCCTCGGGGCGCGCGGGGCTGGGCCGGGCCCCCGGAGGGCAGAAGAGGGGAGGGAGGGAGCCCGAGAAACTTTCTTCCACGCGACAGCGCCAGCCACCTCTCTGTGTGGGTCCCCCTGCGTCTCTATTTTTCTGTGTTTCAGGGGGATTTTCCGTTCTTGATCCTTTCTTCTGCTCCCGCTTTCCTCCCCTTCCCTGCTGCCCTCTTTCCCACTGGCTTTTCCCCCCTTTGCTCCTTTTCTGTTTCCCTTTCCTGCCGCTCCCTACCTTTCTGTCCAGTCGGTTGCTGTGTCTGTTTCTCCCTAGTGAATAGTGGAGCAGAGCCCGCTCCACTCCCCATCTCCCCTTCTTCTCCGCCACGATCATTTGAGTTGAAGTCTTTTCTCATATATGCCTTTTATAGTTTCAAAAATCTGCAGGGTTATTTTTTATAGTAGAAAGACACGATATTAATTTCTTTTTAAAACACCTTCATTTTCTTCTGTTTCAATCTTCCAAACTTTATCTCTGCATGAAAAAGTAGGCCTTTGTCTCTTTCTAAGCGCTGGACTGAAGTTTGCCTGAGAAGGCACGCTCCTGTAGCGCTAGCGTTGTTAAGGATAAACATACATTACGTTATCTGGAATCCATAATCGAGTTTCGTACCTGAGGTGTGCTTTCTCCCCGCTGTGCACTTCTTTCGGAAGGATTACAACACCTGTACCGGCGACGGGCGGGCGGAAGGAGCGCGTCCTTTTGCTATAGAACTCATTGAATATAAAACCAACAGAAACGTAAACAAAACGCTGATCTGGCCCTAACGTGACCTCGAACAGCGCGTCCGCAGAAATAATAACACGTCCCGATCTCTGGACCGCTGATCCGGGAGGGGTGACAGGCACATTTGGGAGAGGGGGGTGGGCAAAGATCGCTGTTCCTGGGAGGGATCCTTGAGGCTGGGCTTGAGAACTCCTATTTTGCCGATTTCGGAGGAAACGTGATTTTTTTTTCTGTAAAAAAAAAAAACACAGAAGAAAATGAGTTGGGGATGTGGGGAGAGGTAGGTCTACACAAACTCAGGTCCAGGCGCAGCGATTTTCTGCGCCTCTCTTCTTTACCGCCTCTTATCCCGGGGCCCAGACCGGCGACTCCCGGGGAGCTAGCGGCGGTGATTGGCGGCTCACAGGGACCAGCCATTGATGGCTGCGGGGTTCTAATCTCCAGGAAACACAAGGGGCTGCCGTGGCCATTTAGGGGTAATTATCTGAGCGCGGAGGGACAGCGAATTCCCTCTCCTTTTAACTGGGCGCAATAAAAGCTGTAGATTAGGGGCGTCCAGATTAAGGAAAATGAATTACTAGCGCGGGAACTTTATTACCGGGACAGCGGACGGCGTCCAGGGTCTAGCAGGAGGGGTCGGGCTGAGGCCGCCGGGGAGATCGGCAGCCTCACATCTGCCTGCAGGTTCTGAGACGTGGAGACCTTGGGCGTGATCGGAAATAGTCCCGTCTGTGAAATTTACACCACCTTTCCGGATTTCTTAAACTCCGAGACTGCAACACAAGCATCGGGCAAGGTTTAGGGCCTCCAGCTTGCGTCGTGCCCAACCGGAGGCCTGGCACACACGCATCCACGCAGACTCTCCAAAGGCCCCGTACCCCTGGGGGACAAGGAGAATATAGAGTCCTTTATCGAGGCAGGGGAACCGAGGCACCCCGAGGTTAGTCTGAGGGTACATGGATAGAAGGCCATACAACCCCACTTGCGAGTTGAGCGAACTGACACTCATCCAGTCGGTAGGCCCAACACCTTGCTAAAGGCCCAGCCTGGGTGGCCAGCTTCTATTGCCCACATTTCCAATGAGGCGCTCCCCTGTCAGGGAGCCAGAATTTCACTCAGCACCCGGGTTAAACAGGGAGAGAGAACACAGACCCCTAGGCTGTTTAGATCGACATTTCAAAAGCCAGCCCTGTATCTTTCGGATGCGACTTGCTTTGTTCTGCCTGGGTCTCCGTTCTCAAAATGTTTGGCTCCCAGATCGACTTGAGAATCTGATGTAACTGAGAACTATCTAACTGAAAATGCACATCAGCAAAAACAACTTCAAAGGCTCTGTAGGCACTTAAGAGTCCGCCAGATAAGAAGAACTCCTGCTCTAGGGCGGAGCTGGGGCTCGAACCCCCGAGAGTAGCAGGCCCGCGGCGCAAAGGGGGCTCAGGGCTGTGTCCAGCGGGGCGCCGCAAGGCCAGGACGCGCGGGCCGGAGGCCGGGCGGCCAGGCGGCGGGAGAAGGGCCGCATCTCTAATTGCGGGGATAAACAATCTGTCACGATCCCTCAGCGCGCCTAATAGGCAGACGAGGATGTTGTTTTTAGGCGCCAGCGGCGGCCCGATCAAAGGCAGCGGCCGGCGCAGGGGCCCTTGATGTCGCGCCCCCCGCCTCCTGGGAGCAAACTGCCAGCGCCCGCAGCCCCCGGCCCTGCCGCCCGCCCCTTGGCCTCGCGAGGCCGTCCCGAACCCCGTGGCGTCTTTTTAGATTCGGTCTGGGTTTGGGTCTACTCGGGCTCGGCGCGGCGGGTAAGACGCAAGCACGCGTTGTGAGGCGAGAAGAATGTCTGCAGAGGGAAAGAGGTTCGAGTGGGGTCCACGTGGACTCCGGGCTCCAGATCGCGCGAGTTTGCCACCGATCCGCCGCAGGGCTCAGGGTGGAAAGGTGGGCACCATCTCGGAGAAGGGAGTTGGAGAAAAGAAACAGCCCGTCTAATCTGTCTCCCGGGGCGCGTTCCCCTGGGAGGTGAGACACACGTTTGGGGCAGGGAGAGGGAGCCTTCTTGGCGTTTATTTTTGGCTGGGCCTCTTGGGATTTCCCGGCCGGCGGGTTCCGAGAGCTGACAGGGCCCGGGGGCTGCTCCTGTTATCTTGCCGCCCGCATTAACCCCCAGGAGCTTCTAACCCCCGACATTTCTCGGCGCGGCCGCTGCAGCCAAGAAGGCCGGGCTGTAATTCATGCCTGGCAAGGGCAGGGCTGGCCCGCAGCAGATAAAGCTCCGGGACTGGCGCT
>PVHT021183711.1:2076602-2096496 GCA_004024745.2 Catagonus wagneri
ATCCGCGTATTGGCCCCACGGGTTGGAAGATCTTGCACGCTGGTCCCTCACTTCGGCATTCCTCGTCGCCTCCCTTGGGTTTTTTGTTTACGCCCCTCCCCCCTTTCCCAATGCATTTTGTGGCCTCGACCCAGGAATCCCGCGTGCATTTTTAAAACGTACAGCTCAGTGGGATCCCCCGGCAATTAGGAGCCCCAAACAGTCCTCTTTAATAGAATGAATGTGCTATGAAAACCGATTACCCGGAACGATTTATTTTGGTGGGAATTCACCAATCTCCGGGAGGGCGACGGAGGGGGAGAGAGGGGAGGTATTTTGTCCTGGGGGGAGGGGGGTTGACAGATAGACAGAAAGCACGACCCCGGGATTCTCCAACCTGTGGAGGGGGGGGGCTCTCGGCTCCGGAGTCCTCCCATCTTTTGGCCTCTGTCACCTACAAGTGAGAGGCTAGGAGTCAGAGGTTTTGGGAAACTGCCTGGGAGCCACCGATGTTGTCCTTCAGGGAGATTTCACAGCTTTCCAGGGAAAGACTCCGAAGAGCTAAGAACTCCAGGGGGTCCTGAGCTGCTGCCTGAAGAGCCACAGCCCAGATCAGGAGCAAAAAGCTTTCTGCTTTCCAGGACCTGGGCAGAACTGACGCCTTTTAAGAGTTAGGGTTCTCTTCTTCAATGCGAAGTTAAAAAAAAAAAAACTGTTTGTAAAATGTTTTTTTCCTTCTGCCTAATTTCTTCGCTTAAGTGGGCCGGACCTGTGCGGTTGAACTGCCCAAGTGCAGTGGATTTCACCCGCGCCAGGGAGAAATCGACAAGCCGGACTCCCTGCTTCTTCTCCTTTCCCGCCCTTCCCCCGCTCGCTCGCTTCTTTCCCTCCCATCCCGCTGGGGCTTCCTTGTATCTTTAAATTCGGAAGGGGGTGAGGGGGCCTAGATCCACGGGGGAGCGAGAGGGGCCCCCTTTCAGATGGCCCAAATTAATGTGATCGCGACATGAGGGAGCACTTGGGGAAGATGAAAGCGGAGGCCGGCCGGCTCCTCCTAGAGCTCTATAATTATAGATAATATATCCCATTTCAAAGCAATTAGACCAATCAGGCGTAACGAACCACTTTGCTGCCGACGAATAACAAAGGCGCACGGTTGTTTAAGCCTGGAGATGTCAGGCAGACCCCGAGGCTCCAGGGGCTGACCAAACGTCTTCCATCCTGGCTCTGCCCACCCTGGGCTGAGGAAGGCTCGTCCTCCCCTCCATCCCCCACCCCAGACTCTGCCCAGCCGGGGAGGCCCCCACTTCAATTCCAGCAGGGGCCTGGAGGGGCAGAGGGTCCGAAGGAATGGAAGAGAATTGACTTTTGTTGAGCTGGGTGTCACGGTTCTTGTCAGAGATTTCACAAACTTTATCGATTTAATCCTCTCTATCCTGGGAGATAGTACTCCCCAACCCCCGCCTCCAGAGGAGTGAATAGAATCAGAGAGGTTAAGGGTCTTGCCCAGGGTCACACAGCTAGTTAGTGGTGGTGGTGCCAGGATCTGCATGCAGGTGGGTCTGAAACTCCAGTCCACTCTGCCTGGGAGAGACGGGTTTGTCTCTTTCACTGAGCTTTCAAAAGACAAAATGCCTTACAACGCTGAGGCTGCTGGCAGGATTTGTGGGTACCATGTCCCGGTCCCGCCCCCAATCCACGAAAGGGGTTTTCGGTCAGGCACTTGCTCCATGTCCCTCCTGCTGCTCCCTCCTCTGGCCCAGCACCTTCTCAGGTCCTGAAAACTGTCCAGTTTTCCCACAAATTTATCAAATGTAGAGGATCTCTGGTCTCTCAGGGAAGAAAACAGATCCGGGCCGCAAACTGCTTCACCAGCCCAGGACCGAGGGCCATGTTACCTGAGCCTCGGTTTGTCGGCTTTAAAATGGACGTGCTGTTCCCCAGCTCTGAACAAGTGAGCCTGGCCTTCCCACCGTGGCCCCCACCGCCAGACACCGCGCCTCGGCAGCAGGTTCCCGGTGATGTGATGTGAGCTGTGAGCCCTAGAAGATGCTCTGAGGCATGGGGGTGGGGTGTGTGTCTGGGACCTTCCTCTGGGGTTTGGAATTCTCTTGCAGGAGAACATGGCATAGGGGAGGCGGGCCCTGCCCCGGGAACGGAGGGACGCCGAGGGGCTTGTGCAGGTAAGGAACCTCGTATGTCACCTCCAGCTCATCTGCCTGGAGCCAGAGGCACAGCAGCAGCCCAGACAGGGTGGAGATGGGCAGGAACTCGATCCAGAGATTATGTCAAGAGCCAAAGAGCCTCTGCTATCCAGGGACTTCCGGGAAGATTTAAATATTGAGTAGAGGAGTTCCCATCATGGCCCAGTGGTTAACAAACCCGACTAGTAACCAGGAGGTTTCGGGTTCGATCCCTGGGTTTGCTCAGTGGGTTAAGGATCTGGCGTTGCCATGAGTCTTGGATCCCACATTGCTGTGAATGTGGCTGCAGCTCCGATTGGCCCCCTAGCCTGGGAACCTCCATATGCCGCGGATGGGGCCCTAGAAAAGCAAAAAATAACAATAAAAAAATAAAAACAAATAAATATTGAGTAGAAAGGAAGGTGAGTTTGGAATGCCTAGGAAGGCTAGAGCTGAGATGGGAAAAGAGAACAGATGAGGGGAGCCCAGGAAGTGTCCTTGGAAGTGTGGCCCATACCCCTCCCTGCCTGGGCAGCCCCTGGGACTGGGAAGAGTGCGCGGGTGTGGAGCCACCCTTTCTGCCACCAGGAGGGGGTCCCTACAGACTGGAGAGGCACAGGGGGTGGGGCTAGGTGGCCCAGGAGGCCCCCCTGGGCCCCCATCTCACCGATTCCCAGCTAGCTCCCCCTCTTGGTGAGCTCTCTCCCTGGCGTCTCTAGCTTTTGACATTCCTTCTCCGCATCCTTTTTCTTTCTCCCCTCTGTCTCCCATGTGGCTCTCCGTCTCAGGTGTGTTTCTCTAGGTCTCTTCCGGTGGGGACCTCACAGCCTCTGTCTCTCTGTGTGTCATTCCGTTTCTCTCCGTTACCTTGTCTCTTCCTATTTCTCCTCCAGTTGTCCCTTTTTCACAGACTTTCTCAAAGTCCCTTATCCCCTCTCCCCCATGATCCCATTGGAGTCGCCGCCCTCAAGTCACTCTGGAGCTAGTGCGACTCCTGCAAGTTCTTTCTGCTGATAGCTTTTCATTTCTGGAGCGGCACTTGGCACCTTCGGGGACGGGCAGAAAGCGCCCCTCCCTGCGCCGGTGCCTGGCTCTCCTGCCCGTGGCGCTGAGCTAGGCTTCCCCATCTGGACTGCAAGCCCAACAGCAGACCTTCCCTCTAGGGTTGGGGAGCTGGGAAAGGAGAGTGGCAGAGACAAGTGGGGCTCAGCACCACCATCCAGTAGGTGGCAGGCTTCCGAGGTGCCAGCTAAGTGTCCTTCGCTCCCCAGCATCACCGAACCTGGCGGTGCAAATGCGGGGCATGCCCAGGAGGGGACGAGAGTGCCAGGCAACCTTCGGGAACAGTGGGGAACATTCGAAAGCAGGGGGCAGGCAGCATGTGGGTAGGGAGTCGCAGTTAGCCCTGCTCCAGCCCTCCACCCAGTGCTGGGCACTTAGGCCTGAACCGGCCAGCTCCCTCCAGGCCACTATGAGCCCTCCTAAGGGCTCCTCCAGGGGCGCGAGCCAGCCTGCCCCATGTCTCTTCCCACTTACTTTTATTCCTGACCTCAGCCCTTCAGAAAAGATGGTGCTCTGCCTTCGTGCCTTCATCCTATACTGTCCCTCTCCCCCCTTTTCGATCCTTGAACTTGACTTTCCTTGCCCATGAGCCTAAACGAGCAACGCTCATCCTGTGAAATGAGCCGGGTGCTGCCTTGCAGGGTAAGGCAGAAGGCTGGGGGAGGCCATGGCTCGGAAGCCTCCAGCATGCAGTAGGCGCTCAATCTGTGCTCTTTGGAACAGGCGTTCCATAGATAGAGAAACTGAGGCCCTAAGAGGAGTGAATTTTCCCACGGTCTCTGAGCTGAAAACTGACAGAACTGGCACTAGAGTGGAGGCTGGCCAAGCCCTTACCCACTGCTCACTCTTTCTGGCCCCTGGGGAGTTCCAGCTTTGACCGGCGGCCCGCAGCTTTGCGACCTTGCAGAGGACCCTGCAAACGACCGTCAAGTGCGGTGCGCCTGGCGCCCTCCGCCCCGTCGGTTCAGGGAGCTTCTGATCCCGCTGTTCCGATCCGGAGTTCTTGGGGCCAGGGCAGCTGGAGGCACCCGCTTTGACTGAGGCTTCCTCTGTGCTAGGTGCTTAAACGCACCGCCACGGTTCATTCTCACAGCACTTCCCGACGTGGGCATCCTGCTTTCCAGACGGGAGAGCCGAGATCCCAAGAGCTGGAGCGGCGCGCTTTCCGGCCGCACGGCTGGTCGGACACCAGGACTGGAAACCGCACTGCGCAGATAGGGGTGTCTTTGTTGCCCCCCGCTTAGCCTCTGCGTGGGGTCGACGGGCTGTGGAGGCTGTAAATGCCCGAGGCTTTGATTCAGTTCTGTCCCACCCCCGCCCCAAGGGGTTTGGACTGGGTTCTGGAGGCTGCTGGTGGGGACTTCCTCAGACGTGCAGGTTCCAGGTGGGCACAGACAGGGCGGGGCTGCGACTCCCGACGAGGCCACGCCCCTCGAGATGCCACGCCCCTCCGGGCTGGGCGGAGTCGGAGACCTGTTGCCTCGGGAACGCCAACCCCGCCCGGACTTAGTTGCTGCGTCCGGGGAAGAGATGCGACGATCCCCACTTTGCCGTCCTGCCTGAGATCATGCGAGGAGGATCTGAGCCCAAAGAACCTGGCACACTGAGGAGCTGGTTGCCAGGATGGGGCAATCCTCGGTCCCATCAGTAACAGTTAACACACATTGATAATTACTATGGCCAAGCATTGTTCCGAGCTCTTCATGTGTCTTAATTCACTTAATCCTGACAGCAAGTCTATTTTTATCCCTGGTTTACATTTGGGAAAGCTGGAGTTAAACAGTTTACTTGAGCAAAAACCAACATAAAAACATAAAGTGCTCTAAGATTTCTCGTGGCACCCTGGGGGTTCTCGGGGCTCCCCCTGATGGTTGTACCTCACTTTGGAGACCCCTACACTGGACTCCCTGAAAGGCAGAGAAGGGGCCCACAGGCCTGGTGCTCCCAGCTGACCCAGCTCTCATCTGGGTGAGTGGCAAGCTTGTGTGGGCTCCCGGTGACTAGAACAGGGCCTGGCACAAAGAGGGGACACTTGAGAGGAGAGGTGAATGGATGACTGGCTGGCACGGTCAGACCTTCAGCACAGGCCAGACCCCTCACCCGGAGCACCCGCTCCGGCCAGATGCGTTAGGGCCAGAGACCTAAACCCTGAGGTCAAGGGTAAAAACACTCCCTCTAGTGCTGATCAAATAGGTCTTGGATGACATTTCTTTAAAGAACAGTCCGAGGCTGCCTATGCCGAGTTTAAATCGCCTTTGAACTTGAAGATGAGTTCTAGCAGCCTCTTCCTTTGGGGAGAGGACGCTGAGGCCCAGAGGGGTCAGACAACGTGTGCTCGGTGTCACTCAGAAAGGCCTGTGTGGACTCCAGGTCCGGGGGGCGGGCGTTGCTCTTGGCCGGCTGGTCGCCTTCACCCTGAAAGACCTTCCCTGGCTGCGAGTTTCTCCCTGAGTGTGGACATGGGCTGTGGGGACCAGGGGACGCTGGGAAGATGTGGCAACGCGGCTTTCATCCAGAGACCCCACCCTTCCGGGGAAAGCCCAGTTTCCCTGCCCGCGCCTTCCCGGTGGGGGGAATTATTCCCCGCACAGCCAGCCTCCGCCCCAGCCCTTCCTGCAGGAATGAGCCAAGTCTCACGGGGCCCCTCCCCAGCCGGGGGTGTCCCCAACGCTCTCGTGCTTCTCCCTCCCCCGCCGGCGGGTGCGGGGCAACCCCACCTGAATGGGACCCTTTCCGTCTCCGCGGAGACCTCCTATCTGATCAAATGGTGGGTCCTGGGACGCCGCCCAATTAAGTGAAAATAGATCCGGCCTTATCGGGTTCAAGCGTAGTCCCAGCGGTGGTCCCCCGGCGGCCCCGACGGGTCCCTGTCTGTTTGATTTTCCTGCTCAGACACACTTGTTTAAACAGACCCCTCGGGGCCTCCAGTAACCGGAGCCAGCCGGGAGCGTGATTGCCCGGTAAGCGGAGGCCGGAGTGGGCCGGGGGGGGGGGCGCAAGCCCACCTTTAGAGCCGGGGGCGTCTCCCGCAGGTAGTTGGCTCCTCGGGCTCCAGTCCCGGCCCCGCCCCTCCCAGCTTGGCGGCCTTGGAGGATTTCCTGACCCTGTGGGTCTCCCTGGCTCACGACGGGAGAGGATTAAATGCGTACGAATACCTTTGAAGCGCTGCGAGGGGCTTAGAGCTCTGCGGGGCCGGGTCGCCAAACCCGAGAGCTGGCGCTGCCGGGCCCCTTTGAACAGGTGATGAATCAGGGTCCAGAGAGCTCCAGCGGCTTATCTGGAGACAGCACCCCAGCCCAGCCCTGTGGCCCCAAACCTTATGTTCTTTCCGCCCCCAAGGTGCCCTGAGGACAGATCCTAGCTCAGGGTCAGGGGACCTGTGGGGAGGGACAGAGCACACAGACACAGAGGAGTCACTGGGGGGCTCTCCCCTGGCCACTCTCCTGCCCACGTGACCCCGTGTTATCTCCTTCTCCCCGGCCCACCCCCCAAGCTGGCTCAGGCAGCAGGCATCTCGGGCACCTTGCTTTTGCCTGGACACTCCTGCCTCGGGACACCTGCAATGTCCCCCCTCAGATATCATCATAGCTCTACGCCTCACTTCCTTCCAGGTCTCCATTCAGATGTCACAATCTCAGCGAAGGTTCCCCTGACCCCTGCCTCCCACAGGCAACCTGATGTATTGTTCTCCGTAGCTCACCTTTCACATTATCTCTGTTATTGTCACCGTTCAAGTTCAGCCCCATCAAGCAGATAGATGCTCATGGTGGTCTCTCCAGCACCTAACGCAGGGCCCAGACATAGCAGGTGCTCAATAAATCTTTGCGAAAGACTGAATGAATAAATCTCCTGCATACTCATTATAACTTTAGGAAAGTTACAGACCTCTGCGTGTATCTGTTGTCTTATCTGCAAAATGGCCAGTAAGTCTACCCACTTTACGTTGTGAAAACTAAAACAAGATAAAGCTTGTGTAGTACTTGGTGCAGGCCCCGGCACTGAGGACGCCGGCAGTGAAAGGTTTTTTCTTTTTTCTGTTTTTTTTTTTTTTTGACCCAAAGAGGTCAGTGGGCTTTCCAGAAGATTCTTGTCAGCAAATAGAGTGATGGAACAGGACCGACCTTGGTGCTCGGTTTTTATAGCTCGTTCCAGAAGATACAGACACTTCCCACCTGCTATTTCATCCGAGCCTTGCAATGACTATCTGAGCTGACCAGGAGATACTGGGGCTTTTGGCAGGGGCAGGGCCAGGGCCAAGACCCAGAAAGATCAAGATGTGGCCCAGTTGTCACAGGGCGAGGGAGCTTCTTCACATTCCCAAGAGAGGTCCCTTGGCCCCGCCCGGTCCCCATCCAGGAGGTGGCAGCTCATTGGCTGATGTTCTTGGACTGGATCCAGGTGTGGTCTTTGGAGGACGTTGGTGTAGGTGGAAAGAGGGTGACTCCTTTGCAAGAGCTGGTGCCAGGAAGACACGGGCTTGGGGTCAGCCATGGGATGTGGGCCTGGAAGAGTGGACAGGACCTGGACCTGCCGGGTGACAGAGAACAAGCCAGTCCAGGTGGGAAGAAGAGCGGGGACAGAGGCGGGAGAGGGGATGGTGCAGGTTGTGAAACCAAAGAGGTGACCCGAAAGCTCCGCAGAACGCTGCCTGCCCTCCCCCATTCCCCGGACATGCTGGGCTTTTGGTCAGGGGAGGGCCTGGGCCCGGCTGGGGCTTCCACAGACTCCTTTCCCAGCAATAACAGTCATTAAAGCTGTCTCCTCAAGCCCTCATTATCCCCTGTTTACAGCCCTTCCAGAAAAACAAAAGCCAGCCCAGCACGCCTCTCCCCTCTTGTCGGGCAGGCCTGTTCATTCTCCTTGCTGAGCACAGAGAGAAAAGCCTTCCCTGAGGTCCTCCTGGGGCTGGGCAGTGATTTTTGTGTGGCCCGAGGGTGTGTTACAGACCTGCTCCTTGAAAGGCAAATTTGGAAGAATTTTTTGGATTAAGAGTAAAACTTGACCCTTATGATGCAAGGGGCAATCAGCAGAGGAAGCGCTGCTGGCTCTGGGCTAAGTGTTTTAATTATCTTATTGCACGAACCCAGCAACCCTTAAACTCAGGCACTATCGACCCCTTTAACAGTTGAGAAAACAGAGCCCCCCACCCACCGCCCCGAGAGGCTCTGGCCTGAGGCGAGGGGCTTAGCAGACCGTCTGCTTCTGAGCTCAGGCACGTGGAGAGTATTGATGACATAGTTACTGCCACCGTTAAACTTGCCAAACACCCACAGTGTGCGAGGTCTTTACACGGGTTACCTGGTTTAATCCTCCAGGGGTTCGTGCTGTGGTCTCCACTTCATGGGTGGCAAAGAAGACCAGGGGGATGTGATGGCGTAACTTGCTCAAGGTCACCCAGCTACTACACAGTGCGGGAGGGAGGACTCCGGTCGTGGAAAAAGAGCAAGCTGTCACTTTGGGGGAAAGAGTGGAGAGATTTGTGAAACCAAAATGAAAGGAAACCAGTGTTGTGCATCCCCTCCCCGCACGGCCTTGGACATCGCAGGTGGGGGGTGGCAGGCACGGCCCTCTGCAGGGACCAGAAGCATCCCAAGACAGCGGCTGGTCTTAGCTAGGGAGGCAGCGCAGGTGAAAGGGAGAGAGGGAGGAGGAGGAAATGTGTGTCCATCACAGGGGCTCCTCCCTCCTGCCCCCCCCAGGTCTGCTGCGCATGTGCAACCCCACCCCCAGGGGTGGGGGGGGAGGGTCTTCAAGGAGACTTGGAGGGGCTCAGCCTCTGCTGGGTGCCAGGGCCCCCCTGCGTGGAGATTCGGCTTCCCAGCGAGAACTTGAGAAATAAGAATCGATGCTATGGAATCATGCCCCGGCGTAAGAAGTCCCCTCAACTGTGCTGCCAGGTCACAGACTGGACTCCCACGTAGTCTTCAGGCTCCACCTGCCAAGGGGCCTCGTGGTCCCTATTTCTGGGAGAAGGGGTTGAATAACTTGCCGAAGGTCGCTTGGCAAAGAGGTGTTCCCACTGTACATCGGACTTCACACTGGAGTGGCCCCATGAGCATGTGCGTTCATTTCCTAGGACAGTGTCCTCAGTGCCGTGAAACGCACGGCTTGACGGCAGCTGCTGTTCTCTCCCAGGTCTGGAGGCTTGAAGCTGGAGATCAAGGTGTCGGCAGGGCTGCGCCGAGACCGTGGAGACCTTCCTCGCCTCTTCCCGGCTCCGTGGTCCCGGGCCATTCTTGGCGTTCCTTGGCTACAAGTTGCATCATACCAGTCTCTGCTCTGTCTCCACCCTCCATGTCGTCACGTCACCTTCCCTCTGTCTGTATGTCCAGGTTTCTCTCTTAGAAAGGTAGCAATCATATTGGAATCAGTAGAGTCACATCCTACTCCAGTGTGACCTCGTCTTTTTTTTTCCTGTCTTTTTAGGGCCGCCTCACCTGTGGCATATGGAAGTTCCCAGCCTACGTGTCCAATCCGAGCTGCAGCTGTCGGCCTACGCCACTGCCACAGCAACCCCAGATCCGAGCTGTGTCTTCAAGCTACACCACAGTTCAGTGCAATGCTGGATCCTTAACCCACTGATCGAGGCCAGGGATCGAACCCACGTTCCCGTGGTTACTAGTCAGGTTCATTACCATCTACGGGAACTCCAACTGTGACCTCATTTTTATCACTTCTGCAAAGATGCTATTTTAAATAAGGCCCCATTCACAGGTATGCACAGGGTGGCTTCACCAAGTGTCCTGGGGGACAGAGTGTAACCAACAATGGGACACACGTGTGTCTCCTCTTGGCTCAGAGAGCAGTAAGTTCAGAGCAGAATGTGATGGTCATAGCAACTCCGGGGTCCCACAGCTCCTTGAAAGGACACAGCGCCCTCACCTCCTTTTGCAAAGCCCTGGCACAATTTTGTGCCATCCTTATGCCCATTTGACAGATGAGGATGTTTAGATTCAGCAGCAAATCCTGGCTCTGAAATGATATGTGTCTGACTCTAGAACCGAACACCTGGAGCTCCCTGGTAGCCTAGCAGTTAAGGAGCTGGTGTTGTCATTGCTGTGACTCTGGTTACTGCTATGGTGCAGGTTTGATCCCTGACCTCGAAGCCTTCCATGTGCTGCCGGGGGGTGGTGGGAGGGGGGAAGAAAAGGAAAAAAGAGTGTGTAGAACCAAGGCCCGGTGTTGGAGTGGGCAGGCAAGAGTTAAGGCTGAGTCGGGGCAGGTGGTCCCAGTCCAGGCCCTGCTGACTCACTGAGCCTTAATACTGCTGCTCCGCTCGCTGTGGGCACCGTCAGTTGCCTGGGAGCTGATTAAGATGTCACAGAGGATTATGATGTCAGGTGCAAGAATCACGCTCCAGGAGGGGTGACTGCTGGGCTGGCAGGGAGGTTACCCTAGCAACGGAGACAGGACATCCATTCGGAGCAGCCGCACAGCCTGGCGGGAAGGGCATGGGCCTTGGGGTCACGCTGTCCTGGGTGCGAATTCTGGTCCCTCCGCCCTGCAGCCGGGTGCTATCTTGGGTAAAACACCACACTTTCCTGGACAACCTGCTGCTCGTGTGTGAGATGAGGAGGAGAATTCTATCCTTGTTGGATCAAATGGAACAGCCGAAAACACCCCCCTGGCCTCTGCCAGCATCTGCCAACTGGCAGTCCCCAGGGAGCTCGAGCATCAGCTCCAGAGTCGGGGGCCCAGGCGTGGGCAGGCTCGCCAGAGGTGGCAAGGAAACGGTGCCAAGCCACCTCGCTGCCAAGAGCTAAGGGCACTTAGAAAGCTCTTCACCTGGGGGTGGGGGACCCTGTTAACAGCTCCCTTTGTGCCAAACAGCGGGAGGTTCTTTCCCCGAAGCCTCCTAAACCGTTGTTCAAATACTGCTGACCTCAGCATGTTGTCACCGCTTGTCCACTTGCTGCTTTCACTGTTTGGTCAGGAACCCTATTTCTTTAGATCCCTAGCACCCAGCATAGTGCCAAACGAATGTTTGCATAAATGAAAGGAAAACAGAAGGTGTTTTCTCAACTTTCCCCTTTACTCCTTAGAACAAATTTCTCCTGTCTTTGAGGAAGAAATATTCCTTTCTTTTGCAAAGCTCCCCTCCCCAGGGTCCTTATTCCTGTTCCTCTTCTTGCCCCAAGTCCTGACTTATATTCACCTACTCACCCATCTACCCACCCAGCTATTCAACCATCCATCCATCCATCCATCCATCCATCCATCCATCCGTGACTTTATTCACTCACTCACCCACCCATCATCTACCTAACCATCCTTCACCCATTTACCACCCACCCATCTGCCCATCAGGGCAGCAGACATCCAAGCATCTGTCTCTGAGCCAGGTCCTGTGCTAGGTCTGTGGGCCCACGGGGTCAAGTCAGACTAGGGACCCTGGCCCTAAGGAGTCCTGTGGAGATGAGAAGACGTGAATGGAAATGCCCTTAAGCACCGGAGCAAGGGAGGGTACTTCCGGGAGGGGAAGGCCGGGTCCTAGGGGTGCACGGAGGATGGAGAAGTGATGCTGCCCTTGGGAATCAGGGAAGGCTCGAGGGAGGAGTGAGAGCAGAAGCAGGGGTTCTTGGGGGAGGAGAATTTCGGCAGCGGGAGAGGTGAGGGGAGAGGCAGCTGGGGAGCTGCTCACTTTTCACAGCCCCTACCACGTGCTAATGTGCTAATGTCTCTTCCCCTTTGCGGAGGCTTCATGCAAGTTCAGAGAGGTCGAGTAACTTCCTCCAAGTCGCTCAGCTTCGTAAATGGGAGCGCTGATTTGAGAAGGTCAAGTTTCAGCTCCTCAGAGAGACCCTCCTGGACCGCTTCTGCTCGTCTCCCCCTGCCCGTCTCCCTGGCCCGTGTCTGGTCTCTCTCCCACTCACTGGAAGGCCAGCTCCACAAGGCAGGGACCTTGCCTGGCTCCCCGCTCTGCCTCCAGCACCCACCTGCAGCACAGGAGGTGCTCAGAGGCGTCCTTCCTGAGATGTTGTGGGTGCACCTGTCCATGTGTCCTGGGCCAGGAGGCGGTTCCCTGGTCCCTGACTTCCCGCCTACTCCTAGTGTGCCCTTTCTCCCTGGGGGCCTCCCTGTTCAGCTGCCTTCTGACTCTGGCCAGCCTGGCCTTGCAGGTGCGTGCGGCCCATCCGCCAGCACCGTCAGGTCTCCATGTATCCGGGCCAGGGCGGTGGCCCCGCTTCACATTTCTGTCTTAGGAGACACAGGCTGAGCCAGCAGATAATTGAAAAGATTATCCGGGGATGGGACTCGTGGATGCTTGATTTATCGTGTGTCATCCCTACTTCAGGGTTTTTATTAGAAATTGAAGAATAGCTTCCCAGCTTGATCCTCGTGGCTGCATTTAACCTCCACCTGTCACTCAGACCCACGCTGGCTTCACTGTCTGCAGAGTCAGGGTGCCTCAGCGCTGGCTGTGACCCCGGCCACGCCAGCAGCTCTGCGCTGAGATCCACGCCCCCCTTGCTTTTCTCCTCCCCCGCCGCCCTCCCCCCTCCTCCCTCCCCTTCCCCCTCCTTTCTGTCACCCGGGGAGTTGGGTGAGGTGGTTGGTAGGAGGGAGGGGTTTTTAGGAGAAAGTGGAGGATTCATAACGCTGGAGTTGCCCCGTCTGAGGTCAGTCTCTTTCATCTCCGTCAGGGCAGAGACTCTCTGCGGGTGGGCTTGGCTCCGGGGAGTGGGGATCGCTTGGGGACTGGTGTCATGACCCAGGTGAGGCTGCAATCCAGGGAAGCTGTGTGGCTTCGGGCCAATCACTTGCCTTCTCTGAACCTGTCGTTTCTCATTCGTACTATGGTGATAATAACACCCGTCTTTGATGACCGCCTCATGGAGTTCCTGCTATGGCTCAGCAGGTTAAGAACCAGACCAGTATCCATGAGGATGCAGGTTTGATCCCTGGCCCCACTCACTGGGCTAAGGATCTGGTGTTGCCGTGGCTGTGGGGTAGGCCGGCAGCTGCAGCTCTCATTCGAACCCTAGGCTGGGAGCGTCCACATGCCACAGGTGCGACCCTAAAAATAATAATAATAATAAAAAAAGATTGCCTTAGAATGATGTTCTTAACTGGACCAGCAACACCACTGGAAACTTATGAGAAAAGCAGAGGCCCAGGAACGCTGATTGCCGGTCAGCAGATGCTGCAAGAAGCCTGGAACAGAGGGAGCGCGTTGATCTTACACCTCTGGCCTCCAGAACCGTGAGAGGAGGGTCTCCGCTGTTTAAGGGCTCCAGGCTGTGGCACTTTCCTGACTCATCCCAGAAGCCGATGCAGATTTGGTTTTAGTCCCGCCAGCAACGCTCTGAGCAGGGCATGTTACCCCGTCGCACACGGGAGAAGGCTGAGGGTCAGAAAGGTTAGGGGCTTTTCCCAGGGTCACTCAGCACCGGGGAGTCCCCAGGACCCCAGACCAGATGTGTCTGTACCCAGACAGTGTGTGCTCCCCACTCAGATCGGCTGTGGGCCGGTGCCCACCATGACTCTCTCTTTGCTCCTAACTTGGGCTCCCGCAGGTGCGTGCAGCCCCCTGGCTCGGGAAGGGCCGTGCAGGGAAGTGGCTGGAGCGTGGGCTTTGTCACCTCCAACCGGAGCCTGACTGGACCCCTGGCTCTGTTGTCGGTCCGCTGTGTGACTTTGGGTTGGTGTCTCAACCTCTCTGAGCCATGTGTCTGCATTGGTGGAATGCTGAACCAAGCTCCCTCACAGTCCAGGAGCGCACAGAAGTGCACTCAGTGGGTTTGCTCAGGCGAATGCTTGTGCAGCCCAACACAGGGACTTCGTGGGGGTGAGGGCTGACTGGAAGAGTTCTGGGGGGCCAGCCTCTAGTCCCCGCCCCCCATCATCACATCACCACCCCCTGCATATTCTCCTGCTCTGTTTCCAGAGGGGGCCTCAAGGGCTTCTCAAAGGACCCTGGGTTCAGAGGGGCGGGCAGTGGTGACCAAGGCCAAGGGCAGTGGGTTCTTCCTTCTTCCTTCCTGAGCTGGGCGCCTCCTCGCCACACAGCCCACATCTTCAGGAGGCTGTGCCCTTCACTCCATGCCCGCTGACGCTTGCCTTCCCCTCTGCCCCCAGCACCCCCTTGCTCCCTGCCCTCCGCCAACACACCTCCCAGCCTGGTCCTCACAAGTGCCAGGTCATCGCAGGCCTTCAGCTCCTGGCCAGCAGGCACCAGGTCACCAGCCCCCCGTCCCCTGTTTTCTCCCTCCTGCCGCTCTGTCCCCATCTCTCCCTCGATGTCCTGTCCCTTTGCTTGTTTCCCTCTGTGCCTGCCTGTCTGCCTCCGTTCCCAGGTCTCCCCCTCCTCCCTCACCATGGAAACCGATTTTAATTCTGACCTCATCCAAATGATCACAAATGGGGGGGGGGAGGCACAGGCCTGGAGTCTGCAAGGCGGCCCCTTCCTGGGGCGGGGCTGGTGCCCCCCCCCCCCCCCCCCCCCACAGCCTTCCAAAGGGCGGGCCCCCTCTCAGCCTCCCCGCCAGGCCTGAGCCGCGGTGGAGGAGGGGCAAAGACACACCCCAGGTCCATGGGGTCAGGGGTCAGGGGCCCACGTGACTCAGGCTGGTCTGGGAGGACTGGGCCGCCCAGCCCTGGGCTTCGGGGGCTGCACTTCATCTCCCCCGGGCCCCCTTTCATGCAGCAGCAGCAGAGTTTTATGGTGACCAGGCCCGGGGCTCAGGGGAGGCTGGGGGTGGGGAGCCCGCCCCGAGGTAGTGCAGAGCTCGGCCAGCTGGTCTACCAGGACCTTTTTGCCTGATTCCTGCTCCCCCGGGGGCTATTCCAGACACGGTGTGGGGCAGGGGGCTTAACCTGGCCTCTTTCATCAGCGGCGACCTGTCTCTCCCCCATCCTTCCTCTCCCCAGAGACAGACCGGCTCCCACCCCAGTCCTTTAGAAAGAGAAGCCGCTGCCCCATTCCTCACCGGCGAGGTCTCCCCAGCGAGTAAGGATTAGGATTTGCAAGACAGAGGATAAGATTACGGCAAAAGGTTTGATTAAGGAAATTGAGGAAACGGGGTTTAGTGTTTCTTGCTCCCGCTCTGGGTCTGATAAATGAAGGTTTTCATTCTAATTCGGAGGCAGTCAGCCCACAATCTTGGCCTGCAGCCTCCGACTCTATCGTCGAATGCCGTCTTTCCTAAAACACACACTCGCACGCCCGCTCACGACACGGACACAGACTCACATACAGGCGCATGTGACTCACACACTTGCATGTGTACCGAATGCTTCTACACACCCACCCACACTCAAAATACGTGCTCACCCAGACACACAAGCTGATAAACATTCACATGCAGTCACACACTCAGAGCACACATATGCGCACATGCGCCTGCATGCGACACACTCACACACACACAATTTCCCCAGCTCTAGCTGAGAAAATATATAGACTTCTAAGATCACTAGCGCTACCAAGAACCTCAGAGGCCCTTCAGTCCAAGGATGGCAAATGCACCGGGCCCAGGTCAGCCAGGCAGGGTGGGACGATGCTGGCCAGCACAGCCCTGGTCCCCTGGGAAGTTGGAAGCCAACACTCATGGGAGTCCTGGCCGGGGCGTACCACTCTACTGCTTTTTTTTTTTTTTTTTTTGTCTTTTTAGGGCTGCACCTGAGGTATATGGAAGTTTCCAGGCCGGGGGTTGAATCAGAACTGCAGCTACTGGCCTAGACCATAGCCACATCTGAGCTGCGTCTGCAACCTACACCACAGCTCATGGCAGTGCTGGATCCTTAACCCACTGAGCAAGGCCAGGGATTGAACCCACATGGATTCTAGTCGGGTTCTCAACCTGCTGAGCCCCAAAAGGAGCTTCGTGGAGTTTACTCTGCATGGTGGTCAGTGGCCTGATCTCCTGTCCGCGTGGGAGGGCACATGGGTGGTCCCAACACAGCTTTTCCTGGCTCCTCATCAGTGGGTGGGGCCACGTGACCGGGTTTTGCCAGCAAATTGTGAGCAGAAGTAACTTGTGGTAAAAGACTTAATAGCTGTTGTGTGATCCTACAGAGCAGTCATTCTCCCAGGCTTAAGGACCAGCAGTGTTTAGGAAGTAACTTCTCCATCACTGTGGTGCCAGTGATGAGCAGGGGCCCCCTGGCGACCTGTAGTGGATGTGCAGCCTGCACAAGCCACGAACTTACATATGGAGATTGAGGGGTTGTTTGTTACTGCAGCACAACCTATCCTAGCCTGACTGCTACACTTTTTATTTGTTTTTGTTTTTTGTTTTGGCTGCTCCCAAGGCTTGTGGAAGTTCCCAGGCCAGGAATGGAAGCTGCATCACAGCTGTGGCAGTGACAATGCCAGATCCTTAACCCACTGTGCCACAAGAGAACTTCCTGGCTGATACACTTTTTAAATGCCCACTTCCTACTACTGCAATTTAGGGAGAAAGCTTGCTTTTTCACTCATTGTTGGTCTCCAGTGCCTGGACCCCAACCTAGCGCTTATAAGTACTTAATGTCTGTGGAATGAATGGACTCATCAGAGAGTACGGTGAGTGACAGCACAGCCTGTCGAGAGAAGACAGACCTGGATTGGAAACCCAGCTCTGCGGTATGCATTTGAGCAAGTGACAGCTTGTCTGAGCCTTGTCTTTCCCTCCTGTCCAGGGGGGACACGACGACTCCCACTTCCCAAGGGTGTGTCACGGATGGACTGAGAGCACCCACCTGTTCCTGGCACTGCACCTGGAGCTGCATAAATGCTCACGAACAGGAGCCCATGAAATTCTAGTGAATGTGACTGATGTAGCTCAGGGAGTGGTCTCAGGGTTTCTGGAGGCACATGGCACCGTGCCCACGCCAGGGCCCCATCCTGGGAGCCAGAAGTCTGTGTTCTGAACCAGCCTCTGGGTGAGCTGATGCAATGGCCTCAGAAGGCTGGTCTAAGTTTTCTCTGAGGAGCCCAGTCCGTGGTCAGTTCTGGAAGGTGGAAGGCTTGATCCACCTGGATTTAATCTGGCATCTGACCGAAAGGCTCATGATTTTCTCACGGCAATCATACGGGAAATGGATAGTCTGAAGTGCTTTCCGTGTGCCAAGGTCTCTGCTAAGGTGGCTAGCAGGTGTCCACTCACAGCACCCCAAGAGGAAGATGTCATCAACCCCACTTTACAGATGGGGACACAGAGGCTCAGAGAGGGATGGGTCTTGCCCTAGCGCACCCTCAGGGGAGGGAGGCAGCCTCAGGGGAGTTAGGTCTCAAGTTCTGTGATGACATGAATGACCCAACCTGTCAATGATACTGGAGTGGATGAGATCCTGCAGGGACCTCCAACAAGGATGAGCTCAATAAGAAGTACGGTGCGGTTCAATCTAAACGCTGATATTTGCTTAAAACAATTCTATTCAGGTAGAACAGAATACAATAAGATATACATATTTAAAAGGTACCATTTGTTAAGCTTCAACAAATTTAAACATCCATGGAGACTTTAATCACATCCGAGATTGTGAGCATGACATTTGTTTTAGCCATCTCAGGCTGCCACAACAAAACACCCCAAACTGGGGGCCTTAAACAACATTTGTACCCTTACAGCTTGGGAGGCTAGAAGCTTGAACTTAGGTTCCACGATGGCCAGGTTCTGGTGAGGCCTCTCCCCACGGCTTGCAGACGGCTGCCCCCTCTTTGTGCTCGCATATGGCCTTGCCTTTATGTGTGTGCACAGAGTCAGAGGGCACCCCCCCTTCTTATAAGACCACTAATCCTATCGGATCAGGGCCCCACCTTATGGCCTCACTTAACCTTAATTTCCTCCTTACAGCCCTGTCTCCAAACGCAGTCACACTGAGGGTTAGGGCTTCCGTTTCAGGGGGTAGCAAGAACATAATTCAGTCCATTGCAATAACCAGCATTTAAAACTTAAACGCTGTGGATAGAAATTTATGCTCATAAAAGTTTATTGCAGAATTATTATAATAGTGAAAAACCCAAAACACTTAAGTGCCTAGCCATTGGAGAAAGGCTGGATAAATTATGATGCACCTACATAGTAAATTACGAATGTAAACTCAGATCTAGGACCGTACTTGACACTTAGTAAGGGCTTAATAAACAAGTTTAAAAGGGAAACTTATGGGGAATTTCTAGTACGTGGAGAAATACTTGATACAGTATTATGTGAAAAAAAAAAATCAGGATTTAAAGTGGCATTAGGGAGTTCCTGTCGTGGCTCAGCAGAAACAAATCTGACTGGCATCTATGAGGACACAGGTTCGATGCCTGGCCTTGCTCGGTGGGTTAAGGATCCAGCATTGCTGTGAGCTGTGGTGTAGGTCGAAGACATGGCTAGGATTCTTCGTTGTTGTGGCTGTGGTGTAGGCCGGCAGCTGTAGCTCTGATTGGACCCCTAGCCTGGAAACCTCCATATGCCGCAAGTGCAGCCCTAAAAAGACAAAAAAATAAAAAAAATAAAAAAAAAATAAAAGAAAGAAAAAAGAAATGAAATGGCATTAGAAATCTATTTCTAACCACATACACAACGAATACAAACTCACAGAAATATCAGAAAATATGACAATTTTAACAGAAATGGTCCTGGGATGATGGGATTCATGGAAATTACATTTGTTGTTTTAAGTACTTTTCTTCAGTTTCCTAATTCTTAAAAATGAGCACACACCAGTTTTATAAGGAGGGGAAAAAACTTATGTTTGCAAATTAGCAACAGCTCTGGAAAATTCAGTTGCCCAGAAATGGGAGAGGAGACACCCGGCTCGACGGAGGTTCATGGAAATTACTGCAAGTCATGAAAAGAAAAAGAGACGTGGATTTGTGCTGCAGATTCAAAAAGGTGTGTCATTCGGGGGCCATTCACTTGGACCTCCCTGGGCCTCAGTTGCCACATCTATGAAATGGGTACCACACTGGGGCCCTTGGAACCAGGTTTTGAGGTTAACCGGTATGTATTTCATCCTTCCTTTTCCTGCCTCCATCCTCCCTGCTCTCTTGCTTTCATTTCTTGTCTGTGCTTTACAGTACCAATTTTTTTCCTCTCGTTTATCCAATGAACAACTGTTGATACAGTCTCTTCCAGGCTTGGATCGACTCCCGGGGAAGAAGAGATAAATCAGACATTCGCTCCTCATCTTCGAGGAGGCGGGAAAAGGCCAGGCTCTTGGAGGCAACCACCGCTTGTCGTCATGACAACAGGGGTACCCACAAACCTGCCAGAGGAACCGGCCTTAGACTGACGAACCCATCCGCGGGGGCCGATTTACCTGCCATGAGTCCTCTACTAGCAAGTTCTAGACCCATCATTCTCCTTCTGCCCGATGGGACACACCAGCCGGACATCGGATGAACTCGAGAAAGCGCGGACACCTGACCCAGGCCTGGAAGGGTTAAAGAGGGGCCTGACAGACTGGGAAAGTTCCAGGACGAGGGACTAGGGTTTTCAAAGGCCTGGGGTTTGACCTGTATTGTGTGCAGCGTGACTCCTTCTGGATGGAGTGGAGCCTAGACCGTGAAGGCAGCACTGGGAGGTGGCTGGGGGTAGGCGGGGCAGAGCCAGACCCCAGAGGGCTCTGTGGATGGGCCGAGTCCCGGGATCTTTACCCCAGTGGCGCGTGGAGCCGTCGACGGGCTCAGGCGGGGGAGGCACGCAGGCAGACTTCCCCAGGCAGCGATGCCTGTGGATCGGGGGGCGGGCGGG
>PVHT021183711.1:2097496-2143160 GCA_004024745.2 Catagonus wagneri
GGGGGGGGGGGGCCGGAGGAGCAGGAGGCACTGATTTTCTCATTAGAGGGAGGGGGCTAGAGAACGCGCCCAGGGGAGCCAGGAGCCTCTTCTCCATGCCCTTGGGTGACCTTCCTGCCCTTCAGAGGGCCTGCCGCCTTAATAAGGGGCCTGCGATGTGTGGAGACTGTCAATTACAGAGGTGGGTTTATTTTGAAGTCCAAGATAGGAATGGCTGTGTCTCCACCAGGTATGTGTTTAGTCCTCCAGCTCGCTGAGGCCAGAAATAAACACTTGCTCATGGCCTCCAGGCTGAGCCCAGGCCCTAGAAAGGGACTGCGCTGAGGTCTGCTCCCCGGACTCTGGGTCCTTGGGAAAGAGGGGCCCCTGCTGTGTGCTGGGGCGGTGCTGAGAGGCAGGGATGATGCGAAGGGACCTTCAGCCTGGGGCCGCCTGTCTGGGGGTGGCAGGTGGGTTGAGGCAGTGACAGTGGAAGGGGGTCAGCACTGAGGGGAGGGAAGGACTCCGACGGGTGCCAGGGGGCCCACAGGGGACCGTCTTTTCTGTGATGGGTGATCGGGGAGCTGCCACTGACCTGTGTGCTAGAGTCCTGTGGCTGCTCTAACAACGAACCACAGCCTGGGGGGCTTCCGGCAACAGAGACTTCACCCCTCAGTTCCAGGGGGCCACGAGGCCAAAGCCAAGGTGTTAGCAGGGCCGTGCTCCCTCTGAATCCAGGGAATATCCAGCTGCCAGTGGTTGCCCAAAGTTCTTGGCTCATAGATGCGTCACCGCAACCCCTGCATCCGTCTTTTTTTTTTTTTTTTTGCCTTTTTAGGGCTGCACTTGCAGCATATGGAGGTTCCCAGGTTAGGGGTCCAATTGGAGCTGCAGCTGCCGGCCTACACCACAGCCACAGCAACATGAGATCTGAGCCTTATCTGCGAACTCCACCACAGCTCAAGGCAACGCCATATCCTTAACCTGCTGCGTGAGGCCAGGAATCGAACATGCGTCCTCGTGGATCCTAGTCCGTTTCGTTACTGCTGAGCCACGATGGGAATTGCGCCTGCACGTGTCTTCACGCGGCTTTCTCCCTTGTGTCTCTGTTTCTTCTCTTCTGGGAAGGACACCAGCTGTATTGGATGGGGTGTCCAGCCTAATCCAGTACGACCTCATGTTAAATCGCATCTGCAAAGATCCGATTTCCAAATAAGGTCACGTCACAGGTGCAGGGTGACGATGCATCTGGGGAGATGCTGCTGGCGCCAGCGCGGACTGTGAATAGCGCGGCGGCGTGACTCAGATTTTGTCGGAGACGGGGGAGGGGTGCTGCGCAGACCTAGCTGGAAGGGAGAGCCTGGTGTGGGAACCCGTAGGCCATGCAAAGAGCCTCGACTCGGGATCGCAAGGTCCGCAAACACACGGCCCCTTTGCATAGGACACAGGTGGGCGAGCCTGAGTGGAAGTAAAATGATGTAAAATGATGCAGAAACAGACCTTGACTGCGTCCCTGGAGAGCTGTCTGAATTCAGGGGGCTCTGGTCACAGCCTCCCCAGCCTGTCTGCAGCCCTCTGGCACTGTTGATTTTTTTCTAAGGGTGGAGAAATGCGGCCAGACCGGGGCAGCGTCTCTTCCCGGCATCTGGGTCTGTTTTCCTTCTTCCCGAAGAGGCTTTGTCTCCAGGAGGGGAGCAGCGGGGCCCTCCGTCAGGGAAGAGCGCCTGCTTTGAAATAGCCTGCCCGGGTCTGGTTCTCGCTGTCCCCGATCTTCTTGGGCTCCCTGAGCGCAGACACTGAGGTCCCTGGTGATACCTGACCCCTGAACTGAGCCTCCTCTGAGGAGCCCCAGGGGAGGGGATGTTTATTTCTCACTTCCTGGGTGCCAGGCTTTATGCTCAGTGCTTTACATTCATTTCCACTTTCACGGCTCCGGCCGCCTTGAACTTGGCTATCCTCATTTTACACAGAGGGGGGGTACTGAGGCCCAGAGCAACTCAGCCACTGGTTATTGAGAGGTGTGACGATTACATTCTTTTTTCCTTTTTTTTGGGCCGCAGGTGCAGCATATAGAAGTTCCCAGGCTAGGGGTCCAATGGGAGCTGCAGCTGCTGGCATATGTCACAGCCATAGCAACTTGGGATCCGAGCCTCATCTGTGACCTACACCACAGCTCATGGCAGGGATCCTTAACCTGAGCGGGGCCGGGGATCAAAGCCGTGTCCTCATGGATACTAGTCAGGTTCCTTTACCACTGAGCTGCAGTGGGAACTCCTGTGATGATAACTTCCATGCGTCACCTTGGCAAGGCTACAGCCTGTTTTTTCTTAGATGTGATTAACATTTGGATCAATGGGCTTTACAGACAGCGAAAGACAAAAACTGTATGAGTTCACGTATAGGTAGAATCTAAAAAATACAAGCCGGTGAATATAACAGAAGAGAAGCAGACCCACAGATCTAGTGGTCACTAGCAGTGGAGGGCAATACAGGACTGCGGGAATGGGAGGTACAAACTGGGATGTAAGACAGGCTTAAGGATGTATTGTGCAACCCGGGGAATAAAGCCAACATTTTGTAATAACTTTAAATAGAGAACTTTTTTAAGATTAATTTTTTTCCATTATACCCAGCTGCACAGCCTGGTGACCTGGTTACACATACATATATGGATTCATCACAAGTGGTTAGACATAGTTCCCAGTGCTATACAGTAGGATCTCCTTGCTTTTCCAGCCCAAAGGCAACATTCTACAGCTAATAACCCCAGACCCCCCTACCATCCCACTCCCCCCTCCACCCTTTTGGCAACCACAAGTCTATTCTCCAAGTCCTTGATTTTCTTTTCTGTAGAAAGTTTCTTTTGTGCAGTATATTAGATTCCAGTTATTAGTGATATCATATGGTATTTGTCTTTCTCCTTCTGACTTACTTCACTCAGTATGAGGGTCTCTAATTCCATCCATGTTGCTGCAAATAACATTATTTTATTCTTTTTAATGGCTCGATAGTATTTCATTGTGTATATATACCACATCTTCCTAATCCAATCATCTGTCGTTGGATATTTGGGTTGTTTCCATGTCTTGGCTATTGTGAATAGTGCTGCAATAGTGTGCAGGTGTCTTTTTCAAGGAGTAAATAGATAACTTTTGAATAGCATTAAGAATTGTACGAAAGGTGTTCCCGTCGTGGCTCAGCAGAAACGAATCTGACTAGCATCCAGGAGGACGCAGGTTCAATCCCTGGCCTTGCTCAGTGGGTTAAGGATCTGGTGTTGCCATGAGCTGTGGTGTAGATCTCAAACACAGCTTGGATCCTGCACTGCTGTGGCTGTGGTGTAGGCCGGCAACTACAGCTCCAATTCTACCCCTAGCCTGGGAACCTGCAAGTGTGGCCCTAAAAAGCTAATAATAATAATAATAATAATAATAATAATAATAATAATTGTATGAAAAATTTAAAACATTTAAAAAATAATGGATGGACTTTGAGTGAAATAAATCTCCTGCCATAGTATGGGTGAGCCACACCTAATCAGTTGAAGGCCTGATGAGCAAAGACTGATGTTTGCAGAAGGAGAAGGAATTGTCCCTAACTGTGACCTAGAAACCTTGCCTGAGTCAGTCTCCCTCCCTCTCTACTGGATTGGTTTTGGAGAACTGTGATTCACACAAGCAATGAAGTAGTGATTCAAATGCTGGGCTGCCTGACACCAAGCTTCCACGCCGCCCTCTCCCTGACGGGGCCCCCTGAATGAGATGCCCCAGGCACACGTGGGTCGAGCCTGAACCCCGGCCGGGCATGATGTGCTCCGTGGAGCAGCAGCATTTATGCATGTCCTGGGAGCTGATTAGAAGTGCATTCTAGAAATCAGAGCCCAGCCACACTGAACCAGCAACAGCATCTTAACAAGGTCCCGGGTGACGGGAAAGCGCGCTGCAGTGGGAAAGGCCGCCAGGAGGGCAGTCCCTTCTCCCTCTCTAGGCACCTTCCACCTCCCCCACTGTCCCAGGCGTTCTGCTCTGGCACACAGTAGGTGCTTCATCAATTCTGATTGGCTGATTAGTTCATCTCTGCCCAGCTCCTGATATTTATTTACTTACTTCCTTACTTACGGCACCAGTAGTGACCCCAGGCTCAATGATGACAACAGGGGAAGCTTAACCCGCTTACCACCAGGGAACTCCCAGCCCCTGATATTTAGAGTTAGTCCTACTATCCACTGTATCTTTTATTTCCTCTCTGGGTTTCTTTTTTTCTTTTTAATTTTTTAATTTTTTATTTATTTTTATTTTTTGTCTTTTTGCCTTTTCTAGTGCTGTACCTGCAGCATATGGAGGTTCCCAGGCTAGGGGTCTAATCGGAGCTGTAGCCGCCAGCCTACGCCACAGCCACAGCAATGCAGGATCCGAGCCGTGTCTGCAACCTACACCACAGCTCACAGCAACACCAGATCCTTAACCCACTGAGCGAGGCCAGGGATCGAACCTGCAACCTCATAGTTCCTAGTCAGATTCGTTAATCACTGGGCCACAACGGGAACTCCTGGGTTTCTTTTTATAAACCAGAGTAAAATAGACATAACCTAAAACTTGCCATTTTAGGGAGTTCCTCTTGGGGCTCAGCGGGTTCAGAACCGGACACAGTCTCCATAAGGATGCCGGTTTGATCCCTGGCTTTGCTTGTTGGGTTAAGGAGCTGGCATTGCCACAAGCCGTGGCGTAGGTCATGGATGCAGCTCCGATTCAGTGTTGCTGTGGCTGTGACGTAGGCCAGCAGGTGAAGCTCCGATGTGACCCCTAGCTTGGGAACCTCCATATGCCACAGGAGAGGCCTTAAAAAGGGGGGGGGGAGATTGTGCCATTTTAACCATTTTAAGTTTAAGTATATCCATGATATTGTGCAGCCGTCACCACCACCCATCTCCAGAACTTTCTCACCCTCCGCTCCCCCAGCCCCGGCACCCCACCTTTCTACTTTGTGTCTATGGATTTGACTCTTGGTCTTGCATATAAATGGAGTCACGCAGTGTTTGTCTTTTGTGACAAACTTATGCTTCTTTCATTTAACACAACCACCTCGAGCTTCATCCACGCGGCAGCGTGTCAGAATTTCCTTCCCTTCTGAAGGCTGAGTCGTGCTCCACGATATGAACGGACCGCTTTTTCTCAAACATCCGTCCGCAGATGAACTCTAGGTTGTTTCCCGCCTTTTGCCTCTTGTGAAGAGGCTGTGAACATGGCTGTACAAACATTTGAGTCTCTGCTTTGAATTCTTCGGGTATATACCCCAAAGCGGGCTTGCTGGGTCCTAGGGTAATTCTGTGTTTCCTGTGTCCGCCAGCAGCTGCATCCTGTTACGTTCCTGCCAGCACGGCGCAGGGTTCTAATTTTCCTCATCCTTGTCGATATTTGTTAATGTCTGTTTTGTTTTGGTTTTCATAGTGGCCATTCTGATGGGGACGGGATGGGTGACGTCTCACTGAAGTCTGGATTTTAGGCTCCTTTTCGTACCTGGTGCCCAGAGCAGGAACCAAGTTTTATTTCCCTGCACGGCACCCGCTCCCTGCCGCGCAGAGTGAGAACCAGGTGCCAAAGAGGTGAGAAATATCCCCATGAATTCTGTAAGCCAGGCTCAGTTAAAAACCCTCTGTCCGCTCAAATGAATCTGCCTTGGATTTCCTCGCTGCAGTTCCCACAGCTCCCGACCTGGAGAGCAAATTGCGCTTGCTGCCACCGTCTCAGAGCCCCCGAGGAGCCGAAGCCGAGTGCAGCCTGGCCGCGCTTCCTAAGCCAGTGAGTGCAGCCCAACAGCCAAGGGCTCTGATTCAATGAGGGCTTTTTTTTCCCCCCCGTTGTAATTTTTTCCCAGGGGACCCATAATTTCACCAGTAGTTCATGATATATGGCGGGTGTGTGTGTGGTGTGTGTGTGTGTGTGTGTGTGTGTGTGTGATGTATTATGCCTGGGAGCAGCCATCATAGTTCACAGAGAAAGGAGCACCGGCTTTGCACTCGGACAAGCCGGGGTGTAAATTTTAGGGTGAAGACATGGTCCCATGAGTCCTTGCAAGGTGCGTCCAACCATCGGGAGCCTCGGATTTCTCCTGGAGTGTGGACTGGGAACAACACCAGGACCCTCCCTGTCTGTGGGTCCAGAGGATGCTGAATAATAACTAGTATTTATCAGCTGCATCCATGTCTTACTATAAGGATGACTTTGAGTTGGGTACCGTTATCTCCAGTTTTTTTCAGATGAGGAAACTGAGGATCCCAAGGGTGGGTGACTTATCGAAGGTCTCAAAGCTCAAGGATGGCGGAGCCGGAGTCTAAACCCTGACGTCGTGACTCCAGAGCCCACACACTTGACGTCTGCGAGGTGCTCGGGACAGGGGCAAACCTGTGAGGTGGCCGTTGTCAGCCCGAGACTCAGAGAGGTTGAGTGACTGCTCCAGGTCACACAGCTGGACCGAGACTTGCCACGGGTGGCTCTGAGGCAGAGCCTGAGTTCTTGGACCCTCGCGGGAGTTGTGGCTGTGAATGATAGCCAGCGGCCACCGTGGCTGGGAAATTCCGCCCACCCTCATCTCCCACCAACTTTAGAAAAGTGTCGCCAGTGAGTCCTGTTTGTTCTCCAAGGGTCCATGATCACCAAGGCCTCCATGGATGGGGGTGGGGGGCAGGCGAGCCGAGGGGCTGGCTGCGTGGAGAGCCCCCCACTCAGCAGCCTGGGGTGAGAATTACCCTCATTCCGGCTGGAGAGCCTGGAGCCCAGCCCTGCCAGCAGCCAGCTGCCTCCCGCCCTCTCTGCCTCCCGCCCTCTGGGGGTTGTCACGGCAACTGCTGGAGCATCTCAAAGGCGTCTGCTTCAATAATCTGGGCCTCTGATCTCCGGCAGGCCTGTAATGAAGGGACAGTGTGTTAGCGCTGACATAAACACTGGGTTATCCGAGCTGTCTATTTCATGTCTTGTAAGAAGTCAGCTCAAGCCGGCCGACAGCCGAGCAAACTGTGAAGATATTTATTTGTTCAGCTTCCTACGGTGAAAACCAATGTTTATGAGCCCCAGATTTTTTTTTTTTTTGGTAGTCGTTGATTTTTTTTTTTTTTTTGTAAGTTAAGAACAGTATCTCAGAAAGCAATCAGGTAATTTTTTTCTCCCTTCAGTCGACTCGCGACTGGGGCCAACAGAACCCGGGAATGATAACAAACACCGGAGAAGCATTTGTTCCAGACTCTCGAGTTCACGAAGCCCTTTCCTGGGCTTTGGTGACGTGTCAGTGATGAGAGGAAGAGCACCCGCTCCTGTCCCCGTGGGCAGATGCGGAGAATGAAACAGAGAGGGTTAGTTGCATACCTGAGGTCACACAGTAGACGCATGATGGGAATCCTCCCCAGGCTTTTGAGGAAAAATCCACAGTTCTCGCTGCTACCCTGTGCAGTGGTGCCTTCCTGCAAGGCGTAGAAGGAACTGGGTCTTTAACCCAAAGTCACAGTAGTGATGAGAGGGGGAGCATGTGTTCTAGATCTTTCTGTGGTGTCCTTTTTTTTTTTTTTGGACATGCCCACAGCATTCAGACATTCCTGGGCCAGGAATTAAACCCTTGTTGCAGCAGTGACAATGCAGATCCTTAACCCACTAGGCTGCCAGGGAACTCGTGTGGTTTGTAAATTATCATCAAACTGAACTTGCTACTGTTTTTATGTTGTCGTTGTTTTTTGTTTTTTTGTTTGTCTTTTTAGGGCCGTGCCTGTGGCATATGGAGGTTCCCAGGCTAGGGGTCCAATCAGAGTTTTAGCCGCCAGTCTACACCACAGCAACACCAGACCTGAGCTGCCTTTGCGACCTACACCACAACTCATGGCAACGCCAGATCCTTAACTCACTGAGTAAGGCCAGGGATCGAACCTGTGTCCTTATGGATACTAGTCAGATTGGTTTCCGCTGAGCTACGAAGGGAACACCGCACTGTTGCTTTTATATTTCCTCTTCTTAGCAAACGGGCTTCTTTATCAGGGCTCTGGGGGAACACGGAAGGGTCTCGATCCTAGGACTCAGCAGCGCCCCAGTGAACACCAGGAGCCCCAGGGGTTGAGGTTCCTCCGCCTGTCCTGGGCTTCAATCTTTGGGCCCCGTCACCTGACTGGCGCTGTCCCAGCCCTTGCTCTGGGGCTCGCGGACTCTGCGAACTTGGGCAGACTTCCCAACCACTCTGAACCTCAGTTTTCTCTCCTGTGAAACGAAGCTGACAATCCTCTTGCTTTCCTTACGGGTCAGGGTTCCGTGTGGAAAAGAAGCACTTGTCAAGCCCTAAACGTGCTTAATTCTTAGGCGGCGCCGTGGCGATGAGGCAGGAGACCCGGGTCTGTGTCAGAAGTTCTGAGTCCAAGTCGGGGCGATCTGAACCGCCTCTGTTACCTCTTGGGCTTGTGCTCACCCACTGCGAAAGGACGGGGCAGTCCGGGGTGCATGTGCTGGGCTCTGCCTCCTGCGCTGTGCATTTTATGCCTCTGTCACTTACAACGTTCTGAGGACGTGCACCCATTTGACAGAAGAGGAAAGTGAGGCTTGGTAGGGGAAAGTCACTTGGCGGAGGTCCCTTGAGTTTTAAGTGGCAGATCTGGAATTTGAACCCAGGCCCGTCTGATTAGGCTCTCCTTCGGGGCCTCGGTGAGACGCACATGAAATGCCTCTCAGGGAAGGGGTTGGAGATGAGACACTTTGTCAAAGAGAGACTCACTGGTGCTTCGAATTTTCCTCTCCTGCTCCCGTGTCCTCTGACTCAGGAGGCTTCTCCGCGCCCCCAGGGTTCCAACAGGGGGAGGCCCCCTAGTCCCCCCTCCCTCCCTCCCAGGCCCAGCCCTGCGGCAAGGGGCGGGGTGGCTGGCAGCCTCGTTCCTCCCAGAGCCACTTTCTGCCGGAGACCTGTCCCCAACTGTCCCCCGGGGTCAGATCCATCACGCCACTCGATCAGGCGTGCGCAGCAGGAGGGTCAAGTGGCCGGCCGCCGCTGGGCGCTGGGAGCCCATCACAGCCATATTTAATTTAATTAAGGCTGTCAGCACTATTGATTTTGGCAGTTTCAATTACTAGCCTGTTATGGTTTCTGGATCAACTGATCTGTGATGGGTCCTATCAGCAAAGACACACATTGAGGAGAGGGCCCTTCATCTCCTCTAAAACCTGACACATCCTGCCACGGGCCATAAGTTATTGCTTTTATCCAGTCCTGCTCCCCTTCCCTTCCTCATAATTAATTTCTCATTAGACAGCTCTTTATTGTTTAATTTGTGCAGTTTATAATCAAATTGGGCACATTAATTGTCGTTGAATTTAAGGCTAATGAAAAATAAAGGTTTTCAATAACTTACTCTTCCATTACCCCCGACAAGATAAACTAAAGCGCCGGGAGAAGTGTCAGCTTTTTAAATTATAAATTAGGTTTTTTAAAGAGCATGGGCATTTAAGGAGCAGTTATCACACATTTAGTAATTAAAATCCTATGCTGCAAAACAATTATTAAGATATAATTATGCTGCTTTACTCTTAGGCAGCCTGGCAGCTGCTTAAAGCTTTGATTCCTCACCGGGATGGGGTGGGGGCGTCCGCTGGGTTCGAGGAGGGAAAAGCCAGGTGGGCCCAAAGGGGAGCTGAGAGGCATGGCTGCTTTTGATTGAAATAATTTGATCAAGGAGGGGGTATCGAAGGAGCGCCCCCGACGGGGGCTGGTCTCTTGGCCCTTCGGTTCTTTGAGAGGCAGCCCAAGGCCCACAGCGGGGGGCCCGACCTGTGCTGAGGCCCAGAGATGCTAGGCTGACAGCCGCCAAGCAGACGTGGCCAGACAGACAGACATGCAAAGAGACGCACAGGTTGGCAGGGAGCCAGGGAGGGACGGGGTGGTCAGATCCACCCGCGGGGGTGGCCAGTTCCGCCTGTGGGGGTGGTCTGGCCCACCTGTGGGGGTGCCCAGGTTCACCTGGGGAGGGTGACTAGATCCACCTGTGGGCGTGGTCAGATCCACCTGTGGGGGTGGCCAGCTCCACGGCAGGAGCGACCACATCTACCCGAGGGGTGACTGCACCCTGCGGGACGGCCAGGTAGGGTTTCCCAGTGGGAATGACAGTTGACAGCGCGAGGTCTCCTCTGCCCGGAGAGGGAGGGGCGCTGGAGGCAGCCAACAGCACCGTTCCTTTGGAGGAAAGCAAGCCATCTGCAGGTGGCGCGGGAGCCGCAGAGCCAGGAGGTCTTCGCAGAGGAGCAAGGCTTTAGGGGTGTGGGGGGGTTTAGTGACCAGACGTCAAATAGGGCACTGGGAGAGCACCTCCTATGTGCCACTCGCTCTGCTAAGCCCTGTCGTAACATTACCCGTATAATCCACACTCATTCCTCAGGAGTGCCCTCCCCGTTTTGCAGACAAGGAAGCTGAAGCCCACGGAGGTTGGCTCCCCCCATAGCTCTCACGCGGCAGTGATGGATTTAAACCTAGGCCTCCTTCACACTCCCTCACTCTGCTCCATGAGCGCCTGGCATGTGCAGGGGACCACGACAGGGGCTGCAGGAGAAACAAGTGAGTTAGACCAGGTCCAGGTCTCAGAATGACGTGTGGGAGCGGGGTGAGTCCACTGGGATTCAAGAGGATGTAACGTGAAGAGACAAGGGGGACACCTCAAAGGCGGGCTTTGTACTAGACATAGCACTAAAGAACCTACTTGGTCCAACTCCCACTGCTGGATTTATGCTTTGTAAAGAGAGTCACACCTTCGGTTGCCTGCATCACTCTGCCAGGCCCTCAGGACCGGAGGTGAGCAGCCAAAGACAGGAGGCAGATGTTCTCCTGGCAGATCAGACTTGAATGGGGATGCTTCACGCAGCAGGCTGCTTTGGGCTCACAGAAGGATTCCCGGAGAAGAGGTTGGCAGTGAGTGTCCTGAGAAGTGACATTAAGCTGTACCAGGTATCCGCAGGAGACTGAATGACAAATCCACAGCAGGAGTGGATTTATGACCGGGCTGAGGGATTGGGAACTGCTTTGCTCTTGTGGTCCACTGCCACCCCTGCCCCGCTCCTGACCTTCTCTGTCTTGGAGACGTCGGAGCGTCCTCCCCGGAAGTGGTGATTCTGCCCTCCTCCCAGAACTGCCGCACACAGACATAAAGATGCCTTGCCTCTCCACCTCCATGTTGAAAGCCCTGTCGCTGGCCCAGTCCTTCTGTTTCCCAGCCGGGAGTCACGGCGCGATGGGGATCGGGCCAGCTGTCACGGTGCCTCGGCTCTGCACCTGGGACAGACAGCCGAGCGTCCTTCACTCTCTGACCAGTCCATCCTCACAAGTGCACCCCGAGTTAGAGACTTTTGCTCCCCTTTTGCAGATGGGGAAACCGAGGTTAGGGGGCGCTGGGGAAAGGAAAGCAGGTTAATCCCAGCCTCTCTGTAACTGTCCACCCCATGGCCCAGGAGCCCAAGAAGAGGTCCTTGTGAGAAACTCCTGTTAGGCTTTAGTGAAAGGTCCCCTCTACCAGGAATGCTTTGCTTCCAATAATCGTTTGCCCAGCACTTCAATTCCCAGGCACAGAAGGCCCCGGATAATCAAAACACCTCTCCTGTCTCTGGAGATGGAAATCTGAAATCTGCCGGTACACTCCTCCACGCTGGGTTTTTTTTTTAATTTTATTTTTTCGCTAGACCCACAGCACGTGGAAGTTCCCGGGCCAGGGATCGAACCTGCACGCGGCTGCAACCAGAGCCACAGCAGTGAGTGTGCCAAACCCTTAACCTGCTGAGCTATGAGGGAACTCCTCTGTACTGAATTTAAACCTCCTTGAAATGTTCCATAAACAAAGCTATCAAACAAACAAACCTTGTTCGTGGTTTGTGATGCTTATGTGTGGCACCACTGGAGAATATCGGAGGCTCTTCACAGAGGAAATGGGGAGTGTCATGCCCCCTGCGGGGGACCGTTCTGATAACGAAATGTGAAGACTCACGCAAAGTCCCCAGCCCTCCATCAGGCCTTGACGCTGCTCCAAGTGGTACCCACAGCAGCATCCAGTCAGCGAGGCCCCCCCCCGAGTGCCCAGTGCCGTCACGCCCAGGGTTAGACGGATTCTTGGAGGTGGTGCCACAGCCCGCCTTCCCCGTAACCCCCTGGGCTCAGATGAACCAGTGGAGACACTCAGGGGAGGGGGCTCTGGCCACGTCACACTATCAGCACGAGGCAGAGCTGGGACTGAAGCCAAATCCACGCCCTTATCCACGGTGCGGGTGGAGCAGACACCTCTGGCTGACCTCAGGCCCGTGTGGGGCTCGCACAGTTTCCAAAATGGTTTCCCACCCAGTATTTGTTGAGAACAAAATGGATTCAGGTTCATACGTCATCATGGAGCACCTGCTGTGCATCAGGCACCAGGGACCAGAGAGCCCCCTTTCAGGAGGCTAGAGGCTTTGGGGGCAGGCATCAGACGGCTGCATGCGGAGGACGTGTTTATGCTGTGATAGGTGCAGGCAGGTGATGTGACAAGAGGCGGAGCTGGGAGGAGGCCCGGGCGGGGATGTCTCCTGGGGGAGGAGCACAGCCTTTAAAGCTGATCATCTGTGGGAGTTCCCGTCGTGGCTCAGTGGTTAGTGAATCCGACTAGGAACCATGAGGTTGCGGGTTCGATCCCTGGCCTCGCTCAGTGGGATAAGGATCCGGCGTTGCCGTGAGCTGTGGTGTAGGTTGCAGACGCGGCTCAGGTCCCGCGTTGCTGTGGCTGTGGCGAAGGCCGGCAGCTACAGCTCCTGTTAGACCCCTAGCCTGGGAGCCTCCACATGTCGCGAATGTGGCTCTAGATAAAAGGCAAAAAGACAAAAAAAAAAAAAAAAGCTGATCATCTGTGTAGCACAAGCAAATCATTTAAGCTCTCTGTGCCTGCGTTTTCTCACTTGAAAAATAGGATGACAGCGGGACGTACAGTCATGGATCCGTCTGGCGGGTTAAACGGGGAACTTGTGAAGCAGTGCGGGGCGGGCGCTGCCCCCAAGAAGGCTGCCGTTATTATAACTACAGGGCGGTCAGCGAGGCCTTCGTGGGGTGACGCTGAGCTCCTGGGCTGCCGTGAAGACAAAGGGAGGCAAGAATGGAATCCAGGAGACGAAGCTGGGGGGGACTGCAGCTCACCAGGCAGGAGCCCTAGGTGGCTTTAATCGGGACAGAACTGGTAAAGGTGACCAGGCAGTCGGCCATGGGGAGGGAAGGGAAGGGTGTGACAAGCAGAGGGAACAGCAAGCGCTAAGGCCCAGAGGCAGGAAAGCTGCTGGCTTGTTTGGGAAACAGAAGGCTAAATGGCCAGAGTGTGTGAGGAAGAGAACCTTACGGGGTGAGGTCCGAGGTACAGGCGGGGCTCAAAGCCCACAGAGCCTCAGAAGTCAGTGCAGGGAGGTTGACTTTAAGGCTAAGAGTAGTGAGATACCCTTGGGTTTTTTGTTTTGTGGTGTTTTTTGTTTTGTTTTTTGCTTTTTAGGGCTGTACTTGCAGCATATGGAAGTTCCCAGGCTAGGCATCAAATCAGAGTTGTAGCTTCCGGCCTACAGCACAGCCATAGCAACGCGGATCGCCAATCTGCTGAGCAAAGCCAGGGATCGAACCTGCATCCTCATGGATACTAGTCAGGGTCGTTACCAGTGAGCCAGGAAGGGAACTCTCTCTCTCCCTTTTTTTTTTTTAAATACTGAGATGTAATTTGCATACCATAAAACGTGCACTCTTAAACCATTGGGTTTCAAGCCCAGGATGTTGGAAGACTGGTCGCAGGCTCTTAGAATGGTTCCTATGACCCGGCATTCACACTCTAGCGTGATCCTCTGTGGGGCTGGGGATGTGGCAGCAAGCTATTCCCTGCTTCTAACCAAAAGAATACGGCAAAGGCACAGGTGGGGGGTCGGGGAGGCGCAGACCGCGGGTCCCGGAGGGCAATGTCCTAAAATTAGGTTGTGGCGATGGCTGTACAACTATATATATGATAAAGTTCATTGAATTATTTTAAAAAAGAATATGGAAAAGGTGATGGGGTGATGGGGTGTATGTAATTGCCACGATTAGGGTCCATAAGCCTGTAACACGCATGTTGCTACATGACTCCTCCTTGCTGGTATCAGTGAGTTGGGGGGAAGCCCAAATTTGGGCAAGGAACTGCATTCTGGTTTTATTTATTTTATTTTATTTTAAGGCAAGAAATAGATTTATTAAGATAGGATGCTTGTCTGCATTCCTTTTTTTTTTTTCTTTTTAGAACCGCACCCGTGACATATGGAAGTTCCCAGGCTAGGGGTCGAATCACAGCAGCAGCCACAGCCACAGCAACGCCAGATCTGAGCCATGTCTGTGACTTACACCACAGCTCACGGCAACACCGGATCCTTAACCCACTGAGCGAGGCCAGGGATCAAACCTGCATCTTCACGGTTACTAGCGGGTTACTAGCCCGGTTCTTAAGCCGCTAAGCCACAATGGGAACGCCATTACTTACATTTTTAAAATCTCTATGGGCTGCTGCATAGAGAAAACAGGCAAGAATGGAAGCAAGGTCACACAGCAGGAGCTGACACGGTCCTCCTGGGCAAGAGCCCGCAGGGGTGCTGAGGGCTGAAGGTCTGTGTTCCCCCCATTGTAATGAAGCCCTATCCCCAACGTGATGGCACTAGGAGGTGGGGTTTGGGGAGGTGATTAGGTTGGATGAGGTCTTGGGGGTGGGGCCCCCCTTGATGGGATTAGTGTCCTTATAGGAAGAGGAAGAGACACCAGAAATGTCTCACCACTGGTGACAAGGGGGTCGTCTGCAAGTCAAGAAGTGCTCTCACCAGAAACCGAAGCAACCAGCGCCTTGATCTTGAATTTCCCAGGCTCCAGAGCCAGGAGAAAGAGATATCTGTTTTTTTTTGTTTGTTTTTTGTCTTTTTGTGTGTGTGTCTTTTTAGGGCTGTACCTGCGGCATATGGAACTTCCCAGGCTAGGTGTGGAATCCGAGCTGCAGCTGCCGGCCTATACCACAGCCACAGCAACGCGGGATCCGAGCCGCGTCTGCGACCTACACCACAGCTCACGGCAACGCCGGATCCTTAACCCACTGAGCGAGGCCAGGGATCGAACCTGCACCCTCGTGGGTACTATTCAGATTCCTTCCCACTGAGTCACAGCGGGAACTCCGCTATCTGTTGTTTAACGCCCCCAGGCTACAGCGTTTTGCTGTGGCAGCTTGTGCTCCCTGCGATGAGGCGCTTGGACAGGAGCAGAACCAGAAGTTGGTGACACGAGCTTTGGAGGAAGGTCAGGCTACTCGTTGAGGGGCGAAGAACTGGAGGGAGGCATCAAGGACATTGCTGCTCTTTGGTCTGTGCACACGGAGTGAAGGTCGCTCTGCCGGTCAAGACGAGGATGGAGGGGCCGAGGAGGAGGGGAGGTGGACAAACTGGTTTTGGACACGTCAGCGAGGAGATGCCCATTAGGCGTGTAAGAGAGCAGATGGGTATGCGGGTTTGGAGCTCAGTGGAGGGGTGTGGGCTGGAGGTACAGACGTGCAGAAGAGCTCAGGGCTGGGGCTGTAGACATGGAGAAGAGTGCAGAGAGGAGAGAAGGGGAGAGATGAAAGGAGGCCCTGAGCTGGGCCTCTGGGGTGCTCCAACCTGGGAGAGTTTGGTTCAAGGGTCAGCCAAGTTCAAAGGAAGGCTCTGAGAGCTGACAAGAGGAGTAAAGGCCTGAATCAGGACCAGGAAGGCCCTTGACGAGCCAGTCAGGTCCCCTCTTGTGTCTGGCTTACAGGGAGGTCCAAGGATTCTTGTACAAGTGTCCCTGGAAAGTAGAGGCCCTTAGGGGTTTGGAGAAGCCATTTGTCAACCAGTATGAGTGTATTCTCATAGTTCAACCACCAGAATAATTTCCCCCGTATCCACTGAATATCACCCAACTTTATGACCCTTTGGCAGGGGTGACCTGTCTCCCAGAAACCCCAGTTCCCTGATCCCCATCTCAGCAGGGATACTGGCTTGGTTGCCAGCTGGTCACTGCTTCCAGCTCCTGATTTTTCATTAAAATCCTGGGCATTTCCCCGGAGCTCAAAGGCGTCTCGATTAATTACCAGCAAATGTTGGCTCTCCCCCCGGAAATCTGCCGCCCCAGCCTGGCTCTGTCCCCTATGACTTTATTAAAATCCACCTTGCCAGCCAGGGCCCTGAGATTTATGGCCACAGCTAATAGGCTGCCTCCCCAAGAGACATAAATCTGGGGCCTGCCCAGGGCGCTGCTCGCTGCTAAGAGGCCGGTTAATTGTTCCACCTAGAGGGTTCCACGAAGGAATGTTCAATTAGCCCTCTCAGAAAATTTGGAGCATTAAATAAGGCAAATGGAGGTTTGGGCGCCATTATTTTCCGAGAAACAGCCCTTTTCTTGCTCCCTTGGCCGGTTACAGGCCCCTGGGCCCCCTCTGGCTTTTCTCAAGCCAGGAGGCGTTCTTGAGGGTCATGGAGCCGTGCTCTCCATACTCAGTTAGAAACAAGACAGCCCCAGGATTTATCACCCTGCAGAAGTCCTTGGAACTTTCTCACCCAAAGTCAACAGCTGACTGGCCTCTCTGCGTCCTTGGTGAGTCGCCTCCGCTCTTAGAACGTCTGTTCTCCTTCTTCCAAGACGAGGCTCTTCCACCGGCCTGACTGCAACGCTGGAGGGTCAGGTTCACCCGTTTGTTCATTCAACAGCTATTGGCCAAGTCGTTGGCACAACAAGCGATTGGCTTCCTGTGTGCCCGGAAATGTACCAGATCTGGGGCTTCAGGGAGAAAAACTCGAGGTCCTGCCCTCTAGGAGCTCCCAGTTGAGGGAGGCAGAGAAAGGGACCCTGAAGAAGTGGACTGGGAAACCCCGTGATGGAGGCTCTGGTGAAGAGAAGTGGGAGCCCACAGGTGACGCCTAACCAGCCAGAGGGTGGCATCAGTCCCGGAGGACTTCCTGGGAGAGGAGACAGGAATGACATGATTTTGCCGTGCCCGGGCATGGCTCAGGTCACCTATGGCAGCCGGCCTATGCCACAGCCACAGCAACATGGGATCCAAGCCATGTCTGTGACCTACACCACAGCTCATGGCAACACTGGATTCTTAACCCACTGAGCAAGGCCAGGGATTGAACCCGTGTCCTCATGGTTGCTAGTCGGGTTTGTTAATGACCAAGCCATGATGGGAACTCCAATACCACCGCTTTCTTATTGGACCCTAACTGGTGTCAACACCAAGTAAGACATAGACTGGACCATGCCCCCCAGGTTTAGGCTCCAGTGATGAGGACACCAATTCTGACCTTGATTCTGGCCTCTGCTGACTTGAACTTGAACGTCTTTCCCAATCTCCTCTGAGACGTTCCTAAGAACGTCATGCCCAGGAGGGTCGTCCTCTGAATCCCGTGCCTCGCTCCTTCAGGAAAGCCACTGGCAGGGTGGAGGGACGTTCAGCACAGAGCTGCAGGGACCTGGGCGACCCCTGGCCACCTTGCTTCACGCACTTTGCCCTCGGCCGCCTCCGTTTCCTTACGATCGTTAGAAGTGAAACAACCACCCTCCGAAGACGGTTGCAGGCGTGTGTGGTGCAACATGGTTGGGCAAATATTTTGCAAACTGGAAAGGGCCACAAGAACAGGAGGGATTATCTTCGTGCTTTGCATTTTTATTTTTAACCTGCGTGAAATTCTGGAAACTCTTGGCTGCCAAGAAATGCTAAGCTGTAGTTTATGTTCCACAGGGAAATCGGGTTTATTTTAAGTGGGGAATTGCATGGTGTGCAGCTTATTTATTTGGGAAACAGGGACGGATCCAAGGCAGCCCCAGTCACCCGGCTCTCACCTTGGCATTGTCCTCAAGTTCGCTCCGATGGATCCTTCCGTTTGCGGGGTGTGGGGGGGGGCACTTTCCAGAATCTGAGAACAAGGTTACTTTTGTGCAAGGTCACAGCCTCCCTCATTTCCCTCATCTATAGGGTCAGGCAGCCTGGACGTGGGCAGCCTGCCCCACACTCAGCTCCTCTACAAATAGAATCATAGCTTTTCACACCAGAAGAGGTGGAGATGCTGGATCCGTTAGCGCAGGACGTGGCAACAGCTAGCTCGCCCAGCAGGTCTGCGGTGGATGACAAGCTTCCTGGCCCCGCTCATCCTTCGAGACGGGGCACTCATTTCCCAGCTTTGGGGAGTGTTGGTGGCCCAGCTCTCTCCTGAGTGCTGCTCCAGACCTGCCCTTGGCAAGAGAAGCATCTTGCTCAAGCGTGGGGGTGGGGGAGGGAGGAGCAGCCCAATCCGGTGATGGGCCGACTCTGTCTGCTGGGCGGCCCTCCTCCGGAGCCAGGGTTGTGTGTCCGCAGAGCTGCTGGGTCCTGCTTGCCAGCCTCCTCTGGCCGCTAGACTCTGCACTGAACCAGAGTCTGTTCCCCAGGGAACTGGACCAGTAACAAACCTTAAGAGTAGCGGTCCCATTTCAGAGGTGAGAAAACTGAGGCATGGAAAGTTGAGACACTTGCACGGGGCCCTGCACCTGGAACCTGGCAGAGCTGGGACTGGAACCGAGGCCATCTGGCTCCCGGGAAGGTGTCCCTACTGTGGGCCCAAGCGGTGAGGCCCATCCCCCACCCTCCAGACAGGCGGGCTTCCCACGCGGGAAAAGCGTGGAGCGTGGAGAAGGCAGTGAAGGTGAATATGCTGCACATAAGGTCTCCCCGTTGTCTAGTGGCCAGAGCTGCAAGGGAGGCTGGGAAATGGAGTCCAGCCGAGTGTCCAGGAGGGAGAGGAAGTGGGTGTGGTGAGCGGTTGGTCAGTCACTGACAGGGGACAATGCAGGCAGTGCACTCCTTCATTCATTCATTCACTCATTCAATGCACAGTAAGTTCCTGCCATGTGCCCGGCCCTAATACAGATACAAAGCCGGATCAGACGCAGTCCTGGTCCTGGTTTTCACACCAGAAGAGGCGGAGATGCTGGATCCATTAGTCTCCAGGAGTCCACAGCCTGAAGGTCACAGCCTGGACACAAGGAGCATCTGGAGGCATAGAGTCTGGCAGGGATGATGGACGCCCTTCACCCCAGCCCCGCCGTCGTGTATGAAACGGGGCCCCTGTTCCCTCACCCGGGCTCAGGGAGAGCACCGCCTCCTCCAAGAACAGTGCACCCCAAGCTCTTGGCAGAGCCCAGCACACGATGAGCCCTCCACACACTGGAGGGACCCTTTTCACTGGTGACCCCATGCCTTTCAGAGCCAGCCCTCTCTGGGTATTTTGGGGTTGGGTCAGGGGAGGCTGGGGACCCCAGTGCCATCATGGGGGCATTCCAGGCACGCCAGCAGGACGGAGGGAGGACAAGCTTTCGGTCGCCGACAGAGGAGCCGTGTGGGCGCTCCGCTGGCCTGCCCCGGCCGCCGCTTCTTCCCCGGGCTTGCCCACAGTGCCCGCGGCTCTGGGGAACAGGCCTGTACCTCAGCCTGGGACATTCCATGCCAGAGGGGAGGGATGGGCCAGTCCCACACTGGCCCACGGGGACTCAGGTGACTAAGATACAGTCCCTGCTCGCCGTCCATCTGCGGTTCTCTTCCCCAAACTTGGTGCACCAGGCACAGTGCTGGGCCCTGGAAGAGAGAGGAAGGACACTGTCCCTGCCCGCGTCCCCGCCCAGACTCACTACAACCCCGCTCCTGCACACCAGTCCCCTGGCTGCCAGCAAATGTGGCCCAAAGCGGTGGAAAGAGGGCCCAGCCCCACTTCCTCTTTCTTCGGCTCCAACAACCATACGGGTTTGGTGGAACCTAATTTGTCTCAGATCTCCAGCTGCAAGGAAGTCTGGGAATCGTAGTTTCTGGATTTCCAGTTCCCACGGTTGAGGAGGGAGCAGCAAACAGAGGTGAGCAGGGATGCTGGGGCCCAGCCAGCCAGGGCCTCCCGCCCCGGCATCGACCCGCGCTGCGGTTCTGCCTGTGGTTCCTGTCGGCCTCTCGCATTTCCTTGCGTGACCACGTCTGTGATCTTCGCCCCGCAGTCCTGTGGGGTCACTTACCCAGGGCAGGGCTTTTGGTAGCTGTCCAGCGAGTATTTGTTGAGCAGATGAATGACATCTTGTTTAGCCCGTTGCAACTGCCTCCCACAGATCGCCCTGTCCCCCACGCATCCTTTTACGATTTCACCGTCACACTGCCACCAGGGTCCCTTCCCCCAGAATTAAGCGCATTTTATCTGTCCCCGGCTGAAAGATCCTTCTGTGCCTCCCCGTCATGGAAGGACTGGGTCCAGACTCTTGCCAGCCTGCAGAGGGCCCTTTAAGCCAGATGCTGCATTCCCAGCCTCATCACCTGTGCTTTCTGCTGAGAACACCCTCAGCGGCTTACGGTTCCCAACGCACTGCAGCCTGCCTTGCCTCCCTGAACTGAAAGTCCTCTCAGCCTTCTTTGATGGGAAGACTCCTATTCAAGCTTCAAAGCCCAACCGCCAATTCCCCTCCCCTGCAAAGTGGTGGCTCTCTATCTAGCGTTTTCTGTTTCCTTGCCTAACTGCTCTCCAGACAGTTGGCTCTTAAAAGGCCAGTGACCCCATCCTAGTGAGTTCTGCAACCTCAGAATCCATGCCTCACACCAAACGGGCACACAGGAAATGCTGGCAGGCTGGCTGGCTGGCTGGCTGGGTGACTGGATGGACGGACATTCAAAGTGAGTTCAGAGAACTGGGAGTGGTCTAGTGTAGCTAGAACTTAGGGTTTGGGACATACAGAATGTGGACTTATTCTCCTATTGTCTTCTCGACCTGACCCTTACTTACAATGCACTAAGTGGTCAGGGGGCAGGTTTGATTCCCATTTTACAGGCAAAGAAACTGAGGCTGGGAGAGGTTTAAGCAACACAAATCGGCAGGCGGCGTGGCTGAGACCAGAACGCTGACCCCAGAGGCAGTGCTTCTGGCCTGGCTCAGCCCCGGGGAACACTCTGTGCCACAGTTAAGACTTGACCGAGAAGGCGTGGCCTTTTGATCCAAATTATACGGCCCTTTGTGCTCAGAGCAGTTAACACAGAGCCACCGGATGGCATTCGCGGCTGCTGCGCCCGCCTGCGTGGGCGACAGGGAGGCGTCATTATCTGGTGCCACGCAGCCTGCCCAGCTCTGCCCCGGACCGAGCGCCCCAGCTGGTGCCCAGCACAGCTGGAGGGGGCCTGAGTCTCTCAAGCCCTGCAAGGGAGCTCGTGGGGCCTCTGTGCCCTGCAGGCTGCACAGCTGGGGACAGGCTGGCTGACTCCAGCCCTCACCTCTTCCATGTTGGCTCAGAACGCGGCTTCTCAGACGGGACCCCCTGAGATCTGCAGCCTCCGCCCCCACAGCCCCTCTCAGCCCCTGACACCGGCTCTGCTCTTCCTCTTTGCCACCCCTGCCTCTCCCGTGCCACATCTGGAGCCTGGCTTACAGGAGACCCTCGACAGACACTGGCTGAATGAATGACGAATACAAGAGTCTTGGGTGTCACTAGCGAGTGGTGGGACTTTGAGCAAGTCGCCTTCCCTGTCTCCAGGCCTCCGTGTGCCGCTCTGTGGGACAGGGAGCGGCCTTGCTACCCCACCCAGTCAGCGCAAGCCTCGAGGAGAGGACAAGGGTGGGCGCGCCTGGCACGGGGCCTGGCACCTGGTAGGGCCTCGAACTTCTCCCTTTGCCCTTCCCGTCTCCTCCCAGTTCCTGCAGGGGCACCTGCTAGTCGGCTAGTCTGACCTCACGTCTCCAGGGAGCGGCTGTCCAAAGGTGGAGGGAATCATCGTCACAGTTGTCGACCGCTGGGTAACAAATGGCCCCAAGTTGGTGACGTAAAACAATTGTTTTGTTCTCTGTCACGATCTGGGGGTCGGAGATCCAGGCAGGGTTCGTGGCGTGATGCTCAGGCTCCATGTAGCTTTGGCTCGGGTCACTTAGCGGTTTTCGGCCCGCAGCTGGGCTGAGCTGCAGGTGATGTGCAAACACAGAAAGACAAGTCCAAGGCAATTCCCTTTCCACTGGGCTCATTATCCAAGTCCTGGCAGGTACGGAGGGCAGAAGGAGACAGACTCCAACCAGGGAGAGACTCTAAAGAGGTGACAGCTGATGACATCGTTGCCAGCAAGCAGCCCGCCCTCCTCAACTCCAGAACTCACTTGGCTAAAGCCACAAACTTGCATCTCTCTGTGCTGAAGCCACGTCAGCTCCCGAGGCCACCTGAGCCTCATGGCAGCGAGCAATGCCATCTCAGCCTTTGCTGTGTCAGGCGGGGTTCCCAGGAAATGGCCTCTGTGACACAGACTTGCTCGCAGGGAATTTATTGGGGAAAAACCGAGCCAACGCCTCCTTTCAGGAAGTGAGGGGGGCGGCCCTGGGCGGAGCAGCTGAACTCTGAGGCTGCTTGCTCCCGGGAAAGCTCTGCCCCCGGGACGTGAACTTCAGATTGTCCAGAATCCAGGCTAGGCTTCCGCACACCCCCATCCCCCTGAGCCCCCCTCCCCGGCCTCATTCCCTTTGGTCTGCCCCAGTGGGGTAGGGGGGCGGCTAACCTGGGTGAGGCTGCCGTCAGCAGGGCCGGGAGGGCCTGGCTGGGGCGGCGGGAGGGACGTGGGTGTGGGGCGCATATTCCAGCCTCCACTGCAATTGCAAAGAAAATTGCCTGGGCTGCTGTAATGAAATACTGCAGACTGGGGGCTTAACAACGGGCACTTACTTGCCCACGGTTCTGGAGGCTAGCAGTCTGAGATCGAAGAGTCACCGTGCTTGGGTTCTAGTAAGAGCCCACTTCCTGGCTTGCAGACGGCTGCCTTCTTGCTGTGTCCTCACGTGGCAGAGAGAGGGGACCTCCTCTTCCGTTATAGGACTGGGGACCATCTTTATGACCTCATTTCACCTTAATGATCTCCTTAATGATCTTCAGATACAGTCACCTTGGAGTTAGGGCTCCAACATATGAATATAGGGGGACGGGGATCATAATTCAGTGTGTGGCATAAAGTTTTCAAAGATGCACGACTTCCTGGCGGTGGATGAAAGTGTGAAAATGTTTTTCTGTCTTAGTTTCCTGCGGCTGTTGCCACAAATGGTCACAGACTTAGTGACTGAACACAAATGTATTATCTTAGGGTTCTGGGGGTCAGAAATCAGCGACGAGTCTCAGAGGGGCTAACACCGAGACTGGTTCCTTCTGGAAGCTCTAGGGGGAAATCCACTGCCTTGTCTTCTCCAGCTTCTAGAGGCCACCCGCATTTCCCGGCTTGCGGCCCCTTTCATCTTCAAAGCCGCAGCGTGGCATCCTCTATTTTCTCTGGCCTCTGCTGCCGTCCTTTCAGCTCTCTCTCTCTCTGCACTTGACTTTCCTGCCTGTTTTTCTAAAGATCCCTGTGATTACATTGGGTTTCTCCAGGATAATCCGAGATAACCTTAACCACATCTGTAGGGTCCCCTTTCCACGGAAGGTGACATATTCATGGGTTCCAGGGGCTCGGACTTGGACATCTTTGGGACCATTATTCGGCCTCCTTCTGGTTTTTAGGAATTTCTTCTGCCACAGGTAAAATGGGAACCAATGAGGATCTAGGGGCATTAAATCAGAGCGCATGTAATGAAGAGCAGACCCACTGCAATGATGACAGTGGAGTGGATGGACTTTCAAGGAGAAGGATTTGAACAGCAAAACCTTGGGAGAAACCCCTGGTAGCACTGATGAATTCCTCCAGTGTTATGGTTAAAAAATGATGCTATTTACATGGTGTGTCCTGTTGTCCTCAGTTTGTCAAGATCCCCTGAAGGATCAGCTTTCATCTGTCTGGACCAGTCCCAGGAATCAGTCCCTAGTTTTAACAGACTAACTTTTTGAAATGTAAGCTGTTTTTCACAACTTAAAATTTCATTTACAAGATTGACCCCAATTAGCCTCCTCCTGTCCCACAAGATTTACTATGACTTTTTCGTGCCTGTCCCAGAATCCTGCAACCTTGAGAGCCAGGCTGTCCTGTAGGCAAAGGCTGTCCCTGCCGCTAGACCCAGAGTCTTGATGAGGCACAGGAACGGAGCAGAGAAGGAGAAAGGGGCCATTTTGCGGGGGGCTGGGGCCTTGGTTCAGAACTCTTTCACAGATGAGCTGATGCTGAGTAACAGTGTTGGGTGAGGCTGGCAAAGAAGGAAGCATGTGTCAGGCAGGAGGTTCACAAGAGTGTAGGCACAGAAGCATGAAATCACCTAGAATGTTCTAGAAGGTTCTGGAAATCTAAACTGTTCCCAAAGGGGTGCATTGATAGTGGAGGGACTAGCGAAGGGAAGGAAGGAAATTTCACTACAGCTCAGGTTGGGGGAGGTGACAAGAACCATGGAACCTCCTGCCGAGAGCCCATCCATGATGTAAGACTCTGAATAGAACCACAGCTGCTTTCAGCTCCCTGAATGAGAGGCACTAAGAGACAGGAGGGGAGGTGGTCAAGGGACATGACTGGGAGTCCAGGATCCTGATCACACTGCTTGGATTCATATTTTGGGCTTGATCACTTTCCAGCTGTGTGACTTTGGACAAGTTGCTTCAGCTCTCTGTGACTGTTTCCTTATACCCAGGAGATTGTTAAGAGGAGGTACTGGGTTGGCTCCTGCAGACTGAGGCTAAGCCTTGGCAGGAAAAGCACTTAAACATCCTATCTCATCCGTCCTCTCCTTAGGAACCCGTTTTGCTCTTGGGCTATTTTCTTCTTACTGAAAAGAATGTTATAGTTAGAATTCATAACTCATGTTATTACAGTCTTCTTAGCCATCATTTCAGTTTCTCTTCCTCTCGTTTTTCTTCTTTTTTTAAAACAGATTTCCTGGTATATAACTGATGTGCAACAAATTGAATATGTTTTAAGTGCATAATTTCATAAAATTTTGACATATGTACATGACGCTGAATCTATCATTGAAGTTCATAAAATTTTGACATATGTACATGACGCTGAATCTATCATTGAAGTCGATTAACAATATAGCCATCGTTTCCTCAAAGTCTCCTGCCATCTCTTTGGAATCTCTTCCTGTTCTTCCTTGCTCCATACCCCAAACCACCACAGATCTTTTGTTACTATAGATTTTACATAAATGGAATCATACAGGATGTACACTTTTGTCAGGCTTCTTTCACTCAGTGTAATAACTTTGAGTGAGATTCATCCAGGTTGTTTCATGTACCACAAGGTCATTCCTTTTTTGTTGATGAGTACTATTCCATTGTATAGACATACCACAGCTTGCTTATGCATTCACCTGCTGATAGACTTTGAATTCTTTCTAGACTGGGGCTATAACAAATAAAGCTGCTATGAACATTTGCACGTAGTTCTGTCTGGACATATGTTTTCATCTCTCCTGGCTAAATACCTAGTAATAGAATGGGTGGGTCATACAGTGGTATAACTTTTTGAGAAACTACCAAACTGTTTTCCAAGGTGGTTGAAACTTTTCATATTCCTATTAGCAGTGTATGAGACTCCAGTTGCCTGGAGCTGTTTATGAATTTCTCGATTTACCTCCCTTGCCCAACCCCCTGGACCTATGAGTGTGCAGATCATATCCAGCGTAGTATATCTTTGAGAACTAATGTAATAAACATTAACAAGTTCAATGTAATAAACAATGACAAGTCCCAAGTTAACCAATACTAACTAATGGATGGAGCACATGTGGGACACACCTAAACAGCAGGGCAAAGGCTCAGTAGAAGCTGCGACCATTGATTTGAGACCTTTCTTTTTCTAAAATGAGCATTGAGTGAGATAAGTTTCCCTCTCAGCACTACTTTGCATCTCACACATTTTCATAAGTTGTGTTTTACTGTTTCAGTCATCTCAAAATGCTTTCTAATTCCCTTTTTGATTTTTTTTTGTCTTTTGTCATTTTAGGGCCTCACTCACGGCATATGGAGGTTCCCAGGCTAGGGATCTAATCAGAGCTGTAGCCGCCAGTCGATGCCACAGCCACAGCAACACGGGATCTGAGTCGCGTCTGCAACCTACACCACAGCTCACAGCAACACTAGATCCTTAACCCACTGAATGAGGCCAGGGATGGAACCCGAAACCTCATGGTTCCTAGTTGGATTCGTTTCTGCTGAGCCATGACGGGAACTCACCTGATTTCTTTTTGACTACTGGCTGTTTATTTGGGGAGGGGTATTTTTTGCTTTTTAGGGCTGTACCCACAGCAAATGGAGGTTCTGAGGCTAGGGGTTGAATCAGAGCTACAGCTGTCAGCCTACACCATAGCCACAGCAACACCAGATCTGAGCTGCATCTGTGACCTACACCACAGCTCATGGCAAAGCTGGATCCTTAACCCACTGAGTGAGGCCATGGATCGAACCTGCAACCTCATGATTCCCAGTCAGATTCGTTTCTGCAGTGTGCCACAATTGGAACTTTTTTTTTTTTTGGCTACTGTTTGTTTAGAAGAGTATTATTCATTTTCCAAATATCTGTTATTGCTTTCTAATTTGATTCAATCATTGATCAGAGAACATACTTTGTACAGTATGAATCCTTTTACATTTATTGAGACTTGTTTTATGACCCAGAATATCATTTATTTTGGTAAGTACTCCATGTGCACTTAAAAAAATGCTGCTCTTGTTGGATGGAGTACTGTAAAAATATCAGTTGGGTCAATTTAGGTAATAAGGTTATTCAGCCTTTCTGTGTCCTCAGTGATTTTTGTTCTATTTGTTCCAGCAATGATTTGAGAGGGAGTGTTAAAATCTAAATACTAATTGTGCATTTGTTTATTTCTCCTTTCAATTCTATCAGTTTTAATTCATGTGTTTTAAAACTTTATTAATATGAGGATAAACATATAAGAGTGTTATTTTCTCCTGATGAAATTACTCTCTATCCTTGGTAATGTTCTTTGCTCTGAAATATACTTTGATATTAATGTATCCACTCCAGCTTTTTTTGCTTAGTGTTAGCATGTTTTTTCCCATCCTTTTTACAAAAACAAAATATATATTTACACTGAGTTTCATGTAGGCAAGAAGAGATGAGTTTTGTTATTTTTAATCCAATCCAACAATCTGTGTCTTTTAATTGGAGTGTTTAGACAATTTATATTTAATGTAATTATCTATATGGTTCTGGTTATCTAAACCCACATTCTTTTTAATTGTTTTATCTGTTCTTTGTCCTCCCTTTCCTTTCTTTTCTGTCTTCTTTTAATTTTATTATTATTTAATGATGCTTGTTGGGTTATTTTTTATAACTTTGTTTTATTTCTTTAGTATGCTTTAGGGCTGATGGTTTACATTTTTAACTTATCTCAGTTTACCATCATTATTATACCACTTCACACCACTTCACATATAGGATAAGAATCAACCCTATCCTGGCTTTTGTGCTATTTTTTATCATACATTCAACTTCCACATGTTAGAAACCACACAATACCTAGTTATTATTTTGGCTTTAAAGTGTTCTTTATGTTTTAATGAGATCAAAGATAAGAGGGAAAAAAATCTTATAGTTAACAGCATATCTACCACTTCTGGTGCTTTTTTTCTTTTTTCATTTTTCATTTTTGTAGATCCAGGTTTCCATCTGATACATTTCCATCTGCCTGAATGGCTTTCTTTAATACTTTTTGTAATGCTGCTTTCTGCTCTGTAACTCTTAATTTTTGGATGCCCTTTACCTTCCTTTTTAATTTTCCCTTTCTTTTTGAAGATATTTTCACTGGGTATAAAAGTGTTTTTGATAGTTTTTTTCTTTTAGTTCTCTAAACACTTTGTTCCAAGTCCAGACCTGTGCCATAGCAGTGACAATGCTGGATCCTTAACTACTAGGCCACCAGGGAACTCTCAGAAATATGCTGTTATTGTTCTCATTGTTTCTCTATATACAATGTGTCTTTTAAAAAATAGACTATTTTTTAACATTCTCTCTTTATCACTTGTTTTATGCAACTTGGTTATGATGTGACTTGCTGAAGTTTTTTTTCATGTTTCTTGAACTTGGATTTCATTGAGGTTCCTGGACCTGTGGGTTAAAGTTTTCATCAAGTTTAGAAGATTTTCACCTATAAGTTCTGATCCTGTTTCTTTTGTTCTCTGTTTCTTCTCTCCTACAATGACACCTACATTAAAATATTGGAGTTTGTACCACAGCTCAGTGATGCTCTGTTCATTTTTTCCAGTTTTTTTTTCCCTCCCGTCTTTCAACTTTGGATAGTTTCTATTACTATGCCTTCAAGTTCACTAATATTTTTCTTTCTCTGCTGTTAATCCCATATGGTGTTTTGTTTTTAAAAATCTCAGACATTGTAGTTTTCAATTCTAGAAGCTTGATTTAAGGTTATTTTTATATCTTCTAGATCTTGATCTAAAATGCCCAGTTTTTACTCTGCTTTCTTGGATGTATTTATTTTTACTGTTTCAGGACACCTGCCTCTTAATATATCACCTGTGCCAATTCTTGTTCTGTTTCTGATTGATTTTTCTCGCCTTGGTTTGTATTTTCCTGCTTCTTTGCATACCTGTAAATTTTTTATACCATATATTGTGGTTTTTATTTTCTTGTGTGCTGGATATTTTTATATTCTAAGTATTCTTGAGTTTTTCCCCTGAAACACGGTTAAGTGACTTGGAAACCATTTGTTCCTTTTGGCACTTGTCTTTAATCCTGTAGATGTTATCAGGGCAGCCTTTCATCTAGAGCTAATTTTACCAACTCTTGAGGCCATAAATACCCTTCTGCATACTCTACCTGATGTCCTTTGAACTATGAGATTTTTCCACTCTGGCTGATGAAAACTCTATTCCTGGCATTAGAGCTTTAGGGATTTTTCCCTCTAATTCCTTGGTGAAGGGTGTTTTCCTCACATGCATGTGAAGAGCAGTAACTCAGAGAAAGACTCCAGAAGGACTGTATGCAAATCTCTCTGTGCATTCTCTCCTGGTTAGCACTCTGCCCTGTGAACTCCAGTCGTGTCATACACCTGAACACCCAACTCCATTCCTCAGCTCATGGCCACAGCCAAGTTGTACCTGTGCTCCACCTCCCTGCATGGCTCTTTGGAAATAGTCTCCTCTTGTTTGTTTTCACTTTTTCAGAGATCATTGTCTCGCACCACCTTATGTCCACTATCTGGAAACTATTGTTTCTCATATTTTATCTGGGTTTTTAGGAGAGACTAAATCCTATCCCTGCTACTACTGCTTTGCAAGACATAGAAATCTTCCCAAAACATTTTAAGGTAGCTTTTCTCCTCCCTTGTAACTGATGGATAATATCAGGCTCAGAGGGGTTATGAGGTTTTTCCATGGTCACACAGTCTGGCTGTGGAAGCACTAGGTCTAGAAACCAGATCCTCTGCCTCAGAAGCTTGTGGTGTTTCCCTAATGCCCCACCCAATGCCCATCCGGTGCAGATGACCCTCAAGAAGTTGACTAAGGGTGGGTGTGAAGAACCCAAGTTTGGCTTGGAATTGCTGTTTCAGATGTCTCCATTTGGATCAAAAGTACTCAACCCAGTGAATCCTGTTGAAAATTTAGGGAATGTTTTGGGCTTTCTTGCCAGGAAATCACATATAAACGTTCCTGATTTTGCATACAATTTTAGGAACTCTTTGACCCTGTCATGGAAGAGATGACAGGTAGTCTAGTCAATATCCACTCTCCTTCTTTCTTTCTAAGAGCAATCCAATGTTTAGGGGTGGCAGCAATATGCCAACTCATATACAAACACAATTTCCCAGCCTCCCGTGGAGTTTGCAGTAGCCAATGGAATGTGTGGGGAAGCTTCCCAGGAAAGATCTTAAGTAAGAACGAGTCAGCTGCATGCACCCTTTTGCCCCTTGTATCTATCCCTTCTTCCCGACCAGAAAGACATGAGAAGGGTAGGGCTGGAGGAGGGTCTGCCCCGAACCCCAGGCTACAGATGGTGAAGTTGATAGCAACAGAGAAGGCAGGGGCCCTGGTGAGTCCTGGATCCCGCACCTCTTCTTTCCAGAATTCTCCTGCAATAGAAGAAAGAAACCTTGTTTGACTCCAACCCTGTAAGGTGGCTACCCGAATTCCTTACGGAGAACAATAATTTGTCTCCTTCATGTTTTGACTCCTTCTCTGTAACTTTCATGGTGATAAGCCAGGGCCAGAAGTGTGGTGGGAACGTTATAGATGAAAATGACAGAAGATGCTGCCTGGAAAGCATAATAGCACACCACGTTATCACCCACCAACATTAAAACAAATTTGAGTTCTCGTTGTGGCATAGTGGAAATGAATCCGACTAATATCCATGAGGATGTGGGTTTGATCTCTGGCCTTGATTAGCTGGTTGGGGATCAGGCCTCGTTGTGAGCTGTGGTGTAAGCTCGGATCCCATGTTGCTGTGGCTGTGGCTGTGGGCAGCAGCTGTATCTCTGATTCTACCTGGGAACTTCCATATGCCACACAGTTGCAGACCTAGAAAGCATAAAAGCAAAAACAAAAACAAACCCCAAAAAACAGTAACCACAAAGAAACTGACCAGCTTAGTCCTTGCAGAGGGAAAGGCCTTATAGAAGTGGGACAAGGGGAGGTTAATCATGACGTGGAAAGTGAACTGGATCTAGGCTCCAGATCCACCTCCTGGCTTGGGCAAAACACTCCTCTCTAAACCCATGTTTCCATCAGAATAAAGAGACTAAAGTCCTTTTCAGCTTGGACTTTCTCCTTCGTTTTGACGTGATGAGTCCAGTGGGTTTGTTATGAACCTACTCAAGTCCAGTAAAGGTACATGGAAATTTTAAGGCCAATCTTCCTGAACGAGGGGGATTTATTTTATTTAATTTATTTTATTTTATTTTATTTTTTAGGGCTGTAAGTGTGGCTTATGGAAGCCCCCAGGCTAAGGGTTGAATCAGAGCTGCAGCTGCTGGCCTACACCACAGCCACAGCAATGCAGGATCCGAGCTGCGTCTGCAGCCTACACCACAGCTTGATCCTTAACCCACTGAGTGAGGCCAGAGACTGAACCTGCATCCTCATGGATACTATGTTGGGTTCTTAACCTGCTGAGCCTAAAGGGAACTCCTTGAAAACTCTTAAAGCTTCTCAGGAAGCTCTTTCTATTTTATCCCATTTCATCTTTCTCTTTACCTCTGCCAACTAGAATTTATTGTTTCCATTCTCCTTTTTTCTAATGAGATGAAGACGGTGGCTGGGAGAGGTAGAGCGTCCTGCCCAAAGTCACATGCTGGTCAACTGCAGGGTCAAGTCTGGGTGTTGCCATGGTTCTCACACTTCATGATTTGCCCTGTCCATTTTGCAAGAGAGGAGTAGTCCACACAATAGGTGGCCTGCACCAGAACGTGCTACTTTGTAGTAAACAACGTGTGAAAGTGCTGGAACACATCTTGGAGAAATCTGGGAAGACTTGGTGATGAACGAGGCAGGAAGGAGGAGGAGGAATAAGGCGTTCTAGGCAGGAGGATCTTCATAGGAAGTCACAGGGACCGAATTTAGCCCACAGTGTTAAGGAAATATAGGAGGAAATGAGACTGGTTAGGTGAGAAGCCCGCAGATGTTGGAGGTTCTGGAAAGATGGACTAAGGGATTTCAAGAGTTTACTTAGTCTCTTAGCCATTAGTGTGAGGTCCCGGGGATCTCCAAGCATAAGAACATTGTGATGAGAACAGGTAGTTTGTAGAAAATCACCTGGCAGTGCGTGCAGGATGGATCACATGGGGAATGTGGTCGGTGGGATTCCAGAGCAGGAATGAGCAAACAAAAGAGGCAAGTTAAACTGAAGTGATGGAACAGGGATGAGGCAGTGAGGAGAGATGGAGAAATAGGAGTTCCTGAGGGTGAGAAAGGCAGGAAGTCTTTGCTCTGACAGGTCCTATTTGCTTCCCTTGCATGAGACACTGGAGAAATTCTTCAGTGACAAAAGATCAGGGCAACAATGTGGTGTGGTGCCTAAAAGAGGGCTGGAATGAGGGACAGTTTCGGCTGGCAGCTGATTCAACCGGTTACCAAATAACCAGTGATCTTGATAAATATCTTGGAGCTTCAGTTGCCTTATCTATAAATTAAAAGAAGTAAAGAATATAGTTCTTATCTCATACAGTTGATGTAGGGAATGAAAACGAGAATGTAAGGTGCTTAACGCAACACAGAACATAATTGTAACAATAAGTGCTCAGTGATGGTGATAATCACCCCCGCCGCCAGCATCACTACATCATCATAATCTCAGCGACCACAGTCGCCCCACTGTTATCACCACCATCGTCCTCCTCATCCCCACCACCGCCACCATCACCACCGCCATCGCCATCATCCTCATCACGACCACTGTCACCAGCACCCCCACCATTGTCACCAGCACCACCGCCATCATCATCCTCCCCACCACTGTCACCAGTGTTACCGCCATTATCAACATTATCACCATCGTCACCATCATCACCGCCATCACAACCACCACTATTGTGTTGCAGAATCAGACTATCAGGGTTGGAAGAACTAGGGGAGGCTCCCTAACCCAAGACGCCTTATTTTATGAAAGGGGAAACTGAGACCAGAGACTGGTCCAAGGTTGAGCAGTGAGTTCATGGCAGGGCTAGAATTGGTATCAAGGACTCTAGGCTCCTGCTCCAGTGTTCTTCCCTTTGATACCAGACCACGTGTGAAATACTTTGAGCAACAAATATTCTTCACAGGAGTCTTGGGGGTGGAAGGCAGTTTGATGATTCTTTCCTCTCCCAAGTGGTCCCAACTCTTCCACTTCCTCGCTTCATCCTTCCATAGTCAATCATCTACCTCTTGCTTTCAGACCCTTAGCAGGTATCAAAAGCGGGGGTATTTCTACTGTGCTTTTTTGGGTGGAAAATTTTTTTTCAGTGAGACAGAGAAAAAGAAGACAGAGTAGGAGCTATTTTTCTTGGGAGCCCCACTGACCCAGAAGCTGAAGTTCTGACACGTGTTAAAAGTGGGGCTAAAGTGATGCCAGCTCCTATTAAGGATGCTCTTAAAATTCATACAACTCTCTCAAAGGACTCTAAATAGAATTCTGAAACCATTTGTATGGAATTACTGTAGAGGATCATCATGGCATTCCTGGAGGCCCTGGCACCTTCTGGGCTGCTCCCAGGATCCTTCTGTCCACTGGTCCTCCTTCCCAGAGCCTCTTTCCCAAGTCTCGTGGCATGGCCACGGAAGACCTATTGGAATTCTCAATGAATTTTCATGAAAACCTCCCGCCAGAGTTTCCATGCAGTTCTTCATGAATCCCAGAAGTACCATGGAATTCCGACTTGAAATGCTCCTTCAACTTCCATGGAATTTTTAACTAACTCTCGAGGCATGCTAATAAAATTCCCATGAAAATTTCACAGCACTTGCATGAAATTATCTTAGAAACCGCAGAGGACCACTCAGAGAAATCTTGCAGAGTTCCCTGGGAATAAAAACAAACTGAAGGCTCTCGAAACCATCAAGGACAAGACAGGTCCGGTCCTCAGGGGTCTCGAACAAAGGGTGCTCGGGCCAGGGAAAGAAATGGGGGCTTCTTCCCCAAACACTAGAAGGTGGGGAGAGCTGTGACTCAGGCTGCATCTTCCAGACTCGAGCAGCAGGACAGGGGATGCGAGACAGGGGCACAATCTGGATTTTCTCATCAAATATTTTCCCATTCTATGCTACACTTCAAAGGCAACCCTACCCAGGATCTAGTGACAGTTGAATGGAAGGTCCCCGGCAAGTCCTTCACGTTAACCACCCCCCGCCCCCTTCTCTTGGAGCCTCGGGCCATCCATGAATGTTCTCCAAATCATTAATTAAGCCTGAGTCAATTAAAAGCTTTGGATGTTGGCACATAATGGGCACCATCTATTGAGGGAACATAATTCTTTTCAGGGTGGAGCACAGAGACTGCGGGCCAGGACTGCATTGAGCCCTCCCGGGAGCCTGCTGTTTCAGGACAATACACTAGGTTTTGCAAGTCAGCTTCCACAGAAACTAGATCCCAAGGGACTCGGCATGGGGGACAGCTGTCACACAAAGGAGATGCCCAGGGAGGTCGGGGGCGGCCGGGCGGCACTACCCAGTCTTCAGTGCAGAGGCATCTGCCAACGCCTGGCCTGCTCTGAGCCAGCCTGGCCCCATCCCAAACTCTGGTCCTGGGAGCCGAGGCCCGACGAGCCGGCCCGCTGGCCTTCGTGCCCAACTGGCTGAGCAGCCCCGGACGTGACTTCCCCGCTCTTAACTGGGCTGACTCCAGCTGGCTCCTGAGGTTCCAGCTCGTCACAGCTGCTCCCTACGGCATCCTAGGCTAAGCTCAGCACCTCTGCTTTATGCTTTCATTGCTGCTCAGTTCTGTTAATTAAATGTGGGATGGGCTGGTTAGGGTCTGGGTTCCTGGCAGGGCGAAGCCTTGACCTTTTTCACGACTGACTCCACAGTGCCAAGATGGTGCCTGGCCCCTGTGGGGGTGCGATGGATGTTTGTTGAATGAATGAATGATGACGACCCTGAGATGCTGTAACTGACACTAATGGAAGACTCCCTGTGTGCAGGTGCTGGTCTGAGGCTTTCCGTGTATTAAGCACGTTTAGTGCAAGAGTGACTACAGATAGAAGGCACTCGTGTGGAATATTTATTATAACAAGTAAATATTTACTAAATGCCTACTATGTGCCAAGCATTACGCTTGGCACTTGCTTTTCTTTTTACCATTCAAGGTTCAAATTACTAGCTGAGTTTCTTTTCAGGTTGTTGGAGCAGCTGTGACTAGTTCTTTGGGGGGCACGTGTGGCCCTGAAATCAGCTGGGACCCCAGAGTCAGCATCGACCTCAATAACAGTCCCACACAGCAGGGCAGTTCTTTCTTGTCTTGTTTTAGGCTCATGGGCCAGACCTGAGTTTCTGGGTGACCCCGAGCTGCCAGAATGCTGTGGACGTGAGCGCCCAGTCTTTGCAGCCTCTGCGGTAGGGGATGGGCCAACAAGAAGGGGGTGCTGCTGGGGGAGCCCTCGGCAGTGACCGCCACGGTCCCGAGAAAGGCCCTGGGCCGCAGTGAACGTGAGCTCTGGCCTTCCCTCTTTTAAAGGTGGAGGGTAGTGGTGCAGCCACACAGAGCAGCGCCCTCTGACCGCCAGGTCCTGGAGGAGCGCGGAGAGACCCCTGTGGCTGCTCCACCTTCACCACTTCTTATGCCCTGCTGATGGCTACCACACTCGTGTGCCACCTGGACTTCATTTACCTAACAGTCTTTCAGTTGCCTCACCTTTTAAAAACTTTAATCTCATCCTAAGAAACAATGGTCAGTGAAGTCAGTTTAGCTGCATATGTGACAAAGACTAATGTCTCTGCCACGAAAAGGACTCTCCCTTTCCTCCCTGTGGAAGAACCTTGATTTCTTTGCCTGACCACAGGGCTGCTTGGAATAAAAACTTCCTGTCCGAGTCTCTCTTGTGGCTAACTGTGGTTTTATAACCTGTCCTGATCAATGGATGGGAACAGAAAGTTGGAGTTAAAGGAGAAGAATGTGTTCTTTCCTTCCCTCCCACCCCTCCCCTCCCCTTCCCTTTTCTTTCCTGCTTCCAGCTCTCTGGAATGTAGGCGAGATGGCTGGGGCTGCAGCAACCACATTGGACCTTGAGGTGATCTTGAGACTAGAAGACTTGCACAGCAGTGTAACAAGATGGAAGGTGACGGGACCTTGACCTTGTGGCATGCCATGTCAGACCCTGACTTTTACCAAAGGAGAAGTGAACATTTTTCTCATTGAAGCCACTGGTTATTTATTGTTTGAAGATTGCAGTGACCTTTTCCTCACTGACATAATGTGCCATAAATAATTTTAAGCACATATTAAGATAAACGCCCAAGTAACAGCATGGTCACAGATCTGGCATTGCTGTGGCTTGGGCGTAGGCTGGCAGCAATAGCTCCGATTAGACCCCTAGCCTGGGAACCTCCATATGCCACAGGTGCAGCCCTAAAAAGACAAAAAGGCCGAAAACAAACAAACAAAAACAACAGAAGGATTCTTTGCTATCAGCCAGACACCATGGTTTTGGTTCTAAAACAACAACAGTTCAAGCAGGCGAAGTTTGTGTTCTGGCTCCAGCTGGCCATTGAACTCGGCCACCACTGTCCAGGCCTGTGACTTGGAAGCAGTCACCTGACCTCTCTGTGCTTCAGTTTCCTCATCTCTAAGACGGAAATGACGTTAGCATCAGAAAAATGCCTGGAACCTAGGAAGTGCTCAGTAAATTTCCCTGCCACTAACAGGACAGAGGGCTACCATCAACAGCGCCCTCACATCCGGGTATATTTTAACCCCACCCACAGATGCTCAACCACTAGATCAAATAAGATGCTTTAGCGCCCTTTAGAAGAGGCACAAAGGAGGTGCTGAGAGTTTGGAGGTCTAGCGAGATCGCGGTGCAAGTCAGTGTAGGATCTGGTTCCGGCCCCACCCCCGCTGCGAGCCCCACGCTCCGGCTGCCTCCGGCTCCTTCCCAGCCGAGCAGGCGGCTGCCAACCCGAATAACTCCTGTGTCCCCTCAACGCAGCAGGAGCTTCAGAAGTCAGTGGCTCGGACAATTGCACTTTCTTTTCTCTTTCCAGAGAGGGATAAGCCTTGGAAGCCCTTTGAAAGAGCTGTGATTACATCTTCATTTGTGGGTAATGGGATTACCGTGGCTCACGGCGGAGCCTTGGGGCGGCAGTGCGGACTGGCAGGCGCTTCTGGCTTCTCGGATGATGATGCTGACGCATGGTGATGCTGACGGCTGGGAAGAAGCGCTCAGGGCGGCTCCGCCCCTCCGCCCTGCCCGGCTCCAGACACTGGAAGGGGGCGAGGGTGCGCCTCTGACGGATGCAGGGACCGGAAAATGGAATTCGCCCCATCTCAGTACATTGAAGGCTGGCTGCCTCGCCTGGCCCTAGACTCGGCTAATCAAGGATCTGTGGGCCCAGAGAGGCCAGAAATTGCTCGCTGGAAATGATAATGAGATAAAGGGTGTGTGTGTGTGTGTGTGTGTGTGTGTGTGTGTGTGTGTGTGATGGGTGGGGTGTCTTTTTGTGGCTTCAGTCTCCAAATACGTCATCCAGGAGACCTCTCCTAGGCCAGGAGTCATGCGGAGGAAAAAGCAGGGCCAGTGTGAGCCAGGAGGCTGGAGCCTGGTGATGGAACCTGCCGAGTCAGCAGCATCCAGCTCTCAGCAGCCCTACTATGTGCGGGGTCCGGGGGATGCTTACTGGGGATGCATGCCACAGTGCCTTCCTTGTAACCTGGCTTCTATGCCAGGCTTTGTGCCAAGAACTCTGCATGTCTTATTTCATACAGTTCTCAGCATGTCCCTAGGAGGCCAGTACCAGCCATCCCAGGATGATGTCAAAATGGTCCCGTTGTGCACAGGAGGGAACTCAGGCTTAGGCAGAACTGATGCTGAAATACGCCCTCTGAACTGGCACCACTGGTTCCCAAATCTGGGCTTTGGAGACTGTTGGAGAGATTCTGAATGCTGGCATCATGCTTGTTAACACGTTATGTATATATTGAATATTTTTCTTGAAATTTCCCCTTTTGATTTTAGTGTATAGTTCCCTAACTTTTCATTTTGAAAAATGTCAAACCGATTCAAGAGTGTCATGAATAAATAAATACCCACCCTCCCTTCATTTAGAGTCTGGATTCACTAGATGTTGACACTTGCCATATTTGCTTTTCTGTTTATATATAAACTGTATATATATATGTACATATGTGTATTTATGTCCACATTTCTGTGTATATACACGTGTGTGTTTATGTGTAGTTATATGCGGGTGTGTATATATGTGTATTTATGTCCACAGCTCTGTATATATACACGTGTGTGTTTATGTGTAGTTATATGTGGGTGTGTATATATGTGTAAGTGTACAATCCATACCTGGGGATACACTTTTTGCTGAGCCATTTGCCAACGTCAATGGCACCTGACTTCTAACGCTTCAGTGTGTATCTCCTGGAACAAGGACACTCTCTTACATAACCGCAATCGTTATATAACCGCAATCAGCACATTCAGGCACTTTTTGTCCTTTTTCGGCCCGTGTCTGTGGCATACGATGTTCCCGGGCTAGGGATCGAATCCGAGCTGCAGCTGCCGGCCTACACCGCAGCCACAGTAATCAACACCGGATCTGAGCCACATCTGCCACCTATACTGCATTTTGCAGCTCGGCCAGATCCTTAACCCAGGGAGCCAGGCCAGGGATTGAAGCTGCATCCTCATGGAGACAACGTCAGGTCCTTAACCCGCTGGGCCACAAGGGGAACACCAAGGGATGTTTTTAAAAAATGTATTGGCGTAGACTTGACTTAACAATGTTGTGTTAGTTTCAGGGGAACAGCAGAGGAAATCAGTTACACATAAACAGATACCCATTCTTTTTCAGATTCCTTTCCCATATAGGTTATTACAGAATATCGAGTGGCCTTCCCTGGGCTGTACAATAGGTCTTTGTTAGTTATCTATTTTAATATAGTATGCACTCAGAAAATTTAACATCGATTCAGTTCTATTATCTAATTTATAACCCACATTCAACCACCCCGCATTAACTCAGTCATGTCCTTTAGAGCTTTTTTTTCTTTCTTTTAAATCCAGGGTACAATCAAGGGCCACTTTATCATCTCTCCAATATGTCACTGAAAGACATGAAAACAAACTGAAGAAGGGGGTTCTCGTCCCTGGGGGCTCAGGGGATGCTGGGTCTGCAACCACAGTGAATCGTCCCTCGTGTGTGCGCTCGGTCACCTCGGGAAGCCCTGCCCTCTGCTCTATTGCTCCAGAGTTGGTACAAGGACAGAAAACACTCAGAGCCTGTCCTTGAGGCTGATAGAAAAACAAAACAAAACAAAACAAAACAAAAAAACACAAAGAACGCTTTCGGAAATGCCCCTCCACCTCCTTTCTTCCCACTTCCTGCCTTGAACTTGGCTGCGATGCCTGGAGCGGCTGCAGCCATTTGTGACCAGAAAGCAACACACATCAGGACAGGAAGCCAACTGTCTGAGGATGGGGGAGAACCTGGTTTCGTGACGCTCCGTTCAGCTGCTGCTCCAGGCCTGAGCCGCCACCTCCCACTGCGGGAGAGGAGCACACGTCCTCACTGCCTAAGCTGCTAGCGAAAGCATCCTAATTAAGACTTTTGGAGGCTGCCAAGAAACTTCCAGACACAGTGGAAAGTATAAGGCACAAGGGGCCAGACAAAACCAGGCCTAAACATCAGAGGCAGGCTCTAATGAGGTCTACCAGCCTGGGTACCCAGTATAACTTCTCTGCATCCAGAGTCTTGGCTACAGGAAAGTAAGAGAGAAGAAAGAAAGATGAAGGGGGGAAAAAAGGAGAGAAAGGAAGGAAGAAAGGAGGGTGGGAGGGAGGAAAGAAAGAAAGAAGAGAGAAAAACTCCAGGAGATGCTGTAAGGCCAGAAATACATACCTGCAGATATACTTATGCAATTACCCATTCAATAACTATTTGTTGAACAACTGCTCTATACAGTTCACTCAATAACTGTTTAATGAGCATCTTTTACGCTCTCAGCACTGTTTTAAGCACTGCCTTTTTCTTCCGTGAAACAGTTTCCTTCAGGCTTCCAATTACATGCCAGCAGTTCAGCTGATCAGCAGACAGGATGGGTTCCGTTTCCACAGATGAGGAAATTGAGGCTTGGAGAAGTCTGGCCCGCACGGCCGTCCAGCGCCGCGCCGGGGAGCTGTGCTCGGCTCGGTCTGGATGTCCCACGCCGGACAGGACCGCATCACAGCCATTCTGTAACTGTAAAGGCTCCGACCCAAGACTGTGCCTTTCCAACCGCTTTTGAACGTGTTTTTGATTCGGATTCCATTTTATCAGATCTATAAAGTGGATAATCTGGAGAACGGACAGGCTCAGTGGTGCGTTGTGAGCCAACAGCCTCTTACAGCCCCTCAGAGCTGCTGGAAGCACCGGGCTGAGAGAACGCCGGCCCAGCTGGCCCAGGGTTTATTTTTGCCATCCTCTTCTCCTTCTCTTTTTTTTTATTTGAATTTTTTTTTTTATTGAAGTATAGTGGACTTACAATGCTATGTTAGTTTCAGCTGCAAAGTGATTCAGTTACACATAAATATATATAAACATTTTATTTTTTGGATTCTTTTCCATTATAGGTTATTACAAGATACTGAATATAGTTCCCAGGTGCTTTCCAGTGGGTCCTTGTTGTCTGATCTGACTTTGTATCCGTATCAGGGCCGGGCACATGGCAGGAAGTTACTGTGCATTGAATGAGTGAACGAATGAATGAAGGAGTGCACTGCCTACATTGTCCTGTGTCAGTGACTGACTGACCGCTTCCTCTTCCTCCTGGACACTCGGCTGGACTCCATTTCCCAGCCTCTCTTGCAGCTCTGGCCATTAGACAATGGGGAGACCTTATGCGCACCATTTCTTAGGCTGGCTCATAAAACCCCTCCATGCAGTCCTCCATTCTTTCCTTCCCCCCACTGTCTAACCACAGGCAGAGGATCCAACAAGAAATTCAGAGGCTGGGGGGGTGGCGGAAGCCCAGGCTGGAAGGAGCCTGGTGCCTGAGTCACCGCCTGGAGGAAAGCTGCAGCAAGTTTGCCTTAGGCTGTTATTTGGCCAAGAAATAAACTTTCGTCACATTGACCAGCGGAGGTATGGAGGTGGTTTGCCGTAGCATCGGACTACCACAGCTGAATGAGGAGCTGGAAAAGGAAACTTCTCCTAGGATCAGAAGGCCTCAGGTTGGAAAGGGCCTTGCACGACACGGAGGCAAATTCCTATCCAGTGCAAGGATCCCCTTGCCACATCTCTGCCCACAGTTCTCCCAACCAGACTCCCCTGTGATGGGGAGCTCACTCCCACCGGAAGTGTCACGTTCTAGCTTTGGATGGCCCCGGCTGCAAAAAGAGATTTCTCTACCCCGAGCCCTGCCTTAGCGCCCCCCCACAGAGTGAGTGGGCATCTCAGTCTTACACAGAGGTGAAAGTCAAGGCCAGGCTCCTGGGTGACTTATTTCTTCAGTCAACAAACATGTACTGAGGCCTCTGAACCTGCCAGGCCTTCTCCAGAACTGCCATCCAGCCACCTCTCCCCAAGGGGCATGGTTTGTAGCACCTGCCCGGTGTTTATCATTTTTGGAGTGCACAGGAGGTCTGATTCCCTTTAGCTCTGCCCCAGGCATTAGTCTCCATGGCACAGTAACGTTTCCCAAACCATCATGCACGTAGCACCCAGCGTTCTTTCTCTGTTTCATCCTCACAACAACCCTATGGGATGTGGGCCGTTTTATTCCCATTTTACTGAAGAGGAAACTGAGGTTCAGTGAGTGACATGACTTGCCCCAAGGACTGTAACTAGAAAGTCACAGCACAGGGCTCACATCCAGGTGTGTCTTGTACCAAAGCCCAGGTACAGCCCCTCAGGGGGTGGGAGCGGCCCCCGCCCCAGGGAGCTGCGGATAAGGACCAGGCTAACAGCTCTGGCTCTTGAACAAAGGCAGCAAGGGCTCGTCTCCTAGGATCGGCAGCTTGGACCCGCATTCCGTCCATGGTGGTTATAGCCTGGCTGTGTCCCTGCAGGGCTGTGGGGAGGCGGGGGTTATGCGAGGAGCTGCCAGGGTCTGCGCTACGGCTGTTGCCTGTGTCTGAATCAGTTAGGAAGCGCGGAGTCTGGCAGGGCCAATTGCTGGGCAGACCTCTGCTGCCTGGAAAGTTGCTAACATATGTCCCTAATCCGAGCTGCCGGCTGTTCACCCGGCACTGGAACACACGGGCTGTTCCCAGGACCTGCTGAGTGAGGACAGTAAGACCCCAACTCACTGGTCCTGTGTACCCACTGTGTGCCAGGGGCTTAGGCACATCATTTTCTTTTATCCTCATGATGGATCATAGAGGTAGATAACACTATACCCACTTACCAGGTAAGGAAACTGAGGCTCAGAAAGGTGACATCATTCGTGTACACAGCTGGGGCTGGGAGAGATGAAATTTGTTCACATTCAGGCAGACCTGGGTGTAAATTCTGCGTTCAGGACAGGATTTCCCAGCCTCGTGTTTAGGAAACATTTGTAAACGGTGTCCTGCCCTCCTTTAGGCCTTGAACACCAGATGGTCCCTTACAGGTCGCAGGACCTACGGCCGTGGCCCTACTGGATGGTGAGGTTGGTACAGGCAAGGGCCGTTCCGATGGCTGGCACGCAGGGGGCCCCGGAAACGGTGAGCGAATGAGGCTCCAGGGGTTAGTTGGGGAGCGGCGTGGCGTGGGGGGACTGGGGAACGTGGGAAGGGAAGAAGCAGGCAGAGTGAACCAGAAAAATATACGGAGAGAAGCTCAACAGGGAGGCGAGTCCGGAGGGGGAAAGGCTTGCAATAAAAGCAAGAGACACAAGAGGAGCAAAGCACAACGCCCTCAGCAAAGGGAGGGTCTTGGTCTCCACAGGGGGACAGACAGAACAAGCAGGGAGCCATCTCAGGAGATAGTGAGCTCACCGCCCCTGGAGGTGTGCAAGCCGGGCTGCGGGAACCTGTGATCGGAGAGTCCCAGGGGAGATTCACGGATCCCAGAACGGCTGCAAAGACTTCTACTCCTGAAGGTAGAAGTTCTGATCCTGATAACCACCGCCGCTGGCACATAACCACACTTCAGGGCCCATCTCTTACGGCACTTTGAATGGAGATGGAAAGACCCAGGATTTTTTTTATTTTTGGCAGTCTTTTGTCTCCTCAGGGCTGCGCCTGTGGCACATGGAGGTTCCCAGGCCAGGGGTCGAATCGGAGCTTTGTCACAGCCACAGCAACGTGGGATCCGAGCCGCGCCTGTGACCGACACCACAGCTCACGGCAATGCCGGATCCTTAACCCACTGAGCAAGGCCAGGGATTGAACCCTTGTCCCCACGGATACTAGTCAGGTTCATTAACCACTGAGCCACGATGGGGACTCTAAGACCCAGAGGTGACCCAGAGCTCAATTCTGCTCTTCTGCATCGATGTAGGTGCTCAATCCTTGATCCTAAACTTTCTCAAAACCAGGCAGAGGCCAAGGTGTGATCCTGATGAAGTCCCATGGGATCAGGTCTAAACTCCTCCACGCGCATTCGGGGCTGCCTGTGGCCTGGTCCCGGTCCCTTCCAGCCTCCTCTCCCTCCACACTCCCACCAAGCCCCACTTAAGCCTGAGCTGGCCCCAGCCAGTCCCCGCATCCTTGACCCCATCTGTCTGGCATTGGATGAAAGCCTCCTAGGGACATGCTGAGAACTGTATGAAATAAGACATGCAGAGTTCTTGGCGCAAAGCCTGGCATAGAAGCCAGGTTACAAGGAAGGCACTGTGGCATGCATCCCCAGTAAGCATCCCCCGGACCCCGCACATAGTAGGGCTGCTGAGAGCTGGATGCTGCTGACTCAGCAGGTTCCATCACCGGGCTCCGGTCCCCTGGCTCACTCTACCCAAGGTGACCCTAGAAAGGGGTGTGACTTTGGATTCCTCTGTCTTGCCCAAAAAGTTTTCTTCATCCCAGGAAGTCCCCAAAGAGGTTTGCAGCCAAGGTCTGTCTTCCAGCAGCTGGGGGACCCAGGCGATGCATCACAAGGTCCACCATGTTGGGCAATTTCCTCGCTCTGTGACCTCAGCCAAATTGCCTAACCTCTCTGAGCTCCTGGGTCCTCAACCACAAAATGGCACGAACAGCGGTTCTCAAACTTTTTGGCCTTGGCACCCCTTTGGCCTTTTAAAAACTGAGGACCCCAAAGTGGCTTTGTGCATGTTGCATCCACTGATATTTAGAAATTAAAACGGAACATGTTTTAGACTATTTGTTCATTTATTTTAAAATAATAATAGGAGTTCCCGTTGTGGCTCAGTGTGCTAAGGACTACCCCCTCCCAATACAGTGTCTGTGAAGATGTGGGTTCAATCCCTGGCCTTGCTCAGTGGGTTAAGGATCCAGCATCGCCGCAAGCTGCAGGGTAGGTTGCAGATGCGGCCTGGGTCTGGCGTTCCTGTGGCTGTGGTGTAGGCTGGCAGCTGTAGCCGTGATTCGGTCCCTAGCCTGGGGACTTCCATATGCCATCAGAATGGCTGTAAAAAGAAAAAAAATCTCTTGCATGTTAACATGAATAAGATGTTCTTAATTTCCAAAAAAAACCAATCAGTGAAAAGAGTGGCATTATCTTATGTTTCCGCAGCTCCCTTCACCTTCTGGTTTAGCGGGAGACCCTGAATTCTTGTAAGTACTTCTACCCTCAATCTGTTGCAACAGGTTTTTTGCTTGTAACATATGAAGAAAATCTGGCCTCACAGATATGTTTACATAAGGGAGGAATATTTTATTAGGCTTCTCAGATAAGTTTTTTTCTATCCTTTTTTTTTTTTAGGGCTGCACCTGTGGCATCCGAAAGATGAGAACTATGATACCTGTCTTACAGATTTGCCTTGAGACTCAAATGAAGCAATGCCTATGAAAGTTTTTAATATAGTGTAGGCTCTTTATAAATATATCTTCTTTTGTGTTATGAATTGAATTATATTCCTCAGAATTCCCATGTTGAAGCCCTAACTGCCAGTGTGACTGCATATGGAAATGGGTTAAATGAAGTCAGAAGGGGGGACTGGGGTCCTTATGAGAAGAATATTCGGGTGAACATGTACTCACTACCACGTATAGAATAGCTAACTAGCAAGGACTACTGCACAGCACAGGGAACTGGGCTCAGAACTTTGCAATAACCTATAAGGGGGGAAATCTGAAGACTGTGTGTGCGTGTGTGTATAACTGAGTCATTTTGCTGTACACCCGAAACTAACACAACATTGTAAATCAACTGTGCTTCAAAAAAAGAAGAGGAAGAGACAACAGGAAAATTCCCCCCACCCCAGCCCCCGAGGAAGCACAGAGGAAAGGCCTGGTGAGGCCAGAGTGAGCAGGAAGCTGTGTACAAACCAGGAGGAGGGCACTCACTGGACACAGGCTAGCCCCTCGTTTACGGACCTCTAGCCTTTGGAACTGTGAGAAAATAAACATCTGTTGTCGAAGCCTGTCTGTGCTATTTTGTTATAGCAGCGCACGCAGGCTAATACACACCCCCCATACCCTTCTCCTCCCAAGGCCCCTGTATTGCTGGTTTGTATGGCTTGAAAGTCCTTTTATAGCTGAAAAGAACTGGGCCTGAACAGATAATGTTTCTGTTAGAAACTCCTTTCCCAGCCAGCCCTTGGGCAAAGCTCCCAACCTCAAGGATCAGGCCTTGGAGGAAAGTTCTGATGAGAACATTCCAAGATGCCCGTGGAAAATCCTGATGCTGGGTCTTTGGAAACCAAACTGGGAAGAGAGCAATTTTCTGGTTTATTTTCTAAAACAATAAATGGTGGAAAGAATGCCAGGGTGGTAGTTTGAACTACCGCAAGTCGGAGCAAATCAGCTTCAAGTCCGAAAGCCATCAAGCAGACTCGCCAAGGCAGATTTGTCACATGGGGACAACAGCAGCCCATCTGCTGGGGGTGGTGATGGTCGTGGATGGTGACGGGGGTGGAGGTGATGATGGTGGTGGTGGTGACGGGGGTGGAGGTGATGGTTGTGGTGGTGTTGATTGTGGTGATGGTGGTGGTGATGGTGGTGATGGTGACAGTGGTGATGGTGATGGT